>LR812527.1:69695491-70162991 GCA_903798195.1 Danio kyathit
GCGTCCACACGGGCCACCAGCACACCCTCAGCACTGACCAGCACATCTGACCACTGCAGGCGGAAGAGCTCAGTCACCTGCTGACCACCGGGGGCGCTGTCACTGACACACACTCACACATTACAGAACACACACACCACACACACATTACAGAACAAACACACACACACATTACAGAACGCACACACAGAGACAGACACAGGACAGAGTTCAGCATTATCACACATGTCGTTCACACTCTCCAAAACAGTGTTAAAGTCACTTCTACAGATTTTCAACATGCTGGTCATATATGGACACTATATCATTACACATGTAGTGCTGGGGGTAGTTGTGTGCTGTGTGTGTGATACATGTGTATGTGTGAGAGAGAAAGACAGTGTGTGTCTCTCTGTGGTGTGTGTGTGTGTGTGTGTGTGTGTGTGTGTGTGTGTGTGTGTGTGTGTGTGTGTGAGCTCTTACAGCAGCAGCAGCAGTGGATAGAGTTTACTCTCTTCAAACTGTGGAGGGAAGCTGAGCTCAAGTCTCACCACTGTAACAGTGAACACAGTAAACACACAGTGAACACACTTACAGGAGAAAAACAATCAAACACTAACCAAGACTATCCTTAACCAACCCTATCCCTAACCCAACCTGATACCTATCCAACCCTAACCCAACCGTATCTCTAACTTAACCTATCCCTAATCCGACCCTTTATCTAACCAACAGTAACCTAACCCTATCCCTAACCAATCCTAATCCCAAACCAACTCTAACCCTAAACAACCCTAACCAACCCTATTCCTAACCAACTCTAACCCAACTAATCCTATCCCTAAACTCAACACTATCTCTAACCAAGCCTATCCCAAAGCAGCCCTATCCCTAACCCAACCCTATACCTAACTCACCCTATTCCTAACTAACCCTATTCCTAACCAACACTATCCCTAACCAACCTCAACCCTATACCCAACTAACCTACCTCAAACCTATACCTAACTAGGGGATAACCAACTAACCAACTAAGTCTCCCTAACCAACCCTATCCCTAACCCTTACTAACCCTAGCCCTTACCAACTCTACCCCTTACCACCCCTATCCCTAACCCATTTCCCTCAGTGTGTTATGCTCCTGCAGTTAGGTCTGCTGTGGTCATGTGTGTGTATGATGCAGATGTGCAGAGATGTTGAATATTACCGTGAGAGATGATGAGGATGATAAAGATGAGAAGATGATGAAGATGGTGACCGTGCTGAAGATGATGATGAAGATGATGAAGATGGTGACCGTGCTGAAGATGATGATGAAGATGATAAAGATGGTGACCGTGCTGAAGATGATGATGAAGATGATAAAGATGGTGACCGTGCTGAAGATGATGATGAAGATGATAAAGATGGTGACCGTGCTGAAGATGATGAAGATGGTGACCGTGCTGAAGATGATAAAGATGATGACCGTGCTGAAGATGATGAAGATGGTGAGCTCATACCTTGGTTGTTGTTCAGCTGTAGAGTCCTGATTTGTCTGATTGGAGTGTGTGTCTGTGTGAGGAACTCCTGCATCTCCAGATGAGCATCTACAGTCACCTGATCTGCAGGAGAAAGAGGAGCAGAAGGAGGCGTCAGCTTTCTGGCCTTTTACTCTAAGCTGGAGGTAAAAACTGACCGCTCTAGATGAATTCTCAACAATTCTGGATTCCGTTCAGTGTGTGTGTGTGTGTGTGTGTGTGTGTGTGTGTGTGTGTGTGTGTGTGTGTGTGTGTGTGTTAGACCAGGGACGTTGCTAGTAGGGGTGTCAAAATTAATCGTTTCTTCGGTGCACCGCGATGCAGACGCGGACAATTCGGTATCGGTTCAGTAATAATCATAACCGGTTATTATATACTGACGTCATTTATCTCACATGCGCTATGTCGCCGTAGCTTACTATGGCGAGGGAGACGAGCGGCGAGCGCGAGTACAACGCTCTAACTACGTAAAAACTCTGAAACTGTGCACAATTTCACTGCGTGTGTGTTTGCTGAACACTGTTTCACTGACACTTACAGCAAAAGCCCCTATTTCACGCGATTAAGAGAATGAAAGTAAACTCCATCTCTCTCTCACTGTGGCCCATGAGTGCAGCTGTGAAGAGCGCCAGCGTGTAAGAGCCAATCACAGCCCTTTCTGTTGAGCGCGTGACCAATCAAAGGGGTGTAAGAAAGAACTTGGTAGACAAGGCTCAGAAAGCGAGCGGGATATTTATATTTGTTTATTTGCTATAAATGCTCGTGTTGCTTAAAGGTACAGTTTATATATCTGAAGATAGAGGTAAAGTTGGTTTTATATTGGGATATTCAGACATTCTCCTTAATAATATAATTTCAGAAAAGTATAAATAGGGAAATCATATTAGCAGCCAATGACTATCAAAGTACAACATTGTTCACAGTCAATTAGATAGTGTTAATGTTGTTTGTTACTTGTATGCTAATTCCAATCGAATATTCAAAGTAACATGATAAACAATATAGAGACTTCTAAACGAACGAATGTGTGAATATAAAACCAACTTTACCTTTATTCTGACTGTTGGTATTAAAGGACAAAATTGTTTTACAAATAGTATATAAATATATTTATACATTTTAATGCAAGAATTGCTGTGCTGTGAAGAAATATAAAACTGTGTATGGAAAGAATCGTCAATGCACCGTGATATCCAATTGAACCGAATCGATGGCATGATAATCGTAACCGAACCGAACCGTGAGACCAGTGTAGGTTCACACCTCTAGTTGCTAGGATCGAAAGGGATAAGGGGCTTAGCCCCAAAGAAGCCCACCCAAATAAAAGAAGTTCTAGTTCACCCCACTAAAATACCCCCACCTTCAAAAGGTGATCTACTCTAATCTTAATAATAGGATTATAAATAGTTTAGTAATAAATAAAGGGTTTTTAAGCTGACAGTCTTTTAACAGTAAATTGTGAAGCTTTGTGACTTTGTAACACCAAAAATGAAAAAACATTGATAAATGAAGCCACTTCTCATTCACTAGTCTGTCATGAGCCATATCATAGCTCTTGAGCCTCCTATCTCCTCCTGATTTGCAGTTTCTGTTTGTTTTTTGAAATGTAATTGTCTGCATGTCTTCAAATCTGAAAATATGATTTATTTTATAGTGTGAGCTGTTATCCAATGTGATACAAAGCTACAAACATGTTCATCTGGACAGAGTGAGGTGTAGTGTTGTCAAGATACTGGAATTTCTAAATTCAACACCTTGCAAAGTATTGATATTCAATAGGCTGCTATTTCTGATTTAATAACAATTGTATCAAAAATAGTAAAATATAAATAAAAATGAAGGTCTATATGCTAGATACAGCTGAAGTCAGAATTATTAGCCCCCCTTTTAATTTTTTATGTATTTCCCAAATGATGTTTAACAGAGCAAGGAAATGTTCACAGTATGTCTGATAATATTGTTTCTTCTGACTGTTTAATTACCCGACACAAACGCTGCGTTAAGTGGAATGTGTGTGATGTATGTGGTAATTTTAAGTACTTAGATAACAAAATAAATGTTATATAACCTATTTTTATTCAAGTGCAACATATTCCAAAATATCAGGGGGCTTTTGACAATACATGAAGGGCGTAAGCCCCCAAAGCCCCCCTCTCGCAACGCCACTGTGTTAGACTCTGTGTGTTAGACTCTCTGTGTGTTAGACTCTGTGTGTGTTAGACTCTGTGTGTCAGACTCACCGCTGATGTTGCTGAGCAGGTGAACAGTGGTTTTGGGGATTCCTGGACCTGAAGAGAAAATACAGACGCGCTTAGAGATCTATAGTGACTCTGCAGACTAGAGTGAGTGTGACAGAGATATGTGTGTGTGTGTGTGTGTCCGTGGTTCACCTCTGCACTTCAGCAGGACGGCATGTGTGTCTGGACTCAGTGAAGCTTCATAGAATGAACAGTGCTGTCTGGAAATGGAGCAGCTCACACACTCGCGCTGGAACGGGTCCATTGTGCTCACCCTAGAGGTCAAAGGTCACACTGCTGTAACACAAGTCCTTCAGGACCAACAAACAGACAAGCACAAGTCTCACCTGTACAGGTGTCTTTGGCTGAATCCTGCCTCATTACTGAGATAATACCTGCATGAAAACACACTGTCAGACTGTGTGTGTGTGTGTGTGTGTGTGTGTGTGTGTGTATGAGATCAGGTCACTCACACTGTGCTCTGCTGTTCATCGTAGGCCAGAATCTCTGTGACCTCCCAGGAGCCCGAGGTCAGGTGCTGCATATTGACCTCTTGACTTCCAGGCTGAACACAGGGAGCATGCACTCAGATCAGAGTGTGTGTGTGTGTGTGTGTGTGAGTGTGTGTGTGAGTGTGTGTGTGTTCCGGCAGCTCCTGCACCTGTATACCTGCTCAGTCATCATGCTGAGGTGTCTGAAGGCCCCGCGGCCGCCGCTGCTCCTGACGGGTGTGGTGATGAAGAACGCTGCTCCATCTTTAGAGAACACTGTCTTTTCATTCTGGACCAATCAGAGCACAGCGTCAGATCACTGCAGCTCACGAGGGAAACACACATCATCAACTCTGAGGAGGAGTATCTCACCTGACGCTCCGTCCACCTGTCTGATGTCAGGATGTGCTTCTGCAGAAACACAGCAGAATCAGTGCACACACACACACACACACACACACACACACACACTCTGCATATGTACATCTGTGTGTGTTGATCTTTTGTGTATTGTGAACCGTTTGGGTGTGTGTGTGTGTGTGTGTGTGTGTGTGTGCGACTACATTGTAAAAAGCACATTAGAAACAAAGAAGAACTGTATTGTGAGTGTGTGTGTGTGTGTGTGTGTGTGTGTGTGACAGGATGAGAGCGTAACTCACCACCACACATCTCCCAGTGTGTGTCCAGCAGTGTGTGAGAATGGAGCAGTTCTGCGGACGGTTTAACCAGCGAACAGCCAGACGCTCATCTGTGACCCACTGGACCATGCTGATGTAGAGCGCACTGCCAAACACACACACACACACACACCCCGCAGCAACAAAGCGCATGTGTGATGCTTTCATTTAGCTTTACTGTGTTTACATGCTATCATGATCCACAATTAACCACAATATTCTGGTGTGTGTGTGTGTGTTGTACCTTCTCTGTAAGCTGTCTGGATGTAGCAGTTGTGTGGAGTGTATGGTTCCGTTCACATCAACCACGTGCAGGGTCACTTCAGGATTGTTCTGTCCAGCCTGTTGCACACAGAGGAAGAGCTGAAACCCTGTGCTGTGCTGTGCTGTGCTGGACTGTGAGGTGACTCTGTTTAATGTTGTGCTGAATGTGTGTCAGACTGATGAGCGTCACACTAATGCTGATGTCCATCTGCTGTACCTTCGGGTATGGGTAGTGTTTTCCGCCAGGGTAAAGCGTCCCGGTGAAGCGCGGCAGCTGCATGTTGGGTACAAGAGTGTCATTGATGGAGAGAAAAGCCAGACTGGATCCGGATGGAGAAAACCAGTGAGCGACCGCAGAGCGCAGGACCTCCTCTGATGGAGGAACACAGAAACACAGAGGACAGCGTTATTATAATCACATAAACCAGCACAGGACAGCTCTATAATGGTCAAATCATCCAGCTGTAGCTCAGTGTTGTTCACAGCTGCGGCGATAGTGTTTTACCCTCATAAAGCCAGTCCGGCACTCCATTATATATGAGGCCGTCCCGCCCTGAAGACGTCAGTCTGAGAGAGCTGCTCTTCACGTCTGGCCGATAGTAGATATTATTCTCAAATATGAAGACCTGAGACAGAGAAGAAAACACACACACTTACTGCTGTAGGACTCAACACACTCTTCACACGCAGAGACTCATCTCTCATCTCTGAGCTGACCTTATTCTGTCAGGTTAGATTCACTTTTCTTAACGTGTTACAGTTCTAGTCATCATTGTGTTCAGTGTAAAGGTTTTCAGAGTGACTCGGCTTGAAATATAAACTATTGTTGATGAAAGATTTAGTAGTGTTTGTATGTCTGGTTATTCGGCTAAATATACTGTGAGATGTGCTCCACTCTTTATGAACAGAGGCACTGACTGATCTGTGGCTGTAGCAGAGGAGAGCGCCCCCTACTGGCTCAGTAACACCACTGCCACTGTCCAGATGCTGACCTGACCCTGCGTAAGCTGCTGAATGATGAGTGATGAGTATGAATCAAGTGTGCTACAAGCCTGCTTTTGAGTGAAGGTCTTGCCGTTAGATCGCCATAAAGTCATAAAGCCCGCCTCCTCTGTGTTAATGAAGGAGACCAAATAAAAACATTAATTACACTTGCAATAAAATGTTCTGAAAGATGGTTCTGGTCAGTAAAGGCACTGCTTATCAGCTGATATAGCTGCAGATCTTCATTTCTGTAAACAGTATGTTTTGAGCAGTAATTTAATGCTGGGCGTGTCATCGTGATTGACAGCTGTGATTGACAGTTTCTCAAAGCAGACGTCTGAGCTTCAGCAGGAGACTGAAGTGTTATTATTCCATTTCTGTGTTATTTTACCATGATCAAATGAGTTGCTCAGCAGTAAACTAGAGTTTCTGACATGCAGGATCTGGTGGAACACAGTTTATTCGGTAAGATCAGGGCTTTATCAGTGTACTGATACACACCTAACCACCCAGATAGCAAAATACACTCGGGCCAGTTCCGGCTACACTCTCGCCTGCCAGAGACTTACCCCTCGGCCCGACTCCATCTGTTGTACTGAGTCAATCGGGCCAGATGCGGCGGCCATTAGCGAGCCGACGCTGCCGCATCCGAGCCGCAATCAGCCCGCGAGTAATGTGCGCTGCGGCCCGGAGCTGGCGCGATTAAATCTTCATTATATAAAACCTCACCTTTGTTAACGTTATTACAACCATTTCTGTTGATAAAACAGCAAACGCAGGCTACTATATAAACGCAAAGTACATTAGCGCAGACACCGGCGGTCAAGTGAGCAGTTCGGGGGGCGTGGTTGATTTGATGTACAAGCGTTTGGTTGGAAGTTGGATTCCGCAGCTCCTCCTCTGGCTCCATCAGGCAGTCCTTCTGCGCATGTCCAGGCTCCAATTTCAGCAGTCTTTTGCGACAGTTTGTGCCCGTCACGAGGCGATTTTTCCTTCACAGCGTTTATTGGAAAATGTCGCTCTTGTGTCGTCCATATTTTATACAGTCATTGGTATGAATAAACTGATAAACCTCTGCTCAAGGAGCCCTCACGTTTAATAACAGAGTCTTTATGGTAATATAACACAAAAACATGGACTGGATCATGGTTTGCTTAGTCACGTGAAACCCTGCACTGGCCAACAGTAATCTGCTTGTCTTGATAGTTCAGTGTAGTGCAGTGTGTGTGTGTGTGTGTGTGTGTGTGTGTGTTTCTCACCAGCTGTTGACCGTGATTCCCCCATGAGGCAAACTGTAGAAGACAATTAGAGACCTCTGGAGGATTCAGTTCATGCACTTCCCTGCATAACACACACACACACACACACACACACACACACACACATTATCATCACGCTCCCATGTGCATGGTGTGTCTGTTCTGAAACACACTGTACCTTGTCTGTAAGTTGTAGATCAAATAAGATGCCAGGAAGGAGAATCGATACACCTAAAACAACACAAGCCAACATGTCTTGATTAGATTGATTTTGATATAGTTATATATTTACTCTTTTTTACATTAAAGCTTGTTTGACCTTTCTGACATCATATGCCAGCAGCACGTGTGTGAGGTCTGGAGAAACGGCAAACCAGGAGGCCTTGAACTGCGTCTGCAGGACAACAGACACACCAGGAGTCAGTCATCATCATCATCACACACCATCAACACCTTCAGCATCACAGTTTTGTAAGAATTAATAATGAGACAAGTATTTGATTAGGAAGTGAGTTTTCCTTGTGTTTTTGTACGCGTTTGTTTTGTTGTGGTTCTCTTCTCTCCAGTCTCTCTGACAGGTCACATTAGGAGCGCACAGGTGAATCTGGAGTCGACACATGGGAAGTTGCTGGAGTGTTTAAACCTGGCTGTACGAGCGCTCAGAGAGTCTCCTCACTCCCAGCTTGTTTTGTTTCATTGTAAGATCTTGTTATGCTGTACTTTCTCTAAACTGATGCTTATTTTACAGCTTTTGAGCATGTGGCTGGAAAATTAAGATGGCCGAAAGATATGTGGGCACTTATGCTTCACAGTAATCTGGTCGGTAAGGCTGAGTTTGTGCAGTGATGCCTATTGAGGATTGTCTAAAATATGACTTAGTAAACACTGCAGTACTCTGAGCGTATGAGCTTATGCCTGAAGCTTATAGGCAGACATTTTTGGATTTTACTAAAACGAATAAACAAACTTTTCTTGAGTTTGCGAGAGACAAGAATCTGTGTTAGAGAAATTGTGTGCTCCGTCAAAAGTTACCACCTTTGAGAGTTTACAAGAACTAGTTCTGCTTGAGGATTTTTAAAACGGTCTACCAGATAGTCTAGCAGTGCACCTTAATGAGCCTTAAAAAGTACCATCTTTAGTGAAGACCACAGTATGGCTGATGAGTATGTGTTGACTCATGAAAATGATTTTGTTATGTGCAGGCTGACACGTCAGAAGGTAAGAGCACCTAAATCTCTCGCACTCGTGAATGTTCAGAAGTCAAAGGCGCGCATGAAAACTGCTCTAAAAAGTCCAGAGAATGGTTCAAAGCACACGTGTTCCTGCTGTCTGGAAGCTGATCATCTTATAGCTGTCTGCAGGGTGGGGAACTAGAAAACTGCATCAAAGATGAAGAAGGTAGCGCACGCCGTACTACTCCCGAAAGGTAAGATTGAAACTAATTTGAAGTTGCCCTGTTTTCAACTTTTCTGACTAACGGAACAGCTTCACTCTGTGTTAACGGAGATAGACAACACGTTTCTGTTCTCCCTGACACCGGTTCAGGACAGTTTTATTAAGAAGGGAGTTCAGCCCCTCTGGACTTAATATATACCAGGACGGATGTTCTTGTCCACGGTATGGAATTAGCTTGTGTTAAACTTGCAATTCATTCTGTGCATTTAGACTCGGATTTGGCTACTGGTCTGGTGAAGGTGGGAGTATGCTAAAAACTTCCTGTGGATGAAATTTATGTAATCCTCAGTAAAGATTTAGCAGGAGGTAAGGTTTTTCCTAATCTAATTGTGACAGGTTCCTGTGTGTGATTGGAATATCCTGACGTATTTGTGCCGTAACACATCCTGATTTCCACAAGTTTGAAATGGCTGTTGATTGGTCTGATTCATTTCTTGTGCGTGCGGATCCTACTGAGCTGTCTGTGGATAGCGCTGTCAAGGTGGACAGCAATGGTGGTGATGAAGTTCTAATGATTAAATTGGGCCAGACTGAACTCGCAGCTGCTCTGACGGCAGACTTCTCTTTGTCAACCTGTGTAAGTGCCTGACAAAAGTAATTTAGACAGGGTATAAGTGGGCTGTTATTTGGACGATGGCGATTTGATGCGTAAGTGGAATTCGATGGCACATGAATGTGAAAGTCTAAGTCCCAGATTTCAAATTGTGCCCCCTTCTGCATTTCGAACTGCAGTATTAAAACTAGCTCATGATCATCTAATGGCTGCTCATCTAGGAGTTAACAAGACTCCAACGCGTGTCTCAATACTTTTTCTGGCTAGTGTAGCAAACTATTGTTGTTCTTGTCGAGAATGTCAATTGGTAGGCAAGCCCAACCGAATTACTCAACCTGCTCCCTTATGTCCAAGGGACATAGAGAAGTGTCCATAGCCTGGAAAAGCGTCATGTGGGTGCAGGGTTGGTCATCATTTACTTTACAGTGCTAGGCTCAGAAGAATTCCTTCTTTAGAGGAATTTAGGATTTAGAAAAGAAGAAAATGGGGTAGATACAAACTGGACAGATTGTTGATGGATGAAAAACCAGAACAGCCCAGTGTCCCATCACCTTTGGCCTATACTAGACTAAAGCAGTGATTGTTTAGTGATCAGTAAATAAATTAGTGTGTGTGACCTGGTGAATAAGTGTAGCATTTTGATTGGTTGTGTTTGGAAAAGAAAAGCAAGTAGCTTGGCTTCCTGTTAGATTTGTGTGTTTTAGGTGGAGAATTGTGTGTGGAGGTTTGAGAAAAGTGTTTTATTCAATTGAAAACTGAGTTGAAGGCTGAGAAACAGCTTCTGGTTTTGGAGATCTGCTGTGTAGTTTTGCATTTTGAGTGAGCTGTTTCAGAAACTGTGTGACAAGAAAAGATTTTGTGTGTAAACAGTTGGAAAAAACTGTAAGACATTCACTTATGCGTAGATGTGCTTATTTTTGATTGGGGACACAGCAGCCAACACGGTTACATATATAACCCTACATTAACATCATTTATTCATATTCCATTACTCACAAATGTGGAATTCTTCATTAAAGTCCCGGTCTGGCTGGACTCCATATTCAGCATCTTTACATCTCCGTATCTGTCTCTGTAGACGAGTTGATGATCTGCACACACACACACACACACACACACATACACACACACACAGTGGTGTAACGCCAATAGTTCAGATTCAGCAGCTGATTCCCCAAGAGATTTTTCTCACCAGAAACCCACTGAGGGTCCAGATGGAGATCCAGCAGCTCCACGGACAACAGCTGATCCAGGGTCAGGCAGGAGCCAGCAGAGTTCTGAGCCTCCGCTGAGAACACACGCACACACAAACACACAGATGCAAACACATACATGCACACAGAGAGAGAGACATGTAATGCAAACTAACACTTGATGCGTTTTTCTTGATTTTGTTGAGATGTTTTGCAATAGAAATGACTGATGTTGTGGTGGTTATTCCGAAAAATTGCGGACAATTTTGCGATTAGGTAGCCTACTATGTTAGGTGTGCAATCTGACACAATGACACGCATCAGAAAAACTAAGCTTCTTTATTTTGGTGTCTTGTCAAGACGAGATCTACAACAGATCTTACACGGTAGGGATTAAGCCAAAGGAAGGTTGTATTAGTCTTATTTTTATCCATTATTGTCTTACTTTCTCTCAGATTTCACTCCCCGGAGTATCTGACATCATGTACCTCACTCAGCACATGCGTTAGGGCTTCCCCTACCGTAATACACCTAAAACACAGACTGCCGTAAAACTCGTCAAGGGCAGGGAAGCGCATTCTCTGGGTAACTGCAGGGAAAGAGTTAAGCGAAATCATTTATCGATGACGCACATCATAATACCAGCCATACATGTAAAGCACAAATAATGTCCTTCAGTTTTTTCACGTCCAGCGGCCATCATCCTTGAACTAATCTCCATCATTGTAAGCTGCTTGCTCTTCTGTCTGTTTGTTAGATGTTTGCTCACACTTTATTTTGCAGTCTGAAGCACGTCAAACGCCAAAAAACGCCCAATTCTCACCATGTTATTCACTCCATTTGAGCCACAGTATGTCTAATCACATCTTTGCATTGCCTTCACATGTAAATCACTCACACTACACCCACATCTGCTTACTGCACAGGCTGCAAAACAACCCCCCCTCCATGTAATGTCATGATTGTGAGGGCGCAGGTGAGACGTCATCTGTCGATTACGTGCGCTGCATATGCGACGTCTATAAGTCATGAAATGTAATCTGAAACATGTACCTCAGCTCTGTCTGACTGAATAATTATTGAGAAACACACACACACACACACACACACACACACACCTTTAGACAGCAGGAAGATGGACAGAACAATCAGTGACAGCATAAAGGAGATGACCAGAAGTGAGATTCCCACACCCTTCCAGTTCATCTCACTGGAAACACTCCCCACATCCTGCAGACACAGAGATGTCACAGTTAATCATCAAGCTTCATGTGTAACTCATGTCTCAGGCCCTGTTTACACTAATATGTTTTAGTTTTAAAACGGAGTTTCAGAATGAAAACAGTCCGCGTCCACACTGGCGTTTCTCAACAGCTCTGCGTCTACATTACACATCTGAAAACATATCAGTTCCTCATGTCATGTTTTCATTTCATTATAAAGAAAGTGAAACAGCGTAGCCAGGGTGATGTGAATGAGGTTATAAAGTACACTGTTCCCTTTGAAGATTTACCCGACATGTCCTCGGGAGTTTGTTTTCATATCAAACTTGTGAAGTCTGAACTTACAAGGAGGCTACTTAATATTGAGGGAAAATCCCCAATCAGATAGGCGAATGTCTGCAGCCCCACCTCCGTGTTCAGATGTCTCCGTTTTCCCCCATCCACACGGAGCAGCAGTGCTTTAAAATGAAAATGGCCTCTTCAGTGTTTTCCGTTTTCAGTGCTCGAAAACTCCGGCGTAGTGTGGACAGATGGCGGAACCGTAGCAAAACCTATGTGTATGTGCTCTTCTGTTCCTGCAGTCTTCAGCATTTCTGTGTTTGTTGAATAACGATGCAAAGCTGTGACATTTAACTGTGGAAAAGTGTATTAATATTTCATCTGAAAGCATTGCTGTGTGTATATTAGAGCTGCCCCGATGGAACCCAACGGGTTCGGGCTTAATTTCTATCATTTTAGACTGTGTCGGGCCGGGCTTGGGCTTGCGCAATACATAAACAGTCATGTGATGCATTTCGATTAGCGTGAGAAAGTAATCTATCATTTGTTACATCATTAAAATCCATCCCTGCAAAGGTGAAACAAATGATGACGGAGAACTCAAACAGAGTGGATTTTGACTGTGGTCAGGCCGGCCGCCAGCTCAAAAACAACGGTCATTCTAGCCACCAAGGTATTTCGGCGGTCGCTCATACACTGTGTATTACGGTAGAGCGCTAAACAGCAATGTACAGCAAGCTGACAGGGAAGATGACGAAGTCACTCGCTACATTGAAACCCCTGTCATGGAAAATGAAATGGATGATCTTGGCTGGTGGAAGATGGACAATCCTACCCAAAACATGCTAAATTAGCCAGAACAGTCTGCATCCTGGCCAGCAGCAGTGAAAGGGTGTTCAGGGCTGCTCAGTGAGCGCAAAAATGCACTAAAGCCATCTACAGTGGATTCAATAATGTTCCTCCACAAAAACATGTAGCCTAATCTTGGTGAGTAAAGGATGTTCAAATCATAACTAAATATTAATTTAACCATAAATCATAATGTAGACAGAGTATACAGGCTAATGTTGGCATTATTATTCTATTATTCAGCTTTATCGTCACCTTAATGACGGATTGTTAAGAGAAGTGGCGAAGCAAATCCCGCAGAGCCTTTATCTTAATTTCGTTACTGCCAAATACCCGTCATAATTTATAATTTATTTTCATTTAATTTGTTAAGAAAGACTTCTTTTCATTAGTGTGTTGGCCAATTTAAATGCTAAGTGTCTGTACCTAGGCCTATTTAGAGTGCTGAGATGCTACGATGTTACAGAGGACTTTCTTTGTACCAACTTCCAAGTGGCCTATAGCCTACGTTTGTTATGAATAAATGATCTTAAAACACATATAAACCAATGGTGTAGTCCTTGCTATACGCACGTATACTCAGTATGCTTACTTTTTTCCATGAGCTGTTTGGGTATTACCACTTCTGAGAATCAATAATTGCGTATACCCTCTGTATACTCACTTGTTTTTCTGATTAAACTTCCCTAATTTATGTGTATTCATGTCCTCTTTAACTGTATACTAAAGGTTTTTTTTAACTCTCATCTTAATTTGTTGCATTTTTGTTGCAACTGGTGCATTTTTGCTTAACTTGCGCTATTCCCCGCCCCTGACGACTGCAGTCGATATGAGAAAATTTCATGAGAGTTTTTCGAAGACCACGACAAGTCAACAGAATGATGTCTCGCTGAAACGTTCAGGTAAATTTATGAAACAGCATGGGTGTCGCTTTAGCCCTCCTATATTTCTATTCAGCACCCTTAAAGGTTTTGCGATTAGCTCATGAACTGTACACTACTAATGATCGCCTCAGTCCCCTTTAATTTTGATATGAAAACGGTAGCAGACTTCTGCCGCTGTGGTTTCAGTTTTTTTAATTAATCAGCAAACCAAATCTGTTCAGGCCGAGAGAAATCCTAAAATGACCCCTGTAAAACAGTATTTCACATGTCTTAATCATGCCTCCCGCTACAGGGAACGACACTATATATAAAACACTAAAAACCATGAGGCAAAGACGACTCATAAATCACGTAACAATATGTGATTTAAAAGGATAACTACCAGTATATAATAGCGACAACAGAAGACAGACTCCTAATAGTTTGGTTTAAAACAAGCATGCACGAATGTGACAGTCAAAAGTTATGGCTGATCGATGTTTAAAGGAGCCTATTAAATGTAAAGTGATAAGCAGGGCCAGACGGAATCTGCGGACGTTTTTTGCTATTTCTGCGGAGAATTTTGGTAAAAATCTGCGGATTTCTGCGGAATTATTTTGGGAGTCTCATAACTAAAACCTTAATATGTTAAATAAAAAATAATATCTTTTTAACTTGTATTTAATGTTTAAAATCCAAATCCAATTAGATTAACTGTAAATAGTTAACTTTAAGTAAATAAACAGAATTAATAATAGGCTAAAAATCTGCGGAAATCTGCAAAAAATCTGCGGAATTCTGCGCGCGCAGATTCCGTGTGGGCCTAGTGATAAGCCAGTAAAGAGAGTCAGTTAAACAGCTGTCTTTCCATGTCCACTACATTGTTGTAACTATCTTGATTGACTCTTTTTTTTTTATATTAAAATGATTAAATAAGCTACATACTGTATAAATACAGCCAATCTCCGAGTTTGCTGGGGGGAGCACTATTAGCTAAACATAAACAATTAAATAGGATTAGACTGTTAGCATTCCCTTTAAAACCAACACATTTGTTTGAATTTTTTTCTTTTTAAATGGATAGTTTATGCAAAAAATGAAAATTGTGATCATTTACTCAACCTTTACTTGTTCCAAACCCGTTTGTCTTTTATTCCTTCTGTTGAACACAAACGAAGATATTTTGAAGAAAGCTGGAAACCTATAACCATTGACTTACATTGACATAATATTTGTTTTTCCTTTTGTGGAAGTTAATGGTTACAGGTAACTTATGTAAAAAAAAAAAAAAAAAAAAATAATATATATATATATATAGAAATAAATATATATAAATATATAATATATAAAGCTAATGAATTAAAGAAACAATGACTATTTGGGTCGGGTGTAATAGTACACCACCTTTTTTTTTAGAACTACACCACTGATATAAACGACTCATTCATGAAAAAAGGCAGGAGAGTTGTGTGCATGTGCACATCTGAATAATATCAGGCTATAAACGGGCTCGGGCTTTATAAAGCTGTCAATCAAAATGCAATTGTCGGGCTCAATTCTGTCGGGCCTAACTGTTATGGCCCGATTACAGCTCTAGTGTATATTATGTTAAGAACTGACAACCAGCACTTCTGCAGATGGGTTTGATGCACTGAAGTTGTTTTGTGCTGTCTGCATTGTACAAAGTGAAGAGAAGTAAAAGAGTCTTGACTAGACTGAATCTGATTGCCTTTGTGTTATTTTTAATTAAACTCTGAACATTATTTTGTCTTGACATGACCACCCGTACCGCTCCGCTTCCTCTCCGTTTGGACTGTGCCGGAGTCTGAATTAATGCCTGTAATAAACCCACAGATGTACTGCGATGAAGTCGCAGCTCTGCATGTGTTTTCTGAAGGCAGGCAAATATATCAGTCAATTCAGAACATATGAAGACATTGGTTTGATCACTGCTATCATTTGTTTAGTTTTATTACAAAATAAAGGCACTAATAAACTTTTTTTGTCTTGGCAAGTAAAACTCTTATCTTTTGCGTAACGCAGGCTTTACAGTATGATCTCCGTCAGCAGTTCCAGCACAATATGAACAGATCTGTTTGTTTAATTCTCTTTGTGGTTGTTTCAGGCTCCAGCTGCATCACTGCGGGATTATCGTGCTGTTACCGACCAGTAGGAGATTAAAGTTCCTGAGTTTACATTTAATCTCAAGCATCTCAGACGTGATACAGACAGATCAACTTTTAATGCCTTGGCATAAAGTCAGAACTGCATCAGGACGATTTAATGTAAATGACATGCTTTAAAAACATGATCTGTATGATCGGCTCGCCTCTTCAACATGCAGATGAGGAAGAATTAAACTCTTCAGAGAAACACACTCTCACACAGCACTACACACACACACACACACACACACACACACACACACACACACACACATGCACACATACAGCCAGAGGTGGGTAGTAACGAGTTACATTTACTTGAGTAAAATAGTTGGGTATCGTGTACTTTTTGAGTACATTTAAATATGTGTACTTTTACTCTTATTAAAGTAAAATATTAGAGAGAAATGGTTACTCTTACTCCGCTACATCTGGCGGCGTTCCTCCATTACTGTCCAATGATAATAAAGATGGTCCATATGACTTGTTTGCAAATATGGCGAAGCGCCGCATTGGTGAGGTTGCTATAGAGACGCGTCTCCCGCTTCCGGTTAGAGCGCGCACGCTTATGTTGGAATAATGGCTGAAGTTTAGGAAGACGTGCGAGTTTATACTGCTGTCCCGCCATGTATGTCGCCATCTGCGGCTCCGAGAAGGACCAAGAGTGTCTGGATGCAGACATGATGCAGTCTCAGGCCGGTGCAATCTCAGCCGCACATGCGCATTCAGAGTGATGCAATCTCAGCCGCTCATGCGCATTTGAACACGTGTATTCTCGTGCACGCGCACGTTGCGGCGGGTCAAAGACGGAAATACGCCAAAATACGGTTTACAAACTAAAGGTACGACAGACAAAAGAAATACTTATGTATTTATACACATAATTATGTCACGAGGTAGCCTGTAAACTCCTATTATAAAAAGATTCAGATCGTGGCCAGGATTTTATTTAAAATAATAGGCATTTCTAATATTGTCTTAATAACTTCATTACTTAGCACGTCTAAAATGTGTTTATACTGGCAAAATGCATGACATATTAATGTTAATGCACTACTAAATAAAACATTTCTAAATAACACAATTTCTACACATTCCTCCTACATAAAAATATTTATATAGACACGTTATAGTGCTTTACTATTCATTAGTACAGTAATGTACCATTTATATTACAGTATTTAAAACTTTTATGTTAACACATGCTACAGCTGGAAAATATTTTAGCTGACTTTTGAAAGAAACACCCAATTATATTTCTTCATCGCAAAATAAACAGACATTTAAAACTGTATGACTTATTAAATGATGAATAAGGACCTGTTTATATTCCTTTATTGCAGAAAGAAAACACAATAAATGTATTTCATTCATTCATTTTCTTTTCGGCTTAGTCCCTTTATTAATCTGGGGTCACCAATGCGGGATGAACCGCCAACTTATGCAGCACATGTTTTACGCAGCAGATGCCCTTCCAGCTGCAACACATCACTGGGAAACATCCATTCACACTCATACACTACGGACAATTTAGCTTACCCAAATCACCTGTACTGCATGTCTTTGGACTGTGGGGGAAATCGGAGCACCCGGAGGAAATCCATGCAAACTCCACACAGAAACGCCAACTGACCCAGTCGAGGCTTGAACCAGCGACCTTCTTGCTGTGAGATGACAGCACTACCTACTGCGCCACCGCGTCACCATAAATGTATTTAAAACTTTCAAATAAAGAATTATATTTATAATTTTTTTTAATCACATGGCAGTGGGTAGCACGTTCGCCTCACAGCAAGAAGGTCACTGGTTCAAGTCTCGGCTGGGTCAGTTGGCGTTTCTGTGTAGATTTTGCATGCTCTCCCCGTGTTGGCGTGGGTTTCCTCCAGGTGCTTCAGTTTCCCCCACAAGTCCAAAGACGTGGTACAAGTGAATTGGGTAAGCTAAATTGTCCGTAGAGTACAAGTGTGTGTGTGTGTGTGTGTAAATGAGTGTGTATGGATGTTTCCCAGTGATGGGTTGCAGCTGGAAGAGCATCCGCTGCGTAAAACATATGCTGGATAAGTTGGCGGTTCATTCTGCTGTGGCGACCCCAGATTAATAAAGGGACTAAGCTGAAAAGAAAATGAATTAATTAATGATTTATAATGATTTATAATGCTTCTGTCACAATAAATGCTAATATGTTTCCATAACACACAGCAGTTGGCGATTGATGACTTAAGTGAATTAATATCTGCAGTCAGCCAGTGCAGATGCGGATGTCTGATAAGTGCAGATGTGGATGGCTGATGCTGTGTTCACACTAGACGCGGAACACGCGGATAAATCGCACTATTCGCGCGTAAATAGACCCGTGAACGTTTCAGTTTACTAGCTTTATACGTGCATCAAATCTGCTTCATTCGCGTGTCAAATTCACCTCAGAACAGACGCGGATTCGCATGATGAGCAGGGCATCTGTCTGCCCGGTGACTGTAGCTTCATTGCTAAATGGCTAACATGGATTTTATTGATAAAATAACTGTGTTTATGTGCTTTATGAAGGCTGAAAAACAGCGTTGATTCGTTTGGAGCCACTAGATCTTTTTAGAGGTGCACCCAGCTCTGTGAGCTCATAAACTCCTCCAGAAACTTAACCAGGATGATGGAAGCATTCAGCAGTGCAGAGCTTCTGACTGAGCCGAGCCCAGTTTGATGAACTGTTGTCGGTGTAGGCAGGAGGATTTTCCCCTGGGACACCAACAACAGGCGCTACGTCGTAATCATGCCGCCACAGGAGCAAACTCCTGATTGATTGTCCGCAGAAGTTCAGATTTTTGAACTCGAGCGATTCGCGCGTTAAGCGCGTCAAATGCGCAAAACGCTCAATTCGCACCGCGCCATTCGCGCCACGCCATTCGTGTGTATCGCGCCGCGTCATTCGCGCGTATTGCGCCGCAGGATGTCTATTCGCGCGTTTGCATTGACTTAACATGTAAATCATTTGCGCTTGAAGCTTCTTCCGCGTCTGGTGTGAACACAGCATGAGGAGTGTAGATGTGGACGTCTGATGAGTGTAGATGTTGATGTCTGATGAGTGCAGAAGTGGATGTCTGAGGAGTGTAGATGTGGACATCTGAGGAGTCAATGCAGATGTTTTACACCTGAGTGATCCACCTGCAAGGATAAATTGAAGAGACAGATGTAAAAATGGTTCTGGTTCATACAATTTTTGTATTCCACATATATCTTGTGTCCATGTATTTATTATTGTCTTTTGTTAACAACATTCTAATTACTTTACAACTGTTGTATAATAGTTTCTCTAAAGATTCATTCATAAAACAATGTTAGTAACACCTAAACAAATTATATAGAGCAGGTCACCTGCAAACTGCCCTGTTACTTTTCAAATCAACACCCCAAAACAGAGCTAGTAAAATATTCATGGTTTTCAATATTGTCTAAACAAATGAAATAAGATACCAAATTAACAAAAACTTGTTATATCAGATAAATATTTAGATATATATTTACATGAATTTAACTTGAACTGATGGTGAACAATGATTTTTACATAAGCTTTTTTTAATGTTAACATACTCTTAATAGGATATTTTAATGTATCCCTTTATATTAACAGCTTAATTAATGTTTATTTACACATACATTTATGTACTTGTTTGTGGGTTAGATAACATGACCAAACAATAAACAACATGTTTATTCAATAATACTGAATCTTAGTTAATCTAAACTTATTAATATTGTAATATGTCAGTTACTGCATTAGTTAACATGAACAAATAATGAACAATGACCCAGATTCAGTGCTACACAACCTTCAACTTGCATGTTATTCATGTTTGTAGACTGTTTACTAAGACAATTTATTACTAACAAAGCATTAGTTAAGGGAATTAGGATTATTTTAGTAAATTGTACACTACTTTAACATTAATATACTGTGTTACTAGCATTTGTAATTGCAAACTCTTTACTAGCATGGTTTATCAGTAACAAACCATCTGTTAATGGAATCAGAAACTTTATTGTAATGTGTACATCACTCCAACATTATGTGTTACTAACATTTGTAAACTCTTTACTGATATTATTTTCACAAAGTTCTTGTTCTTAATTTTTTGTTACATTTTTGCTTAAAAAATAAGTTTTGTTTTCTGTCAATGTTCTCCCTGTTATGTAATGTAGTAAAGGATCTGAAAGAGATGTGTACATGGTTTACACTGATTCGAGATCCAGTAAAATCATTAATCACTGCTTTGTAATAAACTCATAGATGTTAGTAACACATCAGTTATAATGTTGGCTTAGTGGTAAGTGGTCAAAGACTGTACAAATCTAACACATGTTGAAGTAGTGTACATTTTACAATAAGGTTCCTAATTCCCTTAACTAATCCTTTGCGTGATCAATCATATTAAAGAGTCTACAAACATGAATAACATGCCAGGACTGAATCTGAGTCATTGTTCATTATCTGTTCATGTTAACTGCATTAAGTAACACATGTATAAGTTTAAGTTAACAACGATTTAGCATTACTGAATAAATGTGCTGTTCATTGTTTAGTCATGTTATTTAATCAATGAACAAATACACTAGTCTATGTGAAAATAAACATTAGCTAATTATGTTAAGCTGTTAATGTAAAGTGATACAATACAATAATGAGAAACATTTTAACTAATGCTGATGTTTATTTAAAATTAACAAAGATTAATCCACGCTCACGGTAAATTGTAAACTAATGTATGAACTGACGTTATCTAATGCAATCTTCCTGTAAATGTTACGATATTTAATCTTATGAATAAATGAATTTACTGTCAACAAGCTAGCGGTCGCGCTAAACTGTTTACTCTATCTCAAAACACATGGATGACATCGAGGGAGCTGTGTACAGGTTATATCGGGCACATATCACGATCGTTATTAATAACATTCACCTAATAATTAAAAACACCACATTTAATAACATCGCGAAATTCGCGAATGGAAGAAATATACTTACAATACGAGTGTCCGTACGTGAAGCATCTGTCTCACAGAGAGCGAAAGTGAGCCCGCGTGCGCATGTGCGGCTGAGTGCTGTCTGATTGCGCATGTCCGGCTGAGACTGCATCACTCTGAATGCGCATGTGCGGCTGAGATTGCACCGGTCTGAGATTGCATCGTGTCTGCAGCCAGACCCTTCTCAGAAGGACGGTCACGCTGTCTGTGCAGTGAGTTTATCAGACCAGATCACACGGCCTCAAGTTCAGTCTGTTTTTACTCCATCATGTCAACAAGAAGAGCTTCATAATGTGATGCAGACATGAACATGAAATAATACAGCTCCAACCTGAAGAACCGCGCAGTGGTAAGAGTCCATAGATATATACACTAGATGTCGCCTGCTGTTGTCTATTAGAACGAATGCGTCAAAAGAGCAGCCATTTTAGTACAGGGTAGCGCTCCTTTGAAATGAATGCAGGACCAAGGTGCAGTGGAGGACTGTGGCCATCCAAAGCCAGAGAAATACACATATACACATATATCTATGATCGGGAGTTTTCCCCGGTGGTCAGTATGCAAATATTTATTTTCAATTACGAAATATTATAATTTTACATCACTTTTCTACATTGATGGATGTGACCGCACGGGCATTCCTGACAAAGAGTGAGTGTTTGTGTGCATGGAAATGCATTACCCTCCTTCCCTGTTTAATTTGATCTAATCCATGTCCTGAAACACCCCCCCCCTTCTCCTGCTTTCACTTCTCATTCTGACAGAGGGAGCGATTCGTTTGTGAATGAATCTCCGTTATGAACGACTCGTTCACTTAGCTGACAATAATACAAGTTTCTGGCACCGCAGCGTCTTCTTGTCATATTTCATAACATAGTTTGCTTATTTTATTCAACAAAACTAGCATAAGTCTAGAATTTAGTTGATGCTACTTAATTTGCCTTATGGTCACTGCAGTAAGAGACTGTATTATCATCAATAACATTACTTTTTAAGCACAAAAGTTCATAACATACAAAAACATAAAAAACAAAATCTTACCTATGAAATGTGACGACTTTGTGCTGTTTTCTTTGTTTGCTCGTTACTACACCCGTACACAGCGCTAAAGTCCAGCATCTTCACATTGGCACACTGTCTTGACTAGTGCGGTTGAATGACGTTTGTCCTAGGAGCACTGTACCAATGTGGCGGCGCTATTGACACATGCTCAGGGTCCCTATGTGATATCTAGTGTGTATATCTATGGTAAGAGTCAACATTCTCCACATCTGAACCTTATTAACTGTAGGATAACTAAAGAAACTGCTGCTTAATAATTAACTGATTAGCCCTGCACACATTCACACTGTTAACCATTACAATTTACCACCTAAACATTATTTTTGAACATAAAATGGTGTAACTATATATATTATTGACAGAAAGCAGATTTATCAACACATTTCTATAGTTTAAATAAGTTAAAACAAAATAAGTTAAAAATAATTTCTAATAACTGATGTCTTTTCTCTTTGTCATGAAGACGGTAAATAATATTAGACTAGATATTTTGTAAGATACTAGATATTTTTCAAGTCACATTTAAAGGCTTAACCAGGTTAATTTGACAAGTTAGGGTAATTAGGCAAATCATCAATGATGTTTGTTCTGTAGATAATCAACACTAATATTGCTGAAGGGGCTGATAATATTGAGCTTAACATGAGTTTAAAACTATTAAAAACTGCTTTTATTCTAGCTGAAATAAAACAAATAAGACTTTCTCCAGAAGAACAAATATTAGTGAAATACTGTGACAAATTCCTGAATCTGTTCAACATCATCTGGGAAATATTTAACAAAGAAAAAAAATTCACAGGAGGGCCAATTATTTAGCTTTCAACTATATATATATATACACAGTGTTTCCTCTAGGATTTTTCCCAGCAGTGGCGGCAGGACTTTTTTTACACAGATCTGCCAACTATTTCAAAGACAAATATTACACGCAGTATTACAAGTCGAGATGGCATTCATGTAATACGAGCATGCAAATCTCTTTGCTTGCGCGCCAATTTCCTCTGTTCGTGCACAGAACTTCTTGCACGCCCTCAAATATAGACGTTCAAGTGCAGATCTTCTCGTGCGCTCTCCAGTAAGCGCTGCTGAAGCGCGATTTAGTACGTTTTCCAACATTAACGCATCCTGAAGTAAAGTGAAACGGCTATAAACTCCAGCAAGATAAAGTCATTGTATGCAGAGCCATTGACCTTTATCAATAAAGTATACTTCTGGAAACTGTGTTCATCTTAACTGAAAGCTACGCCGTGTTTGCTGGCCTCACGCACCTGTCAGTCAGTCTGTCAGAGAGCCAGTCAGCATGTCACCTTGAACAAATAGCGCACAGCACTACTACGGTTACAGAAAAGTTTGCGCTGTTTACCTCTAATATGTTTTGGTGCGATTATAATCCGCTATAAAAAACACGACTAAATGTTTTAAAGAAGAAGTTGTAATGTAGCCGTAGCGGGATAAAATTTGGCGTGGCGGCCCGCCACGGATGAATGAATGTAGCGGAAACCTTGATATATATATATATTAGGGATGCAACAATACAGTTAGCTTACGGTTCAATACACACCTCGGTTTTTTAACACGGTTTTCGGTTCGGTTCTGATGGCTTGACACGAGTGTTTTTTTTTTGTTTTGCTTAAGCATAGAATTAGGAACAGTAATGGGTTAAGGAGAAAAAAATAAACACAATTTATCGCAATACTCCTTTATTTTACTTCAAAGCCAAGAAAGGTACACTAGTTCCTACTGTATTGTATAATAAAAAAAATGAAAACTGAAATCTCTCAGCTGCTGGTAGCCCATGTACAACATAAATTCCTACATTTTGAAAATAAACATACATGTTAAGTTAATAATCATAAATTGACCATTTCACAACCATTTTCAGAACCAGTTGGGTTTGTTTGCTGGAAGGATTCAGTGAGGGATTGTTGTTTTATGGAGGTCTTTATTACCTTCTCTGCTATCCTGCCTCAGACAGTGATATTGCTGGGTGATGGCGCCGCAGATGTGCAGTCATGTTGGAAGTGTTTCCGTTCGATTAGTCTATATGTGTAACCGAAATGTGCCCACACTGCGGATTTTAAAGATGCCGGCGCTTCCTCGTACTGTTGCCTCACTTCACCCCCACTCGTCATGTTAAAGTGTGAAATGATGGTTGAGCGCCCCCTAACTAAGAGCATAGTGATTGAATATTTACTCGTGGGGAGGAGTTTCCTCATCTCAGCTCGTAGACTTACAGGCACACACAAACTCAATTCCGAGAGAAATAAAATACACAAATTATTTAAACGTAAAACCAAAAAAAACGCAATTTACAAGCGCGTATTGAACCATGGCTGTCGTACCGAACGGTTCAATATTATATTGAGAATTGTGGCATCCCTAATATATATATATATATATATATATATATATATATATATATATATATATATATATATATATATATATTAGGGGTGTAACGATACTACAAACCAAACCGAAATATCGCGATACACCAACCACGATACGTATCGCGAAACTCTCGTGGCGGACCGCGATACTGTCACGCCCCCTGCTGCCCACTGTTAAGGTTGACGTCACTTGTCTCTAATTGAACCAAAACATCTTTATTTTATCACATTTGATTAAATTGTATTAGTAATGATGAGCGTTTGTTCTAAATATTATATTCTAATGTTTTAGAATTTAGAATAGTATTTTCCAAGTGCATGTCATGTCATGTGACTTGAGTGAGCGATCACACTCCATTACTACTGTATATGGACGGCTGCTTCGCATATATTGAGATTGCAGATCCCCCAAACACATTTAAGTCTCCTGTTTGGGAACATTTTGGTTTTCCAGTGGAGTACAGGAATGGAATTTGTGTCGTAGACAAAGCGCACACTATCTGTCGTAACTAACTGTTTCACGAAACTTAATAAGGAATAACATTTAATAAATGTGGTAAATTTCACAATGTGAGGGTGTACGCAAAAGACACTGACAACAGAACTGCCAACAAAAGGGATTTAACCCCTTACCTCGCTAGAAACTGATGAAAAGAAAAAAAGGTTTTCAGCGCTGTGCGCCTTATTCTTCCCTATACTGAACTGTAGAATAAAATAAATACACAGATGACGTTCACCTCTTACATGATGTCTTTAACAATACATTTTCTACGTGTTTGCAAAATGGAAGTCGTAAGACATCTTCCCTATCCACCTTACTCTGAGAAAAGAGTGAACTTGAGGAGGTATAGCTCAATATGACGAGAAAGAGCTGAACAAAAAAGCAACAAACAAATCAGTCGAAATAAAAGTGTACAAAATCACAAAATTTCTCAAAGTGGGCAAAACTAATGCAAAATAATTTTGCCCAAACGAAAGTTAAGCAAAAACAACGAAATTCATAATCATGTTAGCAAAATACACGAAAAACGAGATCAAAGGAAGAAGCGATTTCCTCCGCTTTTCCTGACGTCATTTTTATATTCCCGCGCCACGTCGCCCAATGATGATAGATCGCTCTCCTGACCAATTAGCTGTCGTGAAGGCGGACATACAGAAATGACAGGCATGGAGAGCGAGAGAGAGAGAGAGAGAGAGAGAGAGGCAAAAATACAGCTACAACCCTAACATTAGTTTCAGACAAAACTGCAATGTATTTTACTGGTGAATAGGTCATGTAAAAAACACTTTACAAGCACATTATATGTGTATTATTTTTTCATTAATTTAAACGGAAACCTATCTAAATGATAACTAAAATGAGCATCACTTTGTCTGTGTCTGCACAGAGATCAAGCCCCTCACCTGAGAATGTGGACATTATGGTGTTTTTAAAGAAGAACTTAAAACTTAATTGAATATTCCAAATGTCCTTAGAAAGGACAAGCCTGTTTATCTTTCACTATAGTCTACACTGCAGTTATTTATTTAATTTGAGTTTACTTTCTTAAGATGGCTGCACTAAAGAGAATTGTTTTTTCTGACTAGTCTATATTGGAGGTATTTATTTAATGTTTGTTGTTTACTCTGGTATCCTGACTGTACTAAAATGTGATGGCAAAATTAATAAAGAAAAAGTTTAGTTGTTCTTGTTATTAAGTGAATCTATTGTTCCTTAGCATTACTGTTAAGATGACATCAACCCTAACCCCACAGCAAACAGAAACCCAACCGAACCGAACCGTGGCTCCAAAACCGTGAACCGAACCGAACCGTGCCTTTAGTGTATCGTTACACCCCTAATAGACATGGGTCGGTATAAGATTGTGACAGTATGATAACCTTGGATAAAAATATCACGGTATTGTGATTACTGCTCTAAAATATATTCTTTTTAAATGTCTGGGTAAAAAAACAAAACTTTTCCCCCTTTGAACACGATATATTTTATTTTGAGAAACATTTATAATATTTTGGAGCAGTGAACACGTCAGGCTGAATAGTTCAGATGAATGATTGCCTTCTGCTGTCTTCATTAGTTTCAAACACAGATTTCTTTACAATTTAAACGGCATCTTTGGAGATCTTTTCTGCTGGAGATACTGTTGTGCTAAAAAAACAGCAACAAACAAAACGTAAATAAAAAATTGTGCACACCTTAGGGACAGTAAAGCAGAAAATTTGGTGGTTTTAAAACCTTGACTTTTCCAAACCGCGGTAAACAGTTCTCGCCCCATGTCTAATATATATACATATTTATATAATGAAAAGTAACTAGTAACTATTTACTCGAGTAACTTTTAAGATTGTTACTTTTATTTGAGTAAAGATTTCTGCAAGTACTTGTAGTTTTACTTGAGTGTAGATTCTGGATCCTCTACCCACCTCTGCATACAGTGGTGTGAATCGTCTGTGTTTCATGTTTGTCACACTTTAATGTTTCAGATCACACTTCTTCACACAAAACCCCTTTTCCACAGGGGGCGATGTAGTTTTGTATTGTGTTTTCCCTTAATAATAAAACTGCATGATGTGTTTACTTGTGTTATCTTTGACTAATATTTACATTTGTTTGATGATCTGAACGTTAAAGTGTGACACACACAAAACATAAGAAATCAGTAGGGGGCAAACACTTCTTCACACTACTGTATACATGTATAGGCACTATTCAGACACACACACACACGTATAGCACATAGGCAGCGCTGCTGTTCCTCGATGCTCTACATTTAGATGCACTCAGTAAGTTTGCGTCTCATGAATGATTGAATGAAAGTCCTCTGCGTCTCCCTCGAGATCTGCCTGACCTTCATCCACATCAATCTTTAATCCACTGCGTGCTTTAACAGAACATCAGATCCTTTATTTTGATCATGAAACTGATCACCGACTGACCCTACAGCCCGGGAAACCGACCTCATTTGTTTGTCAAGTATTAAGCTCTTATGAATGAGAGAAAGATTCACACAGAATCTCCAGTTTGTAAAGTGACAACATTGAGTATATCTGTCTGTACCCAACAACAGTGCTCATTTACACAACGCAGAAGCTGTTTCTAAAACTTTGAGTTTCATCAATAATGCAGTTCACACACACACCTGCATGTTCTTATGTTCTCTCGCAGATGAAGTTTCTCACCTTGACGTCGATGGACGAGCGCCTGTGGCAGTGGTTGGACACTCCTGCGGTCTGGTTCATCTCTGCGTCTGCAGTCAAATGAAGCCGAAGCCGAGAGCAGCAGCAGCAGATCCAGCTGTACGTCTGTGACGCAGCAGATGCAGAACATCTGTGTGTGGAATCAGCATCAGCGCCCGTCTGCTGGATTACTGAGCGCACTGAGCGATTTACACAAGTAGGACACGCGCCAGCAAACAATCACCGCACACCCAAAATAACCACAAACTATGATGAGCGCTGAGTAAAGCTCGAGCAGAGAATAAAGTCTGTTGTGTTCCAGTCTTAGATCATTCCTCCTTCATCTTCTCTTTCTCTCCTTTATCTTGATCTTCTCTTTCTTCATGCCCGTCTCATTTCTGTCCTCAGTTTAGCGGAGTTTAAAGTAGCTTGATGTGCAATCATATCTTATACAAAATAATGTAAACATTTCCTAATCAAAGCAAGATTAGTTCTTTCCTGAGGAAATATAAATCTGTTTCAGAGTCTGTCAGTGTTTTTCTGTCACTTCTTTACGTCGACCAGTGAAGGAGAATCAGCAGTTAACCCAGACCCTGACCCAGTGCTTCATGTCAGAGATATTCTGCCGGAGTGTGTGCTGTGTGTTTACAGCTTGAAAACATTCCCGTTCACTTTGTGTTGTACGGTATTTTCTTAATTTCAGCTGATGTTCCCTCTCCTCTCAGCTTTTCTCTAAGTTTATGCTTGTATCTTGTGTTCGTATCCTCATCTTTCTCTCTGATGTGATTCAGACTTTCTGTCCTCTGTATAAAAGCAGAAAATAACATCATGTAAACCAGGGGTTCCCAAACGTTTCAGCCCGCGACCCCCTAAATAACAATGCCAGTGACTCACAACCCCCAATATCCTCTGAGGTGGTTATTAATACAGAAACCTTGCATCTAATGGCGCACACACACCAATAGACCCAAGTCTATTCTTCATTTAATTTTTTTAATGTATGTCAGAGCTGTAAATGTGCCAGATAGTGTAACCTGATGTTATAAAATCAATCTGCTGCATCCGACGCTATTGCTGTGTCTTTAATATGATGTAATTACCCCAGGGGTCGCAATCCAATAGAACTAATAACTATAAGCTACTATAGTAACTATATAGTATACAGTAACTATAAACGACACTTTTTTCTCTTCAGTAGTTATGGATAAAATATGGTAATTCTTATGGTTTAATAAAAATATTAATAATTTTTGGAAATCATCAGGGACCCCCCCTCCATTGTCCCACGACCCCTCAGGGGGTCCCGACGCCCACTTTGAGAACCACTGATGTAAACAGTGACGTTCAGTTCATCTGCGTAAAAATATAAACTCATAATCAAACTATCATGTAAACAATAAACAGATTATGACCTAGTCTATCCCTTTAAATCAGGGGTCTCAAAGTGCCGGGGGGCTATTTCCTTCATTTTCTTTATCGGCTTAGTCCCTTTTATTAATCTGGGGTCGCCACAGCAGAATGAACCGTCAACTTATTCAGCATGTTCAATGCAGTGAACGCCCTTCCAGCCGCAACCCATCACTGGGAAACACCCACACACACACTCATTCACTACGGACAATTTAGCCTACCCAATTCACCTGTACCTCATGTGTTTGGACTGTGGGGGAACCCGGAGGAAACCTATGCCAACATGGGAAGAACATGCAAACTCCACACAGAAACGCCAACTGACCCAGCCGAGGCTCAAACCAGCGACCTTCTTGCTGTGAGGCGACAGCACTACCTACTGCGCCACTGCTTCGCCTGGGGCCATTTCAGTGACTGACAATTCATAGGAGGGCCGCTTTAACATTCAAGTACAAGAAAAAAGTGACTATATGCAGTCAAAACCCCAGCTTTTTGCTTCTTGTACATTTTGAAGGGGGAGTTTAAATTGCTATTAAAATACTACAGTTATTATTCTGTCCCAACAATTGTATTGTGCAATAGCCTAAGAACAGCAGAAAGCAGTTTGGGTAACTTTAGTGACTTACTGGCAATTCTTCTTCTCAATATCTTTCTTTTTTGTAAAACTACAGCAAAGAGGGGAAAAGTATGTACATATTCACATTTACTGTAACATGTTCAAACAGCAGTACAATTTTATTAAAGTATTTATGCAAACCTTAATTAGCATATGATAAGAATCTATTAAATGAGACCATCTGAATCAAATATTAGCAAAATGATCATATTAACACCACCAGCATAACGTAGAGACCAGCATCTCTCATTCATTCATTCATTCATTTTCTTTTCGGCTTAGTCCCTTTATTAATCTGGGGTCGCCACAGCGGAATGAACCGCCAACTTATCCAGCACATGTTTTACGCAGCGGATGCCCTTCCAGCTGCAACCCATCTCTGGGAAACATCCATACACACTCATTCACACTCATACACTACGGACAATTTAGCCTACCCAATTCACCAATATGTCTTTGGACTTGTGGGGGAAACCCGACCCAGGCTCATTCTGAAAACTTAGTCGAAAACTGTGGATGTTTCTGGAGACCGTGAAATACGTCCCGGGAGGTGCATATTTTTGCAGTTTTTGTTTTCGCGAATCCACGAGAGGTCGCTGTGTGCTCTTTTTCATCTCTCAATTTTCTCTTGCGAGTGCCGTTAGCACCTGCTGTTCTCGCATAAACCCACCAGAGTCCGCTGTCGACCGACTGTCTGTCTGACTGACTGGCCGGCCGGCCGACCAATCGATTGACCTACCCTCCTCTTTCCCTAAACCCAACCAACAGTTTACAAAAGCCGTCCAGAAAAAGAAAAGCCCTCGTCTGATTTTTACCATGCTTTCAGATTTTACCACATTCTCACCCTGTTATTTACTTGTTCATTTTATTTTTTTGGATTCTGTTTTTATCTTACCTGATTTCTGGAACCGCTCTTCCCCGGACTCGAACCCCGTCGTTGTCGTCAACTCCTCTCTGCATCTCAAGTTTGCCAACGTACATGAAGAGCTAACTGGACACTGGTTGCGGCGGGAAAGCCCTCCACACAGAGGTAAGCTGGTTAGCGCGAAAAGGAATGGCATACCGCCCCGTAGCGTTCGTTTAAAATAAAAATGAAATACAGCCATACGTACCTCTGGCTACATACTTCGCGGTCTCCATAAACGTCCACAGGACTACGTTTTCAGAATAAGCCTGTGTTGGAGGACCGAGAGGAAACCCACGCCAACACGGGGAGAACATGCAAACACCACACAGAAACACCAACTGACCCAGCCGGGACTCGAACCAGTGACCTTCTTGCTGTGAGGCGAACGTGCTACCCACTGCGCCACCGTACAGCCCAGACCAGTATATCTATTTAAGCTATAGAGCGGTGTTTGTACAACAAGTAGTATAAAACTGATAATAATCAAATGACCCTTGATTATTTACAATAATAGAGCTTTAGTAAAGACAGAGCACTTAGTGACATATATTTCAATGTTTAAATCAGCCACAGAATGAAAACACACGTGTGTTACTCTCAACCGCACACTGAGAGAAAATGAAAGTAAAACTAATCTGAATGCAGTACTTTAAATGTCGACTAGGTGGCGGGTCAAAACCACAACTGGCTAGACACGACTGCACAACAATGATAGAGGTTCAAAAATAAAGGTTTTGAGGAACCGAATCTCCTCATATTTTTGACCTCAGTTGCGGGCCGTAAATGGCGTGCGGGCCGGCAGTTTGAGACCCCTGCTTTAAATCATCACTTCAGCTTATATATTACTTCATATTTTAACCATTTAACTGTTTAATATATTAAACCTAATATTGAACAAAACATAATCAGCTCGACCATTTAACAAAGATATCCGAGACACATATCAGTCTAAAAAGCTGAAAAAGAAAACATTTCTTTGCAAAAATTAAAACTGAATGTTTATTTGACATCATATTGAAAGAACACATCTGATCCGATAATAGGAGAGATTAAATGATGGAGATGGCAGCAAGTGGATCTGATTCCCTGATCTCATGAGCCTCTTTCTCCTCACACTTTGCTTCCTGTCAAATATACAGTCCTAAGACAAAAATAATCATAAAAAACTTTATATGATAGTTTTTAAAGGGACAATTGACCCTAAAATGAAAATTTACTCACTAATAACCCTGTCTGAATTGTTTCAAAACCTAGTGAGTTTCTTCTGTTGAACACTAATGAAGATATTTTGAAGAATGCTGAAAACTGGCAACCATAGTAAGAAAATAAATACTGAAGTCAGTGGTTACAAGTGTCCAGCATTCTTCAAAATATCTTCATTAGCGTTCAACAGAAGAAAGAAACTCATGCAAGTCAAAGGTGAGTAAATGATATTTTTGGGTGAACTATCCCTTCAATGTTTTTATTAATGTTAATTTTTCATCACCAAAATAATATTTATTTGCAAATGTTCATTCAGATGTCAGACCGATGTTACAGACACATGAAACTTGATCAATGTTACAAATACTAGATACTCTTCAAGACACTAGTGTTCAGCTTAAAGTGACATTTAAAGGCTTCACTAGGGTAATTAGGGTAAAGTTAGGGTAATTAGGCAAGTCATTGTATAACAGTCTGGAGACAATCTAAAACTAATATTGCTGAAGGGCCTAATAATATTGACCTTAAAATGGCTTTAAAACTATTAAAAACTGCTTTTATTCTAGCCAAAATAAAACAATTAAGACTAAGGGCTCTATTTTGACAATCTAGGTGTAAAGTCCAAAGCACAGGGTGCAAAGGCATTAAGGGTGTGTCAGAATCCACTTTTGCTATTTTAAGGATGGAAAACTCCGCTTGCACCGTGGCACATGGTCTAACAAGGTTGAGCTTATTCTTTGAATGAGTTATAGGTGTGTTTTGAGAATAAACCAGAGTCATCAGAGTCTCATCTTCCGTTTATGTCTAAAATACTAGAAAAAGTTGTTTCTACCCAATTATGCTCCTTTCTGCAGACAAACAACATTTTTGAAGTGTTTCAGTCAGGCTTCAGGCCTCATCACAGTACAGAAACCGCATTAGTAAAAATAACCAACCATTTACTCTTAGCTGCTGACCAAGGGTGCGTCTCACTTTTAGTTTTACTCGATCTTAGCGCCGCATTTGACTCCATTGACCACAATATTCTCATAGACCGCTTAAATTCTACAGGTATCCAAGGTCAGGCCCTTCAATGGTTTAGGTCATACTTAGCCGATCGTTACCAGTTTGTGAATATTAATGGACAGCTTTCACAAGTCAGGCCAGTAAAGTACGGGGTCCCTCAGGGATCAGTTTTAGGCCCTTTGCTGTTTACAATATACATGCTTCCCCTGGGGGACATTATTAGAAAACATGGGATCAGCTTTCACTGCTATGCAGACGATACTCAGTTATACATTTCAACTAAACCTGATGAGATGTCTGAACTGTCTAAGCTAACCGAGTGTATCAAAGATGTTAAAGACTGGATGACCAACAATTTTCTTCTCTTAAACTCAGACAAAACAGAATTATTACTTATCGGGCCTAAATCCTGTACACAGCAGTTCTCACAACTCGACCTGCAACTAGAGGGATACAAAGTTAGCGTTAGCTCTACTATAAAAGATCTGGGTGTCATATTAGACAGCAGTTTAACTTTCAAAAATCATATATCCCATGTCACAAAAACTGCTTTCTTCCATCTGAGAAATATCGCTAAATTGCGAAGTATGCTATCCATATCAGATGCAGAAAAGCTAGTTCATGCTTTCATGACTTCTAGGCTAGACTACTGTAATGCTCTGTTTGCTGGTTGCCCAGCATCCTCTATTAACAAACTTCAGCTAGTACAAAATGCAGCCGCCAGAGTTCTTACCAGATCTAGAAAATATGATCATATTACCCCAATTTTATCTTACACTGGCTGCCTGTTAAGTTTCGTATTGAATTTAAAATATTACTCCTTACCTATAAAGCTTTAAATAATCTAGCTCCTGTTTATCTAACCAACCTCCTGTCTCGCTACAATCCAACCCGCTCTTTACGATCTCAAAACTCAGGGCTTCTGGTAGTACCTAGAATATCAAAGTCGAGTAAAGGAGGTCGAGCCTTCTCATTTATGGCCCCTAAACTCTGGAATAGCCTTCCTGATAATGTCCGAGGCTCAGACACACTCTCACTCTTCAAAACTAGATTAAAGACCTATCTTTTTAGCAAAGCATACACTCAATGCATTACATAGCGGTATGACGCATGATGTGCCCCACGCAGCATTTTGCTTCTTGTTTTTATACACTATGAACAGCAGCTACGCTAATTATTCTCCTTATTCTGTATTTCCACCTGGGGGTACTCATCTTGAGGCCCTCAGACTATGCAGCGCCACTGATGCGATCCAAGACCAGCGACGAGATGATCCCAAGGTTTTCTGGACCAGGCCGTATCCTGCTGTGGTGGTCATCGTGGAGTGAGAGCATGAGACTGATTCCTGTGATGCTCCAAGGACAGACGAGTCTTCGCCTAGGTCCACCATGCTGCGCCTAGACTGCAGCTCTGCACAAGACGTTTGGCCATAGGGGAAATGGTCGTGCCCAACTGAGCCTGGTTTCTCTCCAGGTTTCTTAAATCTTCGCTTTCGCCAATTGGTGAAGTTTTTTACTCGCCGCTGTCGCCACTGGCTTGCATGGTTCGGGATCTGTAGAGCTGCGCATCGATGGATTTGCTCTTCAGTGTTTGGACTCTCAGTAGTGATTATTAACCCACACTGAACTGAGCTAAACTGAACTGAACTTAATCTCTGAAAATTGCACTGACACTGTTTCAATTCACTATAATCTTCCATGTGAAGCTGCTTTGACACAATCTACATTGTATAAGCGCTATACAAATAAAGATGAATTGAATTGAATTGAATCATCTCCCATTCCTCTTAAGGCCCAAGCTGTTTTTTTACATGCATTTTTGATTTCTCTTTGCTATTTGGGCTTATTGGAACCTAATTAGAATAAAAATCTAAGCATCATCTTTTGATATGATGTACTCTTAGAGAATAATGATGTCCATATATGTGGACTCGTGCTCCCAATTTACAGAAAACACTTTTCCCTGAATTTTCTTTTATGCATATTTAACATAGAATTATTCTTTTTGAACTTGCTTTGACTATCAGGGAGTAAAAACAACATTTTTTCCTATTTTGGACAGTTAAAACAGGGTTTGGGACATTTCATATGCTGCAGAACAGTTGCAGGATGACGCTGTATGTCTGAAACACAATATAAAACATTCAACGTGTTTTAAATAGCCACTTAAGAGATAAAAATGTGCTGTCCACGTATGTGCACACTCGGGCCCTAAGAGGTTAAGAGTCAGTTGCGTCGCGCCATAGCGCATTTGCTATTTACATGGCGGACTTTGAAAGTATAAAAACTGAGCCTTTACTAGCGAGAAGACAGTTAAACAGAGCATCTGCAGCGCGAGAATGAGCCTCCTCATTCTTTACTTTCACTCTCCTGGATAAGGAAACGTGTTGTGCGCACAGACATCCATTAGCTACATAATTAATTTAGTTTGTTAAGCGCAAAGATTTGTGTCTAAACTATTTCTAAACTCAGTTTTAATTTCCAGCAAACGAATAAATGAACAGTAATAATGAAGTGTGCTCAAAAACTGAGTTATATCCAAACACATGCTGTGCCCCATATGGTCCAGAACCCCACAGGTGAGCAAATCTAAGCTTATTTTTAATAAAACAAATAATAATCTGCATATAATAAATAATACTGCTAATAATGACATTACACAGATGCAGATTGTCATGAATTAACTGAAAAAGCCCCCCGAGATGAAGAAGGCAGTGTTTATATTGATGTAGAAAATAATAATTTTTGTAATATTTTATTCATTTAATTCTTATTCATTTGTAAAGATATTTGTGTATTGCTGTTCATCCTGTGTGTATTCAGCAATGTTTAAGCGAGGTGCACATCTAACACGCTCTGCGCTGGACTTTAGACCTTCTCTCAGCTGGTCTATTGTGGATCCTCAAAATAGCAACGTGCCAGCAATGCGCCTCAACACACCTCTTTTTTAGACCAGAACGCCTATGGGCGCACGTATGAGCGCAAATGCATTTGCTATTTAAACAGCCTGATGCAAAAGGACAAAATGACACTTGCGTCGAGATGAAACTAGCAAACATTTGCGTCGCACCGGGTGTATTATAGGGCCCAAAGACTCCAGAGGAAAAATTATTATAGGAAATAACAAAAAAACATCTGTTAAACATCATTTGGGAAATGTTTTTAAAAAGAAAAATAATTCAACTGTATATGTATTAATATAGACTCACTGCTGCTGTTTAACTTGTAATAAATCCAGAACTCAGTGCTTCAATCCCAATCAGCACAGAAATAAACCACAAAATAAAAATAAGATTAACCTGGAACAATGAAAATGACCATATGCACTTGTTTTTATTGCAAATCATGTGTTTTTTTTTTACCAAAACAATGATTTAAAGTCAGAGGTGCTGATGAAAATGTGTCCCTCTTTACCCCGTTGCTGTATTAGATTACAGTAGGTGGCTTGACTGTACAGATTTACTCCATCATGCTGATGAGGTTGTTAGTCTGTGGGCAGAACTGCAGTTTAAAGCGCTGTAGTTAAACAATCATTCAGCCCGAACAGAAGATTTAACAAAACAAGTCAATCAGTTTCTACATTTTAATCGTATATAACAACACTTACTATCTTAATGCAACATTAGGAACTAATCCATAAACTATCCACAAACACATATGCGTGTACTTATTTAGACAGTTTTACAATGAACGACTGATCCAAATGCCACATATCAGCAATGTGTGATCTTTCTACACTTTAGAAAGCAGAGTCAGCCTATCTGCAGAAAAGCAGAGCAGCTCCTGTGATAAACATATAATCTGGTGCATCATGGGAAGTGGGAGAAATCAAATGTTGCAGCTGAAGGGGGGGGGGGGGGGGGGGGGGGGGGGGGTGGGGGTTCTAATTGTTGTCAAACTTTTTTGTGGAAATGTATTTAAATAAAATATGTGTAAATACGTGTGTTTTGATTCAGTGTGTGTGAGAAGTGTGTAGTACTGCAGATTTTGCTGTGATTTGTTTTTGTATCTGTGTGCATGTGCTGCAGTGGTTGAGCCCAAGGTTTTTGGCTGCATTTACACTGCATGGTTCAAGAGACTCGATTCCGATTGTATTTTCTCCCATGTGGCACAGATATGATATGGTCCATGTAGGAATAAGCAGGGAAAAATCCCATTGATTCCGACTTACTCAGATCAGATTCAGGCCTTGTTCATATGTGGAAATGTGTCCGATATGAATTGGATCCGTGCCCTTGTGTCTGCTGTGTAAGCCGGTAGATCGGATTTTCACCTGTTAATGCGAGTCGCGCATTATTAAAAAGCATAGCGAATGACGTCAACTCTGATGCTTTCATTTCAGAACAGACTTAGGCAGAGTCCCAAACCTAAATCTCACACACGAGGACTAAAAACGCGTTCATATTGTCATGTAGCACAAGTATTTAGGCATGTTAACGAGAGAGAGCTAGAGAGCGTAATATGCACCTCGTAACCAATATAAACTAATATAAACTGTTGGATACAGTACATCACGTGCATAAATCACGCCATGGACATTACATTAAAACGTCTACTGGTTTAAAAGAGGCCGAGATTAAAAGAAGATGACCAAATGAGAACTTTTCTGTCATACACTATAGTAAAACAACCCTGCTAACAGATTAAATACAGCAACAGCAGTTGTCAGTCAGCACCGCTCTTTTTCTCCTGCTCACTGTGCCTTTGCCGTGTGCTGTGTAAATGCACACAATCGCATACGAGTCACTTTTAAAACATGATGTAAGCGGGTCATCAAAACAATCGGATACAGTCACATAATCGGTATTGACCACCATGATCTGCAGTGTAAATGCAGCCATAGAGGCCCATGAGCTGCTCAGATGCTTTCCTCAGTGTCAGGTGAGTGTGCAGCGTACAGGTGTGGCTCTCTTGCTCGTGCGTGTTTCTCTCTCGCTCTGGCTTGCTGCCTGTGTTTTCCCTTGCGTGTTGTTTTTATCTGTACAGAAATCCGCTGTGTGCCTTCAGTGCAGTGTGTGTTGCTGTAAACTGGAGGTTGATGTGTTAGTGGAAGAGATTTAAAATTAAAGCGCTAGAAATTAAGTTGATCAATGGAGTTTGATAGTCTAAAAATGAGATTGTAAACAGATATATACGACAGAGAAAACAGGTTAAAGATGAGCTAAAAAGCTGACTTACAATACTTACAACTGGACTGTTGAAACATTCAATTCAGTTCATCTTTATTTGTATAGCGCTTTTACAATGTAGATTGTGCCAAAGCAGCTTCACATAGAAGATTATAGTGAATTGAAACAGCATCAGTGAAACATGTTAGCTGCAATGCTAATGTAATGTGCTCACAGTGGTAGTATTTAATCGTTATGGAGTTAATATTTAATTTGGTTGGCAGAGTTTGATTGCAACACTTAGTAATTAAATTTAGAATTAAAAACTGAACATCAAGCAGAGCAGGCAGGCTAAGCTACAACTACACTCAGCAAGAGAGCAACAGAAATGCGCTCATCATTGATCAGAGTGCATTGGCCCTCAATTTCCAACAGCCTTTGTCCATTTAAATGGATCCAATGATGTCTCTATATAGTTAAATTAAGTACAAGGACTCTCAATCCCTACAGTGTTCACTCACTGAACTGTTCCAATGATGCATACACTTTATCATTTCATGCAAATCAATACCCATATTCACGTAATAGAATCTCCCTTTACCATTGACGCAACTATGTCCACTTCTGTTATTGACATGTGTCATCAATAGTCATGCAATGATTTGTGAGAAGAGAGTTGATATTTAACTTGAACACTGAGGCGATTGTAATGGACCACACTAAATCAGCTATACTTTTCAAAGACGGTAACCCCACAAAAATATTTTTATCAGTAATAACAGTTTTATTTTGGTCAACGCTTATTCTACACAATATACAGATTAAAATGCCGAAAAAATGAAAACAAAATATTAAAAAACAACAGAGATAAAGGATTAAACTGACCTACAGCACATCCAGCTGAGAACAAACAGGATTCAACACTACGAATGCTAATAAGTTGTTTGCATCTGGTCTATTCTCTAATAAAATGCTATTTTAAAGGGCTTAAGCTTAAATATGATGATTAAAGTATGAAAAAACAACCTAGATATCAGATAATCAAATTCTGAATGATAATATACAAACAAGAGCAAAAGAAACAAACAAACACATGGTTATGAGAAAACTTACCGTTATGATGCTGCGTTCACACCAGACGCGGAACGCGTGGATAAATCGCGATATTCGCGTGTGAATAGCCGTGTGAACATTTGAGTTTACTCGCTTCATTCGCGCGTCAAATTCCCTTCAGAACAGACGCGGATTCGCGTGATGGGCAGGGCTTCTGTCTGCCCGGTGACTGTAGCTGTTTGCTAAATGGCTAACATGGATTTTATTGAGAGTAGCTGTGTTTATGTGCTTTATGAAGGCTGATAAACAGCGTCGATACGTTTGGAGCAGTGTCTGAGTCCACTACATCTTTCAGAGGTGCAGCTGCTCCTTCATCAACTCCTCCAGAAACTGAACCTGGATGATGGAGGATTTCAGCGGTGCTTCTGACTGAGCCAAGCCCAGTTTGATGAACTCTTGTCGGTGTCGGCTGGAGGATTTCCCCCGGACACCAACAACAGGCGCTACGTCACAATCACACCCCCACAAGAGCAAGCTCCTGATTGGTTAACGCAGCGCGAATGTCTGCTGAAGTTCAGATTTTTGAACTCGCGCATCAAACGCGCAAAATGCTCAGTTCGCGCCGCAGGATGCCTATTCGCGCGTTTGCATTGACTTAACATGTAAATCACTCTCGCTTGCACAAGAGAGTCTGGATGCAGACATGATGCAGTCTCAGACCGGTGCAATCTCAGCCGCTCATGCGCATTTGATATAGATAAATGCTATATGATATAGGCTGCGTCCGAAACCGCCTACTACTCAGTAGGTACTGCATTTGAATTTAAACGTACTACTCGGCCGTTGGAAAAGTACGTTCTATACAGTATGAATGTGAGCAGTATGAATGGAATTCGGACGTACTACATCCGCCATTTTGTCATGGTCACGTGACCTACCTGCGTCAGTTGCGTCGCTTCACGTCCATTCATAAATTCTCTCGCGGGGCATCATGGGATAGCGCAGCGTCCATGGGATGCGCACTTCAGAATCTCGCCGGAAGTAGTAAGTCATCCGGGTACTTCTCGCATACTGATTTTCGAATTCTAAGAATTCGGACATACTACTCGGCTCGCATACTGATTTAAGCGTACTGTATAGTATGGAAGTATGCGGTTTCGGACGCAGCCTTAGATATATGGGGCGCTCCAAAACGTAGGTGGTTGGATCGTCCTATATTATAAGAAAAGTAGGGGGAACGGTCCCAAAATTGACGCAAATTGGGGGGTTACGGGAGATCGCGGGCAGGCGGGCATACCTTTACAATACCGCCCAAATATCCACTACCCGCCTATGATATTTTTTACCCGCAAACTTGGATTCAAAACCGCCCAATTGGGCGGGAAACCGCCCAATCTGGCAACACTGGCTGTGCGTTCTTCCCAATGGCTCTTCCTGATGGTCACGTGATCGTCACATATTTTAACGGAAAAAAATTAATTCATGAAATGAGCTTGAGATTGCTTTATTGTATGTTTTTCATTATATATATATATATATATATATATATATATATATATATATACACACACACACGAATGTCTTGTAAATAACTTCATATTGTGCTAATAAACCGGAATTTGGTGAAATAAACGGCTTTCTACCTATTCAAGGCTTTATTGAATTGTGTACGTGAACGGTTACGTTCACCGTCTCCTTTTCCCGCGCTTACGACGGCGAAGCTCCTGAGGTTAAGCAACAAACATATTTAAAAAAGGTAAATAGAAAAGCGCTGGCTGCTGCCATTCTGGCAGGAAAGCTGTTTTTGGAAGCGGAGGAGGAGGTGGAACATATAAGACATGCAGGTCGACAGAGAAGGGCCAGAATGAGGAGACAAGCCAGGAGTTCCATAATAGCCCTTATTCTTGCCTCAGTAAGTAAAGCCAGCAACTGTTTAACATCTCTTCCAGGGTTCACTCATAATAAATAAGAAACAAATCGTAGTCAGTAACGTTTCTTGACCAGTAGATGTCAGACAAACCCCTTTACATAATTTATTTTAAATCTTCATATCATGTAAACATTTCAGTGAAATAGCAACACATTCGCATATTTACTATCATTAAAATAAGTAATGTTAATGTTTTTCTTTACAAAACTGTATTTTTTAAACTATTGACAATTTGCATAAGAAATGTTAGCCTGCCATAAACACAATTCATCCTGAATATAGAATACATTTTGTGCTATTTCATTCTGTGAAGTGAAAGACCAATTTCAACTGTAAATTATAACAAAACGATTGCATTTATTTAAAATGTGAAATATTGGTAATCATAAAACAATTTTATTTGCAGGAAAAAAATCACATTCAATCGTATGCTGTGCTGAACCATGACGTTCCAATTGTACGGATGTACTTCTCAGAAGAAGACACGGTGCCTTCACTTAGGCTGAGCAGGGAAACAATTGACCTGTTATGTCGGATGCTGCCAAGGAAAAAAGATCATGGTTGGAGCCTTGAGATGGAAGTCCTTGTACTGCTGTACTGGCTGGCATGTGGGGCGTCTTACAGGGTAACATCAGAAGCCTTTGCAATGCCCACATCTACAATATGCCGGGTTGTTCATACTGTAATTGAGGACATGCTGAAAATGCTTCACAAACTAATCCACTTCCCTGGGCCACAAGAGATAGAGGAGCTTGGGAGTGGCTTTGTCCGTCTGGCAGGGCACAATGCCTTCAACAAAGCAGCTGGAGCTATTGATGGATGCCATATCCGGATTCGCCCACCTGCCGGACAACAAAATCAGTGCTACATCAACAGAAAGTTGTTTGCATCCAATATTCTTCAAGGCATTTCTGACAGTACCGGAAAATTCCTTGACATTTATGTAGGCAACCCAGGATCTGTTCACGATGCACTGGTCCTTCGAAGGTGTCCAATGTACAAGGAGTCCCTTTATCCTCCAAAAGGCTTCTTCCTTCTTGGAGATGGGGGCTATCCATGTCTTCAGCATCCTGTGGCCATAATTACCCCATACAGACAACCTGTGGCTGGTATGCATCTTAACAGTTTTATTGTTACTTTAGGGTGCTTTCACACTTGGTTCAATTGCCTGGACTGTACCAAAGTTCGATTGTCCCCCTTGCCACCTTCTCTGTGTTCACTTGGTGTTCACACTGTCTTTTTTCCTTCCCCGGTACGCTTGCGTCATAGAGCTGCTGTTTTGTTTACGGCTGTTGCTAGGTGACAGTCACGAAAGCAAAGCGACAAAATGGAGACTTCCGCACATCGCGGTCGATTTGCTTTTACTGAATCATAAGTTTTGGACATACAGAAAGTGACTCGCGTCTGTCTGCTGCAAAAATATTATAAACATTCAGAACATCACACAGTGACTGCAGAAGCTGTTTCTGGAGGAGACAAGCAGACATCACTGTGCTTGGCTCAGTCCCGCTAAAGGTACAATACGTGGCGCACATACACACACACACACACACACACACACACACACACGAATGAACGTTATGAAAACGATAGTTTCTTGTACAGTTGGCGGTTCACTTCCGCTATTTGGTACGATTGCATTCATACCAGAAGTGAACCGTACCAGAGTTCGCATGAACCGTACCCCAGACCACCTCTTTCAGGCGGACTCGGGTACGGTTCAGGAGTGCGCACCCGAGTTCAGAAGACACGTTCACACTAGCTAAACGTACCGCACTATGACGTCAAACGAACCCGGGTGCGGACCAAAAGTGCTAGTGTGAAAGCACCCTTAGTTTCTTACAACGGTACCGAAAAGGGATAGTTCATCCAAAAATTCTAATTCTGCCATCATTTACTCACCCCTGACTTGCTCTAAAGCTGTTTGAGTTTGTTTTCTGTTGAACAGAAAAGATTATATTTTGAAGAAATCTGAAAACGTTTTACTATTGACATCCATAGTTGAAAAAATAAATACTATAGATGTCAACAGTTTTGTTTCTCACATTGTTCCAAAAAAAAAAAAGCATTGTGCTCAATAGAGAAACATATAAAACAAAAATCCAGCTAATTTGAAACAAGTCAGACGTCCGTACATGACTGAATTTCATTCTTTGGGTAAACTACACCGTTCAAACTCATCTCATCTTTACCTTTTTTACCACCAGGCCGTGTTGAAGGTCGCTTTAACAGGCACCATGCCAAGGCTAGGAGCATTATTGAGCGAGCCTTTGGCATGCTCAAAACACGGTGGAGGCCCATCTTTCTGAGGGCTCTGGAGGTACGTCCACTATTTTCTCCAAAGGTGGTAGCCACATGCTGCATCTTGCACAACCTATGTTATGCCACCGATGACCTCCTGGAGGAAGAAAATCATGAGGATGGGGACGGGGATGGAGTAAACATGGATGGACACCAAGAACAAACAGGGAACAACAGCAGGGCCAGAGTTGCAGCACAACTCTCTGCCCCCGAAGAGCTGCCTGCTTTCCTGCAAGAGCATGATTATAATTAGTAATTGTAGGAATCAGTTAGTCAACAATAACATCAGTTCTATATTTAGGTAAAGATATTTTGTGTATGTATTAATGTAAGTGTACATCTGTAAGTAGTTACACAAAGTTTGGCATGCAGATATTTGTAGGTAGTCTCTGTAAGTGTGTGTGTGTGTGTGTGTGTGTGTGTGTCTCTATGGTATGTATTTAGCATATATTCAGGTGTTGACTTCTTAATAAATTAATTAACTAGTTCATCAATTAAATGTTGTAAGAATTCAATGATGTCAATGTACATTCTTCAAACTGTTGTATAGTTTCACAAATAACATTTATTAAATCTTATCTATAAGTTTTTCAAAAAGAGCAAGATAACGTTCCGCTCTTTGTGCTGCAGCCCTCTCTCTCTCTTCCTCCTTAGCAGCTGCCTGCCTCTCCCTCTCTTCGTCCCTCTCTGCTTGCTCCCTCAGAAGCTCTATGAGCTCCGAGGAGCTTCGCCTCTTTCTTTCTTTCGTCCTTGTGCCTGGAGGTGGGGCAGAGGAAGAAGAAGCCACAACAGCACTTGCAGTAGCAAAATCATTTGCTGCTACTACCAGGGGCGGACTGATGGAATGCTGGCCCTGGAGCACAGCATCCATATCTCTATACCACTGCCAAGTAGCTGCTGTGACTCCTCCCGCCTCTACCCCTTTCCCAGTAGGCGGGTCCCTCAACTCCTAACAATAATAATAAAAGGAAATATTCTTTCACACTTCGCTGCACAATATTATTAGGATGATAAACATGACAAACACATTGTACCTTGTACTTTTCCTTAAGATTGTTCCATTTTTTTTTTGCCTGTTTGTGGGTAACAGGCACCCCAGAATCATTCACAAACACTCTGAGTAAAGAAGACATCTTAATCATATGGAATTGTCATTTACATTGCCATATGAAATTAAACACAGCAACAAAATTGACAAATACAATACACATGTACCACAATAAATTAAAATAATCATTATGCAACAACACAATGTTTGTGAATGTTATTTCTAAAATAAACCAGTACTAGTTACTCCCAGCCAGACTTTGACGAATTCCTCTTTCCAGTGAAGAGGGCTTCATTTGCTCCTCTCCACTGGATAAGGACCCTCGTCTCTTCATTGCTCCCTAAGAAAAAAAAACATAGGTATACAGCTGAGTGAGTAATGATAATTGAGATATTATAATTTCGTAAGAATTACCTCTGGAGGTCTGCTAGCGTACTTTATTTATAATTATTATGGTCACACGCGATAAACAGGATCAAGTTTAGCAACCCCATACATTTCCTAACTCACACAAATTTATCAAAATCGATATATACATTTATGTGACGGTCTTGCCTGGGCTGTCTTTTTACTGTACAATGAAGACAGACAGTGTGTGTTAATAGTCACTCGTTCACAAAGAAAACAACCATCTCCACAGCAATGCTTCATTAACTCTGCTCTGTTTTATTTAAAACAGTTGTATATATGTTTTTAAATATGCCAATTAAATTCTTTTTAACTTTGTGATCGTATAGTGTGAAATTTTAACAGTCTGAATATGTAAAACAATAAAACACTTTGAATAAATGACAATACTCAATGTACAATCACTGAGAAATACAGAGCAATACAATTTAACTCAAAAAGAAAGGAAACATCCCCACCTAGTGGAGACTTTTAGCAACTCGTCAAAAAAAAGAATTACAAACAATTAATTAATTACATTTAACAACATACCTGTACAATGAAGACAGACAGTGTGTGTTAATAGTCACTCGTTCACAAAGAAAACAACCATCTCTATATAAAACACAAGACAGCACACAAATTGATCACAATCAGGCCTCGTTATATAAACACGTTAAAACTCAAGATTGAGCAACACACTCGACGCCAAACACAACTCAACATTGTCCCAATATATTCATTGAAACATTCACTCATAATAAAGCAGATATTTATGTGTTTTAGACACTTATAAATGGTCGTTTTCCACCCGAGAGAAACGTGCGACTTACCCACAGCAATGCTTCATTAACTCTGCTGTGGGCGGTCTCTACTCCACACGCTAAATACAAGACGCACACTGTAGAGGGCGCTGTCCCCATTTAGGCATTGATTTAACCCACTTCTTTACTCCGTTACATTTACATTAGCAACTTTAACTCACAGGTATGTGCCGGGCTTCCGTCCTCCATTGTTCTGCCGCAATGACTTCTGGGACTTCTAGAGCGAGATCGGCGCTCAAGTCTGCATCGGTGCGTCCTCGATATCATGAACACATCCGGGAAGTTTCACGCGTCCTCCGTACTTGCGGTCTTGAGTGTTGGAACTGAACTTTGGCAGCTGATGATGACGTTACACGAGAACACGAGGACGCAAGACCGCTGAAGAACACATATTGAGAAACAGCCTTGGGTCGCGGCCAGGATTTTATTTAAAGTAATAGCTGATAGGCATTTCTAATATTGTCTTAATAACTTCCTTACTTCACACGTCTATAATGTGTTTATACTGGCAAAATGCATAACTAATTAATGTTAATGGACTACTAAATTAAACATTTCTACACATTCCTCCTACATAAACACATTCATATAGACACGTTATAGTGCTTTACCATTCAGTAGTACAGTAATGTACCATTTATATTACAGTATTTAAAACTTTTATGCTAACACATGCTACAGCTAGAAAATATTTTAGTTGACTTATGTTTATTAACTACATTGAAATTAAAAAAACCTTTTATATTCCTTCATCGCAAAATAAACAGACATATAAAACTATGACTTATTAAATGATTACCAAGGACCTGTTTATATTCCTTTATTGCAGAAAGAAAAACACAATTAATGTATTTCATTCATTTTCTTTTCGGCTTAGTCCCTTTTATTAATCTGGGGTCACCACAGTGGAATGAACCGCCAACTTATCCAGCATATGTTTTACGCAGTGGATGCCCTTCCAGCTGCAACCCATCTCTGGGAAACATCCATACACACTCATACACTACGGATAATTTAGCCTACCCAATTCCCCTATACCGCATGTGTTTGGACTGTGAGGGAAACCGGAGCACCCGGAGGAAACCCACAGGAACGCAGGGAGAACATGCAAACTCCACACAGAAATGCCAACTGACCCAGCTGAGGCTCAAACCAGAGACCTTCTTGCTGTGAGGCGACAGCACTACCTACTGCGCCACTGCGTCACCATAAATATATTTAAAACTTTCAAATAAAAAATTATATTTCTAATGATTTCTAATCACAGTGCAGTGGGTAGCATGTTCGCCTCACAGCAAGAAGATCGCTGGTTCGAGCCCTGGCTGGGTCAGTTGGTGTTTCTGAGTGGAGTTTGCATGTTCTCCCTGCGTTCACATGGGTTTCCTCCGGGTGCTCCGATTTCCCCCACAGTCCTAAGACATGCGGTACAGATGAATTGGGTAGGCTAAATTGTCCGTAGTGAATGAGTGTAAATGGATGTTTCCCAGAGATGGGTTGCAGCTGGAAGGGCATCCGCTGTGTAAAACATATGCTGGATAAGTTCATTCCTCTGTGGCGACCCCAGATTAATAAAGGGACTAAGCCGAATGATTTATAATGCTTCTGTCACAATAAATGCTAAAATGTTTCCAAAACACACAGCAGTTGGTGATTGATGACTTTAGTGAATATCTGCAGTCAGACTGGGGTGTGTTTCCCAAAACCATCGTTAGCCAACTATGGTCGCAAGTTCCGTCGTTACAAAGATTTGCCGTTTCCCATTGCCGTTTTCCCATCGCTCCAACGAACATTCACAAACTGCGTCGCAAAGTCGAGCACTTGAAACGACACCTCTGGAGCTGTAGAAACATAGTTCTTGGCTGTGTTCGATCCCCCCTATGCCCCATTCATTTAGAACATTCTAACATTCAAAGTTGGAATTATTAAAAATAATAAAGCATTAAGTTAATCTCTCTTAGGTGTAATTTGCTTTCAAAGTATTTTTACAGTTCAGTTTTAGCGATCTTCATGTTTACAAGTGTGCTCCCTTTGCAGTGCACTTTGAAAACATTGATATCATTTTGAACACAGCCTCATGGTGAAAGCTAAAGGTATATTTAAAAGCGGAAATTATGTTACAGTACGTCGCCAAAGCTTGTGAAAATAAAAAACATAGCATACGTTCTTTTATTTTATAGTGGGTTATTTATTAAGTGTCTGTGCTGTATATGACATGGGTCTGCTGGTTAGAACTTTATGCTGTGGTTTGCATGTGTCAAATTATAAAAGTAGACTTAATTTTTTTTTTTAAATAAATAAACAATATTCTACTTAATAATAATCATCATCATTATTAATATTATTATTAAAGTAAATATATTTATAATAAATTGCCTCATTATTTTTTTTATTTATATGATTTATATATGATATTAGAATAGTGTTAGCTTTTGTAAGTGATTTCATGTTTTAGTATAGAATAATGTTCAACTTCTCAATAATATTAGTAAAGCAAACACAGGCCCTATATGTGCCATTTACATATATTTCAATTAATATGGAAAATGAGTGCATGTTTTTACCAAAACTAATATTAGATTTACTCCACCCCGTTTAGAGCATCATTATATGGAGCAAATCACGCAAAAGACACGATGTACACATGCGTAGTCAAATTCACGTGCATAAAATATTTATACATATTCATAAAATACGTTTCACAAATGCAAAACACCATTTGCAAATGTGTAAGAGTGTACAAAAAGTTTTGAATGTTTAAAATGTGCGAGTTCATCCTGAATGAGAATGTGCAAATCCTGTTTCACGTACGACTCGCTCTGGATACGAGTGTGTGTGTTTTGAGACTCCTGGCAGCAGCAGCAGGCGACTCGTACCTTTCAGCCAATCAGATGAGAGCTGTACTCGATGAAACCCTCTCTGCGCTCCTTTTGCGCAGTCGGAGAAACGGAGAGATGCGCAGGCTTCAAACTAAAACTATTAAATTCCCTCCCTGACTATCACTGACTAAAAACTTAATTTACATTCTATCTCATGAACGTAAACAAGCTGTTGTTGTGCTATAGTAATATGCAGACATAGTATTAATCTAGTAATATGTAAACATAGTATTAAAATGGCGATCGCTTTTCGCGACCTTTTGCAACACAAATCGGAGGCTCTCTGATCATTTCAAACATGTTTGATACTGTTCAGGATTTTCAATCGGGCTGATCACTGCTCTGATAACCTGCCCTCCAACCTACAGCCCCATCGCCGAAGAGAAGAGCTAAGAAGCGTCGATCAGATTTAATAAATTAAGTTTGAAGTTTTTTTTTAATACTTATGATTTATTATCAGTATTTATTTAGCCTATTTATTTGTTAAATTAGCCACATAACGTTAACCAGTCAAACTTCGCTGGACCCGGTACCGGGATCTGTGACGTCATCGACTTCCCCTTTAATTTTTAAAGGTCCTGGGTTGCGCAACACTCCACAAGTGGTTCCGTTTGAGAGTGGAGAAGCTATGTTTTATGCACATATGCATCACTTCGGTTTTTATTTTACTGTACAAAAGATATTTACATTATAATACACAGTAAACTGGATACCCGAGCTCAGTATTGAACATTGGTTTATTTTCATATGGTTCATATATGACACATGTACAAGTTATAGCTCAAATGAAAGCTCTTGCCGGTGCTCGTACGGTTCTAGCGTTCTTTTTACTGAATTATATTCACATATCAAACAGTTGTCGAATGAATTGCCGTGTTTACATAACGCAGGAGTGAAAACAATACATTTATGATCAATAAGCAGCCCCAGGCAGCACAGGAAGCTGTCATCTCTTACCTTATGCTGTGCGCTTCAAAACGGGCAATTTCTCTGCTGTTTTTGAGGTGATGTGCATAAGTAATCCTTTTATATGTCTGACGTGCTCCAAACACAGTGAATTATGTTTGATCAAACAAAAAAATTGTGAAATATGAAGACAACGATCGATCCCTCTGGCTCTTATCAGCCGGAAAAACCAACGCGTGTGTTGCACGCGGAGATCACGTGACCAAAACACAGCTGTGAGAGACGCACAAAGACCACGCGCGGTGTGTGCGTAATGGAGTCTTTGGAGAGATGGAAAGAAAAGCTAACTTATGCAAGCGGTACAACTTGGACAGTGATATGAGTTTTGATTGTGTGAGCAGCCCTTCTCAGAGGAAAATGTATCGATTTTGCCCCGTAAGTAAGTATTTATACACCTATGTAATCATTTTGAATAACTAATGGTGCATGCATGTCTTTGCTACTCAGTGCGCACTGGCACCGTTTACTATCAGGACGCGACTGCAAACGCGCTGTTGTGTTTGTTCGTAAATCAAATCAAACGCAGTGTTATTGTTTTGGCACAGATTACTATGGATAAGGACGCGACTGCAAACGCGCTGTTGTGTTTGTTCGTAAATCAAATCAAACGCAGTGTTATTGTTTTGGCACAGATTACTATGGATAAGGACGCGACTGCAAACGCGCTGTTGTGTTTGTTCGTAAATCAAATCAAACGCAGTGTTATTGTTTTGGCACAGATTACTATGGATAAGGACGCGACTGCAAACGCGCTGTTGTGTATGTTCGTAATTCAAATCAAACGCAGTTTACTTAGTTTTGTCACTGTTTACTATGGTATCAGGACGCGATTCCAAACGCGCTTTTGTGTTTGTTTGATTCATAATTTGTCGCCAGCCGCACCGGTCTTTGTCTTAGGCGTTTGTGTCTCTCGGCGAGTATATAAATGCTTTGCTGTTGTTGTAAGTTTTGTACTTAGAATAACGCATAACTTTTATCTGTTAGATAATTTGCAAATGTTGTCGCGCTTAGCAGGCGCATTTACCTTATGTTCATGTGTGCGCGCTGACTAATTTACTTGTTTGTGTTTTGCGCACTGAAATAACGGGACACGAGTATTTAGATGCTTCTTATTTTGATGCTTGGATGCTATAAAAACTAGCATAATCTTTGTTTGTTTGTGACGCAGAGAGAGTTGTGGTGACGCAGTACGCTGAGCCCCCACCATCACTGCACATCAAACACTTCTGGTCTGAGAAGAGGGACAGAACAGGTTTTTGCACAGATTTGCAGTTTATTTTTTATTAGAAAATAAATGGCAAAAAAAGTATTTTTATGCGTCATTGACTTCTTTGATATAATGTTATAATGCCTAAAATGGAAAGGAGATAAAATAAGTAATGTAAACTCATGTTCCTATAGTTATTATCATGTAAAACTAAGCAGAAGCAAATATGTTATATTTGATATGAATGATCAAAAAGTTATTTTCCTAGTATTCAGCTGAATCGCAATAATTTGATCATTTCACATGATAGAGAGATAATTCTTTTTCCTAGTGTTTGCTGCTCTCTGCTGGTTTCAAGCAGAACTGTCTGGAGTTGCCAAATGCTTTGCTTTAAATAACTTACACCCTTTAAAAAAAGCATTTTAGAACAAAAAATAAAAAAGCGCCCAATGTTGAAGTGGTTCATCATAAAACTGAAAACATAAAATATTATTTATTACTTTCAGCAGTTTCTTATGTAAATTCAAAGGGTTTTCTGTTCAATAACACTGGAATTTTTCATTTATAGCAATGCATTTGGATATGAAAGGCTTTCAAAATTTGGTAGGCGGAAAATACATTAAAAAATGGTATAGCACATCTTATCAGTTGGAATGCAATAACTTTTGGATACATTATGGTAGAGACATTTTTCTTTTTTCCTATGATTACAGACATGTGCAGGAATCACTCAAATTAATTACAGCAACCTAGACCACACAGAACCTAAAAGGCAGACTTTCAAATCTGAGTAAAAAAAAAAAAAAAACACAAAAAGCGCCTCTTTTTTTAGGTGTTTATTATAACACAGACAACATAGACAGTTATTTTAAACACTTTCAATAGTGTTTTCTGAAAATTCAAAGGGTTTTCTTTAAAATGATACCAAATTTTTGCATTTCCACCTCTGCATGTGGATTTGGGAAGCTTTTAAATTTGGGTAGGCAAAATCCAGGCGGAAAACCCCAAAATAGTCTACACTATAATAAATATTGTAATTTATTATATTCATTATTATTAATATTATTAAAATTAAGATAACATTGACAAGACGCAGAACCCTTAAGAATATTTGCTTTCATTTTGACATGGCTACAGCGCACTTTTACAGTTGTGAAAAGAATAAACACTTAAAGGTGCAGTATGTAAGTTTGACACCCAGTGGTTGAACTGGGTATTGCACTCCTAGATCAAAATAAACGCACGCGTGGGATGCCAGAGATTGAGTACAGGAGCGAGTGAATTAAACCGTGATCTAAATAAAATCAACGACACGCGATAGAGGGAATATTTTCCATATTAAAAGGAGTTTTAGTTCTAACCAACACCTCGAATTGATACATTAGAAACGGTTTCTATTTCTCACAGCTCAACATGTGAAACCTATGACAGTGCACCTCAGGTAAGCCTCGTGTGTTTTATTCAGTGCTAAATGCTAACAATGTGAGTTTGAATGGATTCTAAACCTTACCGTTTCGTGAGTGAGTGCTTATTCTGTGCTTCTGAAAGGCTGTATTTACATTTCTGTCATGTTTCGTCTGGTGCAAACAGTCAAACTGCTATTTGCGTGTTGCTAGGACACGAGATTACAATGTGACCTGCTCACCTAATGTTTACGCTCGTAATATTTATATCATTTGCTAATTAATAACCTCATGTGGAACTGCATCTGTCTCATTTTGACGTCTGATACTGTCCATTTCGGTCACGGGCGCATGCTTTCAGAGCCTTTCTGAATGAATGAATGAAATACACTGTTTTCCAACAAGGCAACCCGGAGTGCTGAATTATAATTGGCTAAACTGGCATTCTGCAGGTTAACTTTACCTAAACAAAGACAGCGTTCCGGCACGGAAAAACCATTTTCAAAGCAGAATATCTGACTTTAGCATTGTTTTTCAGTTAAACAAGTATGTTCACTTGGGATGTTTCTTAAATATCTGCACACATATTATGGTATTTTTATGCTTTAGAAGAGTCACAAACTTACATACAGCACCTTTAAGGTTACCTACTAAAATGTTGTATCCTAATAAAATTAAATGCTTAAGATAATAAACTGATTTTAGATATTTTTTGTTGTTTGTACATTAAATCATTAGTCTAGTTCTGTAAACAGAGAGAGAGAGAGAAAGATTTTTACACAGAGATTTGTCTTCAAAATGTCTTCAAATTGGGGAAGGTAATGGAATTTCAAAACCAAATAAGCAGTGTTGTAAGGCTTACGAGCGGCTCATTAGCGTGTATAGGCTATATGCCCCATTTATTTATTTTAATTAAATTCATTTTTAATTTTGAAAGAAATAAAATGCAACTGAAAGGAATGAAACAACTGGAAAAATACACTGATAAATGGAAATAATATTTAAATTGACAAACAAAAATGCCTGACATGCCATGACTTGGACAAAAAATATATTCCTGATATCTACTGGCTACTATAGTGTTGCTCTGCCTATAGTGTGAAAAAGTCTGCAATCATCTCTCTCTGAAAAAAAAATCCTTACTCTTTCTCGGTTTACGGGACTACACGTGTCATACATATCTGCACACGATATAAGAATAACGTTAAATCTGTCTAATAAAAAAAGATCATTCAAGATTATTAAAAAAAAAAATATAGGCTAGCCTAGAGCATATCGATTTATTAAAATCAACGCGATTCATCAGTTCTTGGCTTTGGTGATGCAGAATAGGTTGGAACAGCTGTGATATCAGCCCCATTTAAAATATCAGACATCATCAGTTTTATTTGACTGGATTTGATTGACTGAGGCAGAGGCTCGAAACAAAACTAGAAGCTCTGTCCAGATGAACATTCTTATTTGCTGGTGGTCAAGCACATTATACGTAATAAAATAAATGAGTAGGCTAATGAGTAGAAAATAAATGAGTAGGCTAATGAGTAGAAAATAAATGAGTAGGCTATTGTGTTGAACGTTTTCAGCATTAAATGCAATGTCTTATGTTGGTAGTTTTGTAGCCAAATCTTGTGTAGGCGATCGTTTGGAGTTTTACGTTTCAAAAGTCTGAAAAATGGACATGTTGATGTTATTTGCAGTGTTGGGGGAAAAGTAATAGGCCTACATTACAATCTAAAGTCACTTAATAAAAGGAGCTAAAGGTGTTACTTTTTAACGAAAGTAATGTGAAAGTAGCCTATTTGTTTTGCGTTTAAAAAAAGAGTAAGGTTTATTTAGAACACTGCTTGTTTGAAGTTATTATTAAGCATTTACACTTAATTATATACATATGCTTAATTCTATATACTTGTACTTCATTTTATTTAATTAAATGTGGAATATCTAGAATATTTTGTTGCGTTTGAACCGTCTCATTACTGGTCCTCATTACTGATCTGCGCCACCTACTGGAGAAAGTCTTTTCAGCAGGAGTGATTAATGCAGCATAATTTCACAACGTCAAGATATGTGGTTTTGAATTGTTTTAATCCGTATTTTAAAATAATAAATATAATTTAAATGAACAATTACTCAAGCTAGCTAATGGCCACCATGGTGTGGATCACCATACTGGAGTGGTTCCCTTTAATTTAATTGCAAATAAGTTTACTACAGCCCGTGATAAGCAAATAAACACTTAGTTTATGTTGTCATATTTTCAATGTCTATTTTTTTTAGTTTCTAGCTTAATAAAGAAAAAATAAACTCATTATAAGAATCATTAAAAAATTATTATATTTATATTATTACTGAATGATAATATCTACTGTATTTTGCATATTAGGCTACTATAGCACAACAACAGCTTGTTTACGTTCATGAGATAGAATGTAAATTAAGTTTTTAGTCAGTGATAGTCAGGGAGGGAATTTAATAGTTTTAGTTTGAAGCCTGCGCATCTCTCCGTTTCTCTGACTGCGCAAAAGGAGCGCAGAGAGGGTTTCATCGAGTACAGCTCTCATCTGATTGGCTGAAAGGTACGAGTCGCCTGCTGCTGCTGCCAGGAGAGTCTCAAAACACACACACTCGCATCCAGAGCGAGTCGTACGTGAAACAGGATTTGCACATTCTCATTCAGGATGAACTCGCACATTTTAAACATTCAAAACTTTTTGTACACTCTTACACATTTGCAAATGGTGTTTTGCATTTGTGAAACGTATTTTATGAATATGTATAAATATTTTATGCACGTGAATTTGACTACGCATGTGTACATCGTGTCTTTTGCGTGAATTACTTTAGACACTAAATTCGCTCCATATCATTATGGGCGTTTTACGCTATAACTAACGTGGTTCAAGCGATGGATCTGCGACAGAGAAACTAGGGGTTTTAGGAAACAATCGTCACTACATTGTTCTTTCACCAAACGATGCATCGCACTATGATAGTTCAGCCACGAGTTACGTCATTGTTTGGAAAACGCACCCCAGTACAGATGCAGACGTCTAAGGAGTGTAGAAATGGACGTCTGAGGACTGCAGATGTGGACATCTGAGGAGTCAATGCAGATGTTTTACACCTGCTAAGACTGAGTGATCCACCTGTAAGGATAAATTGCAGAGACAGATGTAAAAATGGTTCTGATTCATATATTTTCCACATATATCTTGTGTCCATTTATTTATTATTGTCTTTTGTTAACAACATTCAAATTACTTTACAACTGCTGTATGACAGTTCCTCTAACGATCCATTTATAAAGTAATGTTAAGTAACACCTAAACAAATGATATAGAGCAGGTCACCTGCAAACTGCCCTGTTACTTTTCAAAACAACACCCCAAAACAGAGCTAGTAAAATATTCATGGTTTTATTATTGTCTAAACAAATGAATTAAGATACTAAAATAACAAAAACTTGTTATATCAGATAAATATTTAGATATATATTTACATGAATTTAACATGAACTGATGGTGAACAATGACTTTTACATAAGCTTTTTTTAATGTTAATATCCTCTTAATAGAATATTTGAATGTACCCCTTTATAATGACAGCTTAATTAATGTTTACTTACACATACACTTATGTACTTGTTTGTGGGTTTAATAACATGACCAAACAATAAACAACACGTTTATTCAATAATACTGAATCTTGGTTAATCTAAACTTATTAATATTGTAATATGTCAGTTACTGCATTAGTTAACATGAACAAATAATGAACAATGACCCAGATTCAGTGCTACACAATGTTCAACTTGCATGTTATTCATGTTTGTGGACTCGTTACTAACACAATTTATCACTAACAAAGAATTAGTTAAGGGAATTAGGATTATTTTAGTAAATTGTACACTACTTTAACATTAATATACTGTGTTACTAGCATTTGTAATTGTAAACTCTTTACTAGCATGGTTTATCAGTAACAAACCATCTGTTAATGGAATCAGAAACTTTATTGTAATGTGTACATCACTCCAACATTATGTGTTACTAACATTTGTAAACTCTTCACTGATATTAATTTCACAAAGTTCTTGTTCCTAATTTTTTTTTTTTACATTTTTGCTTAAAAAATAAGTTTTAAAATCTGGCAATGTTCTCCCTGTTCTGTAATGTAGTAAAGGATCAGAGAGAGATGTGTACATGGTTTTCACTGATTCGAGATCCAGTAAAATCATTAATTACTGCTTTGTAATAAACTCATAGATGTTAGTAACATCAGTTATAATGTTGGCTTAGTGGTAAGTGGGCAAAGACTTTACAAATGTAACGGATGTTGAAGTAGTGTACATTTTACAATAAGGTTCCTAATTCCCTTAACTAATGCTTTGCATGATCAATCACATTAAAGAGTCTACAAACATGAATAACATGTCAGGACTGAACCTGAGTCATTGTTCATTATTTGTTCATGTTAACTGCATTAAGTAACACATGTGTAAGTTTATGTTAACAACGATTTAGTATTACTGAATAAATGTGCTGTTCATTGTTTAGTCATGTCATTTAACCAATGAACAAATACATTAGTCTATGTGAAAGTAAACATTAGCTAATAATGTTAAGCTGTTAATGTAAAGTGATAGAATACAACAATGAGAAACACTTTAACTAATGCTGATGTTTATTAACCTTTAACAAAGATTAATCAACGCTCACTGTAAATTGTAAACTAATGTATGAACTGACATTATCTAATGCAATCTTCCTGTAAATGTTACACTATTTAATCTTATGAATAAATGAATTTACGGTCAACAAGCTAGCGGTCGCGCTAAACTGTTTACTTTATCTAAACACATGGATGACATCGAGAGAGCTGTGTACAGGTTATATCGGGCACATATCACGATCGCTATTAATAACATTCACCTAATAATTAAAAACACCACATTTAATAACATTGCGAAATTCGCGAATAGAATAAATATACTTACAGAACGAGTGACCGTACGTGAAGCATCTGTCTCACAGAGAGCGAAGTGTGCCCGTTAGCGCATGTGCGGCTGAGTGCTGTCTGATTGCGCATGTCCGGCTGAGACTGCATCACTCTGAATGCGCATGTGCGGCTGAGATTGCACCGGTCTGAGATTGCATCGTGTCTGCAGCCAGACCCTTCTCCTCGCTTGACGCTTCTTCCGCATCTGGTGTGAACGCAGCATGAGAATGCTGTCTCTCAACACCTGGTCATTGGTCTCAGACTTTCCTTTTCCTCAGGGTTAATGCTCCCAGCGGATATCCTTGGTCAGGATGATGTCGGTTTGAAAATGTGTTGAAATTGCATGTATCAAATATGATGCAACTAGAGATGCAATGATTAACCGGTTTCACTATTAACCTTTAATTCGTCACGGTTAATTATTCATAAAGGCTTCTCAACACCGCTTTTCTGCACAGAACAAAACTTTGTCACTAAACAAAGTTATGCCAGCTGTGCGCTAGTTTGTACACCGAGACTAATAACCACGCACACTGGATTAACTATGACTGAGGCTATTAACTAAGGCAAGCTTGTGCAAGTTCATGTCCAATAGAGGGACGCACACGCGACGCGCTCACGCTTTTCAGGCGCACTAGTTGAGATGGGGGCTTTTGTGACCGCAGGAACTGCAAACGGCTGCAGTCTGAGGAAGAAGCAATGAAAACTACACAGGTCGGCAAACCCACTTAAAGTTAGAAACATTGGCGCCGATGAGAGGATCATGCGGTGAATGTTGATCCACCAGCCGAGATCAACCGAGTGATTTCAGAGTGAGTGCTGAAAGACTCGGAGTGGATCAGCTGTTTAATGGCCCGAATCTCCATGCATTGCATTCACTGCGTGTTCAGCACAAATAGACGCTAATGTAAAAAATCTAACAGTGTACAGATCTTTGCCAAAGAAGCTCGACTTTACCAAGTTTAAACTGAAACTTCGGCTCATGACAAAGAATGGTACTGTCCAGGTGGTCATTGCAAACATCCTGCTCTGCGCCGCTCCTGTATTGGGTCGGCTGACTCGCCTGCTTTACTCCACAAACACAGAGAAATGAAAATCAGCTCATAACGAGACTGAGCATTTACAATGACACAAATCGAAACCAAAACCTTTAAAGAGTGGTAGAAGTGCGACTTTTCTTCCTTTCTTTTGTCTGATCTTTCTGGTTAGTATATTGACGTGTATATAAACAATAGTGCAAAATGCATATTTCTTACTGCAATGCTTCATTTTTGTTTGATGCAAACCATCGATTTATTTCTCATAAAGTAACAGCAGGACTTTTTCAAGCATATTCAAGGCAGCATGATAATGCAATTCATTCTTAGTGTTATTATCATCATCGACATCATTAATATTTTATATTCATTTTGGAATTATTGCACAAATATCAATAAGTCATAACAGAATTAGTTAGTTGTTTCTGGTTATTGTTAGTCCTGATTGATGTTTTCAAATACAATAAATTTATTATACCATTTGCAGTGGTGCTCATTCATTTTTGGTGGTGCTCCTAAATTTTTAAAGTTGGGAGCAGCGGTGTTACCAAGTAAAAAATAAATTTCAAGCCCTGCATTAGACAAAGGCTATTTTTTTAATTAATTATTGTTCTGTCATTTATTTACAGTGTAAAAATTATATATGTTCAAATGTCAAATATTTTACTTATTTTTAAGCACAAAGAGAGACATGGACTATTGTTTGTTTTTAATATTATTATTATGTGCTGTTTTAATTGGTCACTGAGCAGCAAAAAATAACACTTTAAAATATAAGGAGTTTTCATGTGATTTTCTAAACTAGTAGATCTCGGTTATGATGATCTCGGTTATTGATGATTTTGGTTATGATGATCTCAGTTATCGCTGATGATCTCGGTTATTGATGATTTTGGTTATGATGATCTCAGTTAGGGCTGGACAATATGGCAAAAATTTATATCACGATATATTTTTTTATTTCGGTCGATACGATATATTTCCGATATCGAGATGGACAATATTAAAAAGAAAGGAAAAACTGCCAAGAACGCACACAATGGATGTCTGTATCTACAAATGTCTGCAAAGTGAATTTGCAAAGTCGATAATACCTCCAGACTCTTATAACTTTTTTTAAAAATAAAAACAGTACAAAAAAATTAATGTTCACTTTTTATTTGTATTTAGCCTTTACAAACAAGAAATGTGAAATAAACTATCAAATAAATAAAACTCTCAGACTCAGCTTATAATATATAGACAGTTTGTGGTGGTTAGCTTGACCAACGTGATCAACAGAAACTTTTATCAGTGTTTTTTTTTTTTTTTTTGTATATGCTGAATATTTAACAATCAAAATAATACCAAAATCTTACAATTATGACATCCACATCGTAAAAAAACATAGAAAAAGAATAATAATGATAATAATAATAAATCATAAAGAGTAAAGGCTACATTAATATCTGCAATAGAAGAGTTGTTTGAGTATATTCATAACTCTAATTGCTTTTCATCTTGAACGTCCTTTAAGGGTTTTATCTGTCTGTTTATATTTGTGTTTGTAATTACCTCATTAAATTAAAAGGTTTAACATAAATCTCTCTTATATATTTTAAATAGTCTATTTATATCGACTAATATTTTATATAACACGTTTTCATCATTTAACAGATTTAATAGCTCTATTGATCACATTCTTTCTACTTAATCAGCTTTGCAATAACCTGATTCCTGATAAATATGCTTGTGAGTTTTATTTTGTAAGTGCGCGAGTGCTATATGCCAGCATGCAGCGAGTTTGTGTATGTGAGTGTTCATTTTGGTGTTTATGCAAGGATCGAGTTTGTTTGTGCGTGTGTTAATGTGGGAGTATATGCAAGGATCGGCGAGTTTATATGCATATGTGGGTGTATGCATGAATCAAGTTTATATGTACAGTATATGCGCAAATTTCATACATGTTTTGAACATTCAATAGTATAGGTGTATATGCGAGTGATTTGTAGGTGTATATGCACGTGTTGATAAGCGAAGTGAGGCCACAGGTTGGCTTAAACTTTTATGTGTCCTCATCTTCTGACTCTCAGTATGTTTTATCGGGTGGAACTGCTTCAAATGCTGAAACAGATTTGATGTGTTGCCGCCGCTAGTCAGCTACACTCTCTGGCACACTTTGCAGAGCACCGAAACTAAGTTTATCGAAACTTAAAAAGCCGAACCACTTCCACATCACTGCATTAGTCTTTCCTCTCTTATCAACTATTTTGTCTGCCTTCTTACTTGTGGAAGCTTGTTCATTCGCATCTGTATTCAGAGCACTCATTTTGTAGCTAAAACTTTCTGCGGCGCAGCTTAACCAACTGCTGTGCTGAGCGCTGGCAGCGTGTCTGTGTTGTTCGTCATCACGTAAGTGACATCAGATCACGCCCTTTCTGACGGCTGAGCACTGAACGTCATTCAGTGACAAGTGATACATGTATAAGATCTTATATAAATAATAATATATATATTTATATATATGCAAATTTATATCGAAATATCGGAAATGGGTTTAAAAATTATATCATCGTTATTGAAAAAAAATCTATCGCAATATATATTGATATCGAATTATTGTCCAGCCCTAATCTCATTTATGATGATCTCGGTTATGATGATCTCTGTTATGATGATTTCTGTTAAGATGCTCGGTTATCGCTGATGATCTCGGTTATGATGATCTCGGTTGTTGATGATCTCGGTTATGATGATCTCGTTTAAGATGATCTCGGTTGTGATGATCTCGGTTGTTGATGATCTCGGTTGTTGATGATCTCGGTTATGATGATCTCTGTTATGATGATTTCTGTTAAGATGCTCGGTTATCGCTGATGATCTCGGTTATGATGATCTCGGTTGTTGATGATCTCGGTTATGATGATCTCGGTTATGATGATCTCGGTTGTTGATGATCTCGGTTGTTGATGATCTCGTTTAAGATGATCTCGGTTGTTGATGATTTTGGTTATGATGATCTCAGTTATCGCTGATGATCTCGGTTATTGATGATTTTGGTTATGATGATCTCAGTTAGGGCTGGACAATATGGCAAAAATTTATATCACGATATATTTTTTTATTTCGGTCGATACGATATATTTCCGATATCGAGATGGACAATATTAAAAAGAAAGGAAAAACTGCCAAGAACGCACACAATGGATGTCTGTATCTACAAATGTCTGCAAAGTGAATTTGCAAAGTCGATAATACCTCCAGACTCTTATAACTTTTTTTAAAAATAAAAACAGTACAAAAAAATTAATGTTCACTTTTTATTTGTATTTAGCCTTTACAAACAAGAAATGTGAAATAAACTATCAAATAAATAAAACTCTCAGACTCAGCTTATAATATATAGACAGTTTGTGGTGGTTAGCTTGACCAACGTGATCAACAGAAACTTTTATCAGTGTTTTTTTTTTTTTTTTTGTATATGCTGAATATTTAACAATCAAAATAATACCAAAATCTTACAATTATGACATCCACATCGTAAAAAAACATAGAAAAAGAATAATAATGATAATAATAATAAATCATAAAGAGTAAAGGCTACATTAATATCTGCAATAGAAGAGTTGTTTGAGTATATTCATAACTCTAATTGCTTTTCATCTTGAACGTCCTTTAAGGGTTTTATCTGTCTGTTTATATTTGTGTTTGTAATTACCTCATTAAATTAAAAGGTTTAACATAAATCTCTCTTATATATTTTAAATAGTCTATTTATATCGACTAATATTTTATATAACACGTTTTCATCATTTAACAGATTTAATAGCTCTATTGATCACATTCTTTCTACTTCATCAGCTTTGCAATAACCTGATTCCTGATAAATATGTTTGTGAGTTTTATTTTGTAAGTGCGCGAGTGCTATATGCCAGCATGCAGCGAGTTTGTGTATGTGAGTGTTCATTTTGGTGTTTATGCAAGGATCGAGTTTGTTTGTGCGTGTGTTAATGTGGGAGTATATGCAAGGATCGGCGAGTTTATATGCATGTGTGTGTGTATGTGGGTGTATGCATGCATCAAGTTTATATGTACAGTATATGCGCAAATTTCATACATGTTTTGAACATTCAATAGTATAGGTGTATATGCGAGTGATTTGTAGGTGTATATGCACGTGTTGATAAGCGAAGTGAGGCCACAGGTTGGCTTAAACTTTTATGTGTCCTCATCTTCTGACTCTCAGTATGTTTTATCGGGTGGAACTGCTTCAAATGCTGAAACAGATTTGATGTGTTGCCGCCGCTAGTCAGCTACACTCTCTGGCACACTTTGCAGAGCACCGAAACTAAGTTTATCGAAACTTAAAAAGCCGAACCACTTCCACATCACTGCATTAGTCTTTCCTTTCTTATCAACTATTTTGTCTGCATTCTTACTTGTGGAAGCTTGTTCATTCGCATCTGTATTTAGAGCACTCATTTTGTAGCTAAAACTTTCTGCGGCGCAGCTTAACCAACTGCTGTGCTGAGCGCTGGCAGCGTGTCTGTGCTGTTCGTCATCACGTAAGTGACATCAGATCACGCCCTTTCTGACGGCTGAGCACTGAACGTCATTCAGTGACAAGTGATACATGTATAAGATCTTATATAAATAATAATATATATATTTATATATATGCAAATTTATATCGAAATATCGGAAATGGGTTTAAAAATTATATCATCGTTATTGAAAAAAAATCTATCGCAATATATATTGATATCGAATTATTGTCCAGCCCTAATCTCATTTATGATGATCTCGGTTATGATGATCTCTGTTATGATGATTTCTGTTAAGATGCTCGGTTATCGCTGATGATCTCGGTTATGATGATCTCGGTTGTTGATGATCTCGGTTATGATGATCTCGGTTGTTGATGATCTCGTTTAAGATGATCTCGGTTGTTGATGATCTCGTTTAAGATGATCTCGGTTGTTGAGGATCTCGGTTATGATGATCTCGTTTAAGATGATCTCGGTTGTGATGATCTCGGTTGTTGATGATCTCGGTTGTTGATGATCTCGGTTATGATGATTTCTGTTAAGATGCTCGGTTATCGCTGATGATCTCGGTTATGATGATCTCGGTTGTTGATGATCTCGGTTATGATGATCTCGGTTATGATGATCTCGGTTGTTGATGATCTCGGTTGTTGATGATCTCGTTTAAGATGATCTCGGTTGTTGATGATCTCGGTTATGATGATCTCGTTTAAGATGATCTCGGTTGTGATGATCTCGGTTGTTGATGATCTCGGTTGTTGATGATCTCGGTTATGATGTTCTCGTTTATGATGATCTCGGTGGTGATGATCTCGGTTGTTGATGATCTCGGTTGTTGATGATCTCGGTTATGATGATCTCGTTTAATATGATCACGGTTGTTGATGATCTCGGTTATGATGCTCTGTTATCGCTGATGATCTCGGTTGTTGATGATCTCGTTTAAGATGATCTCGGTTATGATGATGATCTCGTTTAAGATGATCTCGGTTGTTGATGATCTCGTTTAAGATGATCTCGGTTGTTGATGATTTCGGTTATGATGATCTCGTTTATGATGATCTCGGTTATGATGCTCTCTGTTATGATGATCTCTGTTAAGATGCTCTGTTATCGCTGATGATCTCGGTTATGATGATCTCGGTTGTTGATGATCTCGGTTGTTGATGATCTCGGTTATGATGATCTCGGTTGTTGATGATCTCGGTTATGATGATCTCGGTTGTTGATGATCTCGGTTATGATGATCTCGGTTATGATGATCTCGGTTGTTGATGATCTCGGTTATGATGATCTCGGTTATGATGATCTCGGTTGTTGATGATCTCGTTTAAGATGATCTCGGTTGTTGATGATCTCGTTTAAGATGATCTCGGTTGTTGAGGATCTCGGTTATGATGATCTCGTTTAAGATGATCTCGGTTGTGATGATCTCGGTTGTTGATGATCTCGGTTGTTGATGATCTCGGTTATGATGATTTCTGTTAAGATGCTCGGTTATCACTGATGATCTCGTTTATGATGATCTCGGTTGTTGATGATCTCGGTTATGATGATCTCGGTTATGATGATCTCGGTTGTTGATGATCTCGGTTGTTGATGATCTCGTTTAAGATGATCTCGGTTGTTGATGATCTCGGTTATGATGATCTCGTTTAAGATGATCTCGGTTGTGATGATCTCGGTTGTTGATGATCTCGGTTGTTGATGATCTCGGTTATGATGTTCTCGTTTATGATGATCTCGGTTGTGATGATCTCGGTTGTTGATGATCTCGGTTGTTGATGATCTCGTTTAATATGATCACGGTTGTTGATGATCTCGGTTATGATGCTCTGTTATCGCTGATGATCTCGGTTGTTGATGATCTCGTTTAAGATGATCTCGGTTATGATGATGATCTCGTTTAAGATGATCTCGGTTGTTGATGATCTCGTTTAAGATGATCTCGGTTGTTGATGATTTCGGTTATGATGATCTCGTTTATGATGATCTCGGTTATGATGCTCTCTGTTATGATGATCTCTGTTAAGATGCTCTGTTATCGCTGATGATCTCGGTTATGATGATCTCGGTTGTTGATGATCTCGGTTGTTGATGATCTCGGTTATGATGATCTCGGTTGTTGATGATCTCGGTTATGATGATCTCGGTTATGATGATCTCGGTTGTTGATGATCTCGGTTATGATGATCTCGGTTATGATGATCTCGGTTATGATGATCTCGGTTATGATGATCTCGTTTAATATGATCACGGTTGTTGATGATCTCGGTTATGATGCTCTGTTATCGCTGATGATCTCGGTTGTTGATGATCTCGGTTATGATGATCTCGGTTATGATGATCTCGTTTAAGATGATCTCGGTTGTTGATGATCTCGGTTATGATGATGATCTCGTTTAAGATGATCTCGGTTGTTGATGATCTCGTTTAAGATGATCTCGGTTGTTGATGATTTCGGTTATGATGATCTCGTTTATGATGACCTCGGTTGTTGATGATCTCGGTTATGATGCTCTCTGTTATGATGATCTCTGTTAAGATGCTCTGTTATCGCTGATGATCTCGTTTAAGATGATCTCGGTTGTTGATGATCTCGGTTATGATGATCTCGGTTGTTGATGATCTCGGTTATGATGATCTCGGTTGTTGATGATCTCGGTTATGATGATCTCGGTTGTTGATGATCTCGGTTATGATGATCTCGGTTGTTGATGATCTCGGTTCGGTTATGATGATCTCGGTTGTTGATGATCTCGGTTATGATGATCTCGGTTATGATGATCTCGGTTGGTTGTTGATGATCTCGGTTGTTGATGATCTCGGTTGTTGATGATCTCGGTTATGATGATCTCGGTTGTTGATGATCTCGGTTGTTGATGATCTCGGTTGTTGATGATCTCGGTTATGATGATCTCGGTTGTTGATGATCTCGGTTATGATGATCTCGGTTGTTGATGATCTCGGTTATGATGATCTCGGTTGTTGATGATCTCGGTTATGATGATCTCGGTTGTTGATGATCTCGGTTCGGTTATGATGATCTCGGTTGTTGATGATCTCGGTTATGATGATCTCGGTTATGATGATCTCGGTTGGTTGTTGATGATCTCGGTTGTTGATGATCTCGGTTGTTGATGATCTCGGTTATGATGATCTCGGTTGTTGATGATCTCGGTTATGATGATCTCGGTTGTTGATGATCTCGGTTGTTGATGATCTCGGTTGTTGATGATCTCGGTTATGATGATCTCGGTTATGATGCTCTGTTATCGCTGATGATCTGGGTTGTTGATCTCGTTTAATATGATCTCGGTTGTTGATGATCTCGGTTGTTGATGATCTCGGTTGTTGATGATCTCGGTTGTTGATGATCTCGGTTATGATGATCTCGGTTGTTGATGATCTCGGTTGTTGATGATCTCGGTTGTTGATGATCTCTGTTATGATGATCTCGGTTGTTGATGATCTCGGTTGTTGATGATCTCGGTTATGATGATCTCGGTTGTTGATGATCTCGGTTGTTGATGATCTCGGTTGTTGATGATCTCGGTTATGATGATCTCGGTTATGATGACCTCTGTTGTTGATGACCTCTGTTGTTGATGATCTCGGTTATGATGCTCTCTGTTATGATGATCTCTGTTAAGATGCTCTGTTATCGCTGATGATCTCGTTTAAGATGATCTCGGTTGTTGATGATCTCGGTTATGATGATCTCGGGGTAAATCCTCTTCATATGTTCAGCCGCAGCTCCTCCAGTCCTGCTGGTCATTCTCAGAGATCATCCGTTCAGTCTATTATCCTCACACTCATTTACATTACGTTTCTCTTCTGGAAGTCATCTGCTCAATGCTCCGACACTAATAATCCTGAACTCATTCCAGTAAACGGGAAAACTCTGTGATGTGAAGGTATGTGTGTATGTTTACACTGGTCTGTAGAGCAAAATAAACGCTGCGCTCCTGTTCTGTTCTGGATCTTGATGATGATTCATGGTTAGCAAACAACAGAATCTCCTCATTATTATCTGTGTCTGCAAGTTGGTGCTGAACACACACACTCCTGTCCAGGTTGTGGTATTTATGAGTGTCCAAAACTGAAATAATGTTTATGATCAGTTTATATTGTCAATAATGGTGTATATGAAGGTAAAATACCCTGCTGGAGGCTCTACACACTCACGCCACTTCCTCTGAGGACAAACTGAAACTGCTTCTGATTATTACTGTTGTATTCCAGAGTTTCAGTTGTGTGTGTTTGTAAGAGAGTATTTCTCTAAGTGTGTAGGGGGGATCTGTGTGTTTTTGTATATATGAGTTTCTGTGTGTGTGTGTGTGTGTGTGTGTTGTTTCTGTGTGTTTGTATGTGTGTACATTTCTGTGTATGTGTTTCTCAGCATGTTTGAGAGTGTGTGTGTGCGTTGGTGTGGCCGGATTGTTGAGACTAAACACCTGAATACATACCGACACTATGGGCACACACCGTAACAATGAGGACAGTGCTGATGTCCCCATAAGTCAAGCAGCATAGAAGTGCTCAAAATGGCGTGCCTTACCACCTCCCGCGTTTTCTCGTTATGTTTTCTGTGTGTACCAGTGTATGCTCACTGTGTATAATCTAACACTATCGTAACTTCATTGCTACTGCTGCTTCATACACATTTCAGCTCACCTCCATTGCGTTTCATTGGTCGAGCAGCGGAACCCTCATCAGCGATTGGCTGGATTTAATGTCTTGTTTTTTTGTCAGTTGTCCTTTGTGGACAATGTATTTGCAGATGGGGGAAACAAGAGTGTTTAGCACCTGCAGGAAAAGCAGAGAATTGCAGAGAATACTTAATTGTTGAAAATTTTCTAAATAATAAAAAAGTTTATTTAAAAAAAAAAAAAAGTAATGCATTCATTTACGTTATTAGATGTTAAATAACTGTAGGCTACCTTTTACTTTTTCTCAGTCGCTTTGGGACTTTCTCAGGTTACAGCCAATATTCTCAAAACTGTGTTCAACTTAAAGCTATTTTTTTTAAAGTAGCAAATGCTTCAGCAAATTCATACAATTACGTAGTTGTCTGCTTTTTCCTACATTATCAATTGCTTGTGTCATGTTGCTCAAAAAGTCTGGTTATTTGTTGAATAGTGTAACCCAGTGGTCACCAAACTTTTCAAGCCAAAGATCCCTGAATTCAGCCTTGATGAAAGGGAAGGTCTACCTACAGATGAACAGGTAGAAGACAGCCTTTTCCTTGAGCTCTTTATTTCTTTAACTATTTTCTGTATCAGTATTCTTACACATACTTTCGTCTGCATATTTACTTAATGGCTGTTATTTACCTTTACCATTTTAACCTCAGTTGTGTGAATTATTTTAAATGTTCATGTCTTATATTTGGTAGATACATTAAATTATAATAATTGACTGTAGGGCTTTTATGAGTCAAATTAAATCTTTTACAAATAACAAATAATACTTATACTCACAACAATAACAGCAACAACAAAAAAATGAGCAACAATCACAAATGTGATATTGATATTATCCAACAGTTAAATAAACATATAGTTAATACTCACAGCAACATATTGCCTATTTTTGCTCTATTAATCAAATAAAAATAACAAATCACAAGCACAGCCACAGCGCTGTTTCGCCTCTGAGAGCAATATGCCATTGTTTCGTGTTGAATGAATCAACCGGTTAAATGAGCAATGACTCACTTAATAGTGACAATCTGCCACCTACTGGCTATTTTAATTTAACATTTAAAGCACATTTTAATTTTTTTTAATTATTTCAAATAACAGTAGGCTATTCAACGTTTTAGTATTAAACATCACTGTTTTGGTTATTTATTTTTATGAAAGGTTCGGGGTTTGGTTAATATTAGTAAATATTATTACAATTTAAAATAATGCTTTTCTATTTTAATATACTTTATATTTATTTATGTGATGCCAAGTTAAATTTTTTGACACTTTTATGTCACATGATCCTTCAACAGGCGATTGCAATGGACGAGTTGATTAACACTGATATGCTGTAGGCTACATTAAACATGTAAAAAAATAAAAACACAAGACTCAAATGTAAAACAAATTCAAAAAGGATTTCATAAAACTAAAATGACATGAGTATAGCTATAAGCAACCTAAACTTTACTTTCAGAGACATGTGTTATTTATGTTATAGACTTTTTTTATATGTTTTTATGTGTTATTATCTTTAATATGCGTAATTTATATTTAATATGCACATAATTAATGTATATTGTATAAGTTAGCCGGCAAAAAGACAGACGCACTATAAACTGCAAAAAAAAAAAAAAAAGATTTAAAAAATGGTAGACGCAGACGTCATGTAACAAGTCAGAAGCTGATGTCACGTCCATTAAGAGGAATGTATGAAGGGCAAGTATATTGTGCCCTCGCTCACACACTGCACTGAGCCGTGTGAGCAGTGCGTTATGATACGCGTTACCGAAATAATAAATGACTTTACTGCTACCTTTGCAGGTCTTTTAAAATATACAGTTCCAGCAGGATTATTGTGCAGGATAGATATGAAGAAAATTGTAAAAATTAAAAATAGAAAAAAAAAAAGGCAGACCAAAGTTTAATTTCCAGCAGGCAGCGTTTACTCCATTTCCCCCAAAAAACTAAAGAAAGTTTCCTGTAAGAGGTAGAGTTGGTGTAGGGCAGAATACAGTCTGTACAGTATAAAAACCATTACAGCTATGGAGAATCCTAATAAACAACCAATGGACCCTTTTCACGAGACAATAACGTGTTTAACGGTCATCAGCATCATAAACACCTTAAAGTTTTTATGCATAGATGTATGTATTATATAATCTTTGTGTCAAATTACAAAAAACGAATGATCGCTTCTGGGAGGAGTATCTAATAGGCGTCTATGGCCACAGGACAGTAAATTTGACATGATTCTCTCTTCTGGCTGCCGTTATCAGTCTCACACTATTTTCTTTCTCTTTTTCTGAAAGTCTTGATAACTCCATCATGGAGTTTCTCTGTTATTATTTTAGCTAATAGGATTGTAAAATAAAGATTTGTTGTCCTCTTCCATTCACTGCGCTCTGAGTTATGATGACTTCTGCTGCTGAGAAACACGACAATGTGGAAAGGGTCCACACAAGTGTGTTTGTGTGTGCGCGTACAAATCATTACCTTACTCCTAACTTGTGCTCATCATTTAATTTTTCCCTGAGTGCTGCCCTGGTAAATTTTATTGGTACATCTGGAAATTTCTTCTGTACTGTGTCTGTAAATTCCCCTCTAGCCTGAAGATCCTCCTCCTGAGAGTTTCTTTGTTCTCTAAAGAGAAATAAATACTCAAGTTGAAAATCCCTATCTTCAGTCATGATTAGGCATGGGCCGGTATAAGTTTCTGGCGGTATGATAGCCTTGGATAAATATCTCACGATATTGTGATTACTGCTCTAAAATAAGTTATTTTTAAATATCGGCGTTAAAAGAACACAATATATTTTATTTTAGGAAAGATTAAAAATATTTTGCAACCATAAACATGCGAGGCTAAATAATTCATTCATTTTCCTTCAGCTTAGTCCCTTTATTAATCAGGGGTCGCCACAGCAGAATGAACCACCAACTTATCCAGCATATGTTTTACGCAGCGGATGCCCTTCCAGCTGCAACCCATCACTGGGAAACACCCATACACACTCATTCACACACATATACACTACAGTCAATTTAGTTTACCCAATTCCCCTATAGTGCATGTGTTTGGACTGTGGGGGAAACCAGAGCACCCGGAGGAAACCCACGCCAACACAGGGAGAACATGCAAACTCCACACAGAAACACCTACTGACCCAGCCGAGACTCCAACCAACGACCTTCTTGCTGGGAGGCGATCATGCTACCCACTGTGCCACCGTGACACCCGTTGACAGACTAAATAATGAAAATAAATCATTGACTTCTGCTGTCTTCATTAGTTTCAAAAACACAGAGATTTCTTTAAAACACCTAAAAAACCCCTTTACAAATACCTTAGAAACAGCATAGCAGATAACTTTAGCGGTTTTAAAACCATGACTTTTCCAAAACGACATAAACCTTAAAACCGGTTATTGTCTCATGCCTACTCATGATCACAAGTAGGCAGGTATAAGATTCTGATGGTGGGATAACCTTGGATAAAAATATCACGGTTTCACGGTATTGTGATTACTGCTCTAAAGTATATATTTTTTTAAATGTCTGGGTTAAAAACAAGAACTTTTTTCCCTTTTGAACACAAGATATTGTATTTTGAGAAACATTTAAAATATTTTGGAAGAGTAAACATGTCAGGCTAAATTATTGACTTCTGCTGTCTTCAAAAACTGATTTTTTTTTGCTATTTAAAATGGCATCTCTGGATATATTTTCTGCTGGAGATACTGTTGTCCTAAAAAACAATACAAAAAAAATGTAAATAAAAAATCGTGCACATACCTTACGGACGATATTGCAGAAAATTTTGACGGTTTTAAAACCGTGACTTTTCCAAACCGCACTATACCTTGAAAATGGTTATCGTCTTGATCTTTGCTGTACTTTTTTACCATCAATGTCTAAAACGGTGGCTGGTGAACTTTCACCTACGAAGCAAAAAATCAAATAAATAAATAAACTTAAAACACTTTGAAATACACAAGAGCTTGAACTTACCATGTTCTTCATTTGTTCGGGCTGGTCCTTTAGTTGGTTTTCAAGCTTTTCCAAATCAAACTGGACAAAGGAAGGTCAAATGTGCTTACATCTGGATCTTCATCATGTCTGTTTTGGTTTTGCAGATTTTTGAGAATCAGGACCAGTTGCTGCTTTATGTCGTCTTGTGATTTTAACACTTCAGACAGTGGTGCTAAAAAAAGAAAAATAACAAATTAGTAAAAATCAACCTATAGCTTATACAACTTGTGTAAATACAACAGAGGGTTAGATACTGCTGATATTCTCTAGTTGATCTTTACTTTCTAGCTGCATAAAGCCTTTACAAATGTAGTGATGTCTTTAAAGGTGCTGTATGTAAGTTTTTGACTCTTCTAAAGCATAAAAATACCATAATATGTGTGCAGATATTTAAGAAACATCCCAAGTGAACATACTTGTTTAACTGAAAAACAATGCTGAAGTCAGATATTCTGCTTTGAAAATGGGTTTTCCGTGCCGGAACGCTGTCTTTGTTTAGATAAATTTCATATGCACGATGCCAGTTTAGCCAATTATAATTCAGCACCCTGGGTTGCCTTGTTGGAAAACAGCGTATTTCATTCATTCATTCAGAAAGACTCTGAAAGCATGCGCCCGTGACCAAAAAGAACAGTATGGGAGACAGATGCAGTTCCACATGAGGTTATTAATTAGCAAATTACATAAATATTACGAACGTAAACATTAGGTGAGCAGGTTACATTGTAACCGCGTGTCCTAACAACACGCTGTGACGAGAGAGGCAGTGATCAGCTATTTGGCTGTTTGCACCAGACGAGACACGGCAGAAATGTAAATACAGCCTTTCAGAAGCACAGAATATGCACTCGCTCACGAAACGGTAAGGTTTAGAATCTATTTAATTCATGTTAACCCACTTTAACATCAATGTAGATGCTGAATCACTCACATGTGTTTAGTTCTAAAGTTCAATTTCAGACGGTTTATTGTATTTTCCAGATCTGAGGTGAACTTTCTGCTTTCAGTATATGGCAACAAATGCCATGTAAAATGCATTCAAACTCGCATTGTTAGCATTTAGCACAGAATAAAGCACACAAGGCTTACCTGAGGTGATCTAGCTGTCATAGGTTTCTGTTGTTCAGCTGTGAGAAATAGAAGCCATTTCTAATATATCAATTCGAGGTGTTGGTTAGGACAAAAACTCCTTTTAATATGGAAAATATTCCCTCTATCGCGTGTCGTTGCTTTTATTTAGAACACAGTTTAAATCACTCGCTCCTGTACACAATCTGGCATCCCAGCGTACTTTTATTATGATCCAGGAGTGCAATACCTAGTTCAACCACTGGGTGTCAAACTTACATACTGCACCTTTAATTCTTACAAAGACATGATGAGTACCAATAAGTTCTGTCTTGATCTCCAACTGCACTGGAACAAGGACTGTAAACGTTCATAGGCGCACTGGAATGTACAGTAATATTTTTTCTTCATCACTGTCACTATAGTTCTGTCTTTTATGTCCCATGATCAGATACATTTACAAAACAAAACATTATTTTAGTATAGTGCCAGGGCAAAAATTGCAGGTTGTAATAGATCAATGAAATAATGTTGACAGTATGTGTTTAAAATAATTGCAAACAAACCTGTTCTTTCTTTTGGTGTATGACGGGCGATCATCGTCCTCATCAGTTTGCAAGTCAGACATCACAGTTGCCTGTGGAAGGGAGTCGAGCTTCCTCATATGTGTCTACAATAAAACATCACATTGTTGTTAACCTCCCCCCCAAAAAAAGTTCAAATCCTGAAATACTATCAAAGTTAATTAATGGCTATAATACCTGTAGTGTAAATGAAGGTTGCACAAGATTTAATCGGGGATTCATGCAGTGTGACAGCCTTATGATTCTTAGACATAGATTTGTAAGACGGTTAAGCACATCTATCATTCTGTACCCATGAAGATGGCACAATTTCCATTTCAGATGACTCGAACCCCACAATATTAACTCATTAACTGAGCCTTCAGATGTCACCATATCATAATCATCTAGGTTATCAAAGTCTTTATCTTTAGGGGCCTCATTTTTACTATATAAGACTTTTAGATAGTGAGAAGTGTCATCACTACAATGAGTTTGCAAAGGCTTCAAAATCTGAGCAACACTGTCCCTTGCCCTATTCAAATACTATAATTCACAGAGTAAAACTCATAATTTTCAGCCATGACTTACATTTACTGGCCTCTTCTGTGCCGAGCTTGTTTGATCATGCTCAAGGATCTTGTTGTGGACTGTCAAACAAACAAACATACAAAAGTGTATAAAAAATGTTTATCTTCACTAGAATCATTATAAACATTAATAATGACTATTCAGAAAACGCCTGAAACAAACATTATACCCCTTGAGCATAAGCCCAAAATTGTTATTTAAAGTAGAATAAGTCACAATCAGTCGAATTTCTTTAAAATAAGAAACCTTTTGGATCAGATAGTTGTAAGTTACTAAAAACACTGTTAACCTAACATTGTGGAAAATGTTTGATGATGATAGCCAATAACAAAACTCATTTCAGCTGTTTGTGAAGCTATTAGTATCGAGCTTAGATCTCTTTCGTGATGCACTGCATAAACAAGTTAAACAATAATATTTTATAGATCCAAAACGATTCATTTTTATTTACACATAATCACTCAGAATTATTTCTGTTGGGTAAGTACACAACTGTAAAATGATTTTTTCAACACCCATGGTATATTAAAATGTTACCTCAGAAATAAAAAGCACGTTTTGCCATGGTAGTGTTAACGGATTCGTCTACAGAAACTTTCTTTAACGTAACGTTAAGATACACACCAATTCGTTTCAGTTTCTTTAAAATAATTAAAATAGTTTTCAGTTACTAAACACTGTTACAATCTAACATTGTGTAAAAGGAACAGGAACTTTCAGACGCGTTTGTAACGTTAGCATACACAACAAATAGCTTCAGTCGTGTTTCTTTAAAACTAGTTGCATTTTGTATCAAATTGTTTTAAATTACTAAACACTGTTACAACCTAACACTGTGAAAAAATGTTTTGAACACTAAATACACATAGTATACAGTATAAAAGCAGTAAAAACCTTACCTTTCTGACCGGAAAACACGAGTTCCAAAACTTCTTCTTGTAATCTTTAAGGCGGTTGCCAACCAGCTTTTTGGAGCATTACCGCCACCATCAGGACAAAAGTTAAACAAGCCGAGTCCTTGCCAGAAGCGGCCCGGACTCTACAGACAGAGACTCGGGCCAGATATGGTTAACAGGAATCGGGCCAGGGCTTTACAGCCGCATCACAAACACATGTGCGAGAGCGAGCTGCGGGCCATACTCGGCCCAGATAACACTCGCCGATGCCGAGTCGGAGCCGGAGGCGCCGAAGGGTAGCCAAGCTCGGGCCGATTACTACCTGCTATCTGGGAAGCAATTTACTGATTTAACCTTAAAACAGAGCAGTAATTAGAGCACTTTAATGATAAAATGACTTAAGTACAGTACTTTACCTTCAGAAGACGGTTGGAGACAGTTGACTGACGTGCATTCGAATCGGCGACGTGAAGCGAGTCATCTCAATGAATCGAATCTTTTCTCTGAATGATTAATTTTACCGGACTTTCTAATGTACACTACACTTTTACGCCACTAGGTGGCGAAGACGAGCGTGTTTATAAGTGTGAAAGACTATCTGTATAAGCCTGTAAAGCAGATTTATTAAAACACACGTATTGCATGAACAAAGCATTTATTCTCTTAAAGAAAAAAGTCTGTTTATAAAGAATGTTTGTTTTAAAAGTCTACTTAAGTCCATTTAGCCAAATACACACACACACACACACACACACACACACACACACACACACAATTAGTAGTCATTATTATAACTTAAACTATTGTAATTATAATATACGTGTATAATATAGACCTAGACAACAATGCTTTATATAATAATAAATATAATATAATTTTAATATTTTATTTAAAATGTTTAATAAATGATTATAATAATTTACTAATTAAATTTACTCTAATATTGCAGAAAACACATCGTTTACCAATCACACTAACCTGCTTCTTTTTAAGGGATAAAAATGGAGTAAAATGTGTACTTAAACGAAGACACCAGTTCCAGCTGCCACAAAATGACGATGGACACAGAATAAAATAGGTTGCTCAGGTCAAAAAACAGAGAATCAGGGAGAAGAGCAACAAACATTTTAAAAGAAAAAAAGTGTTTGTGCTGATGTAGATTCACTGCTGTCGACACTGTGTACATTAGGCACATGTAATATTGATCAATCTAAATAAAACCATAATTCTTCTGTTTTATCTGTTCATCTGTATAGGTGATAATGAGGAATTTATTTTTATTTATTTATTTTTCAACACAAAATGACATTAATCTGTTAAAATGACTTCTTTATTATGTGTTCTGTATGATCTGAGCTGTCCTCTGACTGGTGCATTGAGGATGAAGAAGCGCAGCGGTGTGCTGGAGATGATGATGGAGATGATGTTGGAGATGCTGTAGTGCTGTGGACGAGACCCTGACAGACGTTGCTGTGGTCTCTTCATCCTCAGAATGGGTTTCTCAGACATGGACAGCTTCATGTCTCGACCCACGTTTTAGTCTGACTGCAGCAGTGATGATGATGATGATGATGGCAAACACAGATGAAGACCCGCTGATCATCTGCAGAACTGGCCCAGCTGTGTGGAGATGCAGCAGAACATGCGGTTCCGTCTCTAATACATGATTGTAGAACAAGTTTAAATAAAGCTTTGTTTCATGTGTTGTGGACTTATTTGTGGTTATTTTTATTCATCCTTTTAATCATATATTAATGTTTCTTTTTATGGTCAATCAATGAAATAATAACTCTACAATAATATAAACATGATTTCATATTTTGACTGAAAATGAAGATGTACTCACATTGGCTCGTCACAGATGAGCGGTTCTACTTGGGCCCTGACTGTTAACAAATTATTTTTAAATTTTTCTATTTTAGAGCCAACTGAGGTTATCGACTTAACGCTAGAGGAAGAAGAACCGTCTGCTTTACCACGAGCATCATTGCAAGGCACCTCAGCTCCTGAGAACAGACGACTGAATTACAGCCCTATTTCAAATACCAGGCAGATAATTATACTGTCATACAACAAGAGGAATACGATGATGATGACGATGATGAATCACATTTAGGTAACGTGACGTTTACGTGTGCATTCACGCTGCGGTTATGTGTTTACGTACACGTACAGCGCATCCATCAGCTTTTATTGGTTTATGAGTGGTTGACCTAAATACTTTACGCTTGTAACATTTTAATCACATAATATACGCGTCAGTAGTAATATAATACACAGTGTCAAAATGATTTATTGCTTTGTCTATAATTTGAGCACGTTTTAGCGTTGATGGACAGTTGGGTTTGTCCAATGTGTTTCATGAATGTAAGACTGGTGACCAATCACCGATGACATCCTGAAGAACAAGGAGCTTCTTTTAAAGCTGTTAAATTGTGTGGACCATATTGCATCACAGGAACAGAGAGATGAACGCTCCAACCAGCTTTTCATCGCAACCGTTACAAAGGATTTAAAGCAGCAAAAAATGCTCTAAAGGAACTGAAAGCCTTAGTTCAACGAGGCAATGCTGATCAACGGGTATTATAATTAGTGATCATAAATTGTCAGTAGATATATTGACATTGCTGGTCAACATTAAACAATAGCTGTCTCATTTCAGAGGCTGACTTCAAAGGTAAGTCCTTCAAAGTCCACACAAGCCGAACCGTGTGTTTTGAAATGAGATGATCTAGCCTACAGAGGACGGATCTCGTCACCAGGCGACCATAACAGCTGCTGTTATTAAGTGCTGATAACATGAGTAATGACTTTTTTTCAAAGTGATTTTAAAACTTATTTATGCAATCTCAAGGCAAAACAAGGTATACAGAAGCTGGAAACCCAGATAGCAAGCAGACATTGAATCAATGTCGATTATTGGTTATAAGCGTCAGTATCAGTCGTCGATCAAATTTCGACATTGAATCAACGTTCTTTATTTGGTCGGTACGTCGGAAGGTTATTACATCGAGAATAAAACATTGATTCAATGTCGAAATGAAGTTGACTCTTCAACATATAGGCTACCCGACGCATCTGGTCGAAATCATAACATTGGTTCGATGTTGAAACTTGATTGGTGGACTCGGAGTCGGTTCTTCTGCGCGAGTCAGCGTGAGGCGCACGTGCTGCTCATCATTTGAATCAACTAACAAACCGAAGGCAGCGGACGGAACTGTAAGGTAAGCACGTTGTATTCGACGTTTCACATGTTTTATTTGTCGTTTTCCCAAGAATTTATGTCAAAATGTAACTTTTTAGATGTGTAAATTAACACTTTACCACTTCCTATACATTTTTTAGTAAGCCTACATGTTGCCCTGTGCGTACCCAGGCTATTAACTGCAGCTAATCTATAAAGGTAACGTTAACGTAAATGAAAAGCTGTTTTGGTTATTTAATTTTCGATTTCAACACGATTAACTTCACTTTATGACTTCAATGCTTTTTAACCTGTGTAAAATATAAGATGATCTGTCAAATCGATTTGGAATGAGCATAAAACACATGTAAGGTAATATGTTGCTCCAGCTAACGTATAGGCTAAGTTATGAGGAACGGTTTGCAAATAACATTACGTATCATCGAGCTAACGTTAAACGAGGTTTTTTAACACGTTATTACGCTAGCGAAGTGAATTGCTGTCAGTTTACTGTTTTGTTGCTCTATTTTTTTCTACATTTAGTGACGAACTCTTCGCCAGAGACGGTCCACAGCATTGAATGGGAAAAGCTTATAGAGGTAAAGTTGGTTTTATATTCGCACATTCGTTCATTTAGAAGTCTCTATATTGTTTACCATGTTACTTTGAATATTCGATCGAAATTAGCATGCAAGTGTGACTTCAAAACAACATAAACACTGTTTAGTTGACTGTAAACAATGTTGTACTTTGATAGTCATTTGCTGCTAATATGATTTCCCTATTTAGAATTTGCAAAGAATACTTTTCTGACATTATATTATTGAGGAGAATGTCTGAATATCCCAATATAAAACCAACTTTACCTCAATTGTTCACAAACCATGCTTGTCTGTTTTTTTTCTGATTGTAGTGCTATGTTCTGGTGTGCATTTTTTTTTATTTTCCTGTTTATTAAAATTTATTTTGTCTACATGCTTTTCTCTTGAGGTTACTGCAGTTTACTTGTACAAGTATCTAAACAAATGTTTGTAAACGCATTTATTTTAAAAATATTTTATATCATTAAGCTTTTAAGAGTTTCACAAGAAAATGAAATCCAAGATCATTTAATTTCTCACAGTATACCATGTTACCTTAATATTCTGTGTGAGGAGTCAAAAAATGTGGCAATTTTATGGTACCAATACTGTGGGTTGATCTGAACATTTACCTTGGAATTGTACTTTGTAATAGTAGATACTGTACCTGGTGAGATTTCCCTACTGAGTAACATGTTGTTGTTTTTTTTCTTACACTTTTTTTTAATGGCAGTTTCTCTGAAATCTCCAGTTGAAGACATCAAGATCTGTAACCTGTGCCTGGACAGACGTCTATTCCAGTTCTGCCTACACCACACTAATCGCTCTGCATATGTATGGATCACTGACTATTATGTTCTCTGAAGGTATTACTGGAGCAAAACAACATCACCCATGACTGAAGTTTCTGTTAGTGACCAGTATATTTGAAGTCTGAGAAAGTTTTTTTTTTTTTTTTTAACAAGTTGCAAATGTTTTTTTTTTCCTGTCTCACACAAACACACCAAACGACTGGTTGTGCCTATAGTACAGTGTACTGACAAACTTTTAGCGTTTTTATGGTTGTATTAAATGCATCTTTATTGTTACAAAAATCTGAAGTAATTGTCACAACACAATGCACATTTGAGTTTTAATGAGAAGGAGAATTACCCAACAGGGCTCAACACTAAGGATTTTTTTACTGGCCTGGTGTGGAATTTAAATTTGAAATTAAGATGGAGAGCAGGAAGTAAAAAAACTGAATAGGAGACGTAAAGGAAAGTCCATATTTTTTACATTCATACAATATTACTAAAAAGAAATAAATAGAAATATTATGAAGAGGACCGTTTTTTACTGAAATAAAACATATGCTCAGCTCTGACGAGACGCAGTATAAAGTAGTTTTGTTTTTTTACATATAGATTTTCATTGCTTTAAATTATTTTTATATTTTTATATTTACAGTTTGTATATAAAATGAACGCTTGGCTTATTGTTCGCAGTGATCGTTATAATAGGATCATGTGCATTGCATATGATTATGCAGTATACGTTACATTCTTTGGTCGCAGCGCTGTATTTTATTTATTGCATTCAGTCATTAAACAATGATATTTTGAAAAAAAATAAATAATTGTAATTAATAAACAAGCTTGCAATTCTTCCCGGTTGTTGTAATATTTGAAGCTTGTTCTCAGACAAGTGTCTGGGTCACTAATACTTCGTATTTCTGGAAAATCCGGGATGGAATTCTAGTAAATGGTGGCACTGTAGACGAATGGCTTCCCGATAGTTTCACACCACCTAAAATAATTTGTTTTTATTATTTATTTATTGACCTTGCTAATCCAGCAAGAATATTTTTTCTATGGTTGCATCTGAATTTTAGTTTCTGTGATTGTATCTTTCTAAATTCATTAAATAAATGTTCTTTAAACCGCTTAAACATTGTGATTTAAACCTGTGTTTTGACCCTAATAGTTAATTTTGTTATTATGCACATCTGAAATAAAATGCATTTTTTACTCTAATGAAAAATACATGTTGAAATAGAACACAAATAGACAAATGTATTTAATATTCTACAGTTTTACTTTGAGTAAATGGTTTTGACTATTTTAGTCAGTAATTTAAATGTTCTCTGTTTGTTTAAGTGTAGAAGGTTTGGATGAATTCATGCTCTTAACGGATATTCACAGCTGTGTATTTTTATCAATAAAAAATGATGACAGATTGTGGTGTGTTTTGTCATATATACAGAATAAATTATATTATGTATTCTTGTAAAAAAATGGTGATTAGGTCATATGGATTGGTTTAATGTTGAAAATGTTGTTTAAGTATTCATTTAAACGTTAAATCATTTAGGTCGATTATATGTTGAAAATGTGTGGATTCTACGTTGTTCCAATCGACTATAAATCAACATCGTTTCAACGTCAGGTGGACAAACCAATTAGGTTGATTAAATGTTGAAAATGTGTGGATTATATAACGTCGTTTCGATCGACTGAATATCAACATCGATTCAACGTTGGGTAAGTAACCAATTGTGTCTATTTCAGGTTAGATTTGAATAGAGTGCCTGACGTCGTTTCAACATTACCCCGATGAGCAAAACGATGTTGAATCGATGTCAAAAGAAACGTTGATTTTAGGTTGAAATGATGTCCTTTTGCTATCTGGGAAATGTATGACCTTTGCTCCATACACATACACATAAAACTGTCTATAAAATCACTCTTTAGTAAGACATGTCATACTCTTTTTGTTTTTTTAACATGTGTTTAAATATCCAAGTAAAATAAACCTTATTCATACATTTTAACCAGAGTTTTCTCGTCATCAGTGCGCAATAATTCTTGGGACGTTCGAGGCCGCGAAGGATTCACTGGTTGTGTCCTTCATTACCTGGGATATGAAGGACTCATTTTGAGGCTGCGTTTGAAGGAGCCTTAATATTTTTTAGAAATGAGACAGCCTTCAGGGCCGCAATGACACAGCGTACTTCAAATGCATCCTTTGGAGCATGCAGCCTCTGAAATGACATAGCTATTGGTCTCGGTAAGTTGTTTTTTTTTAATCACTTGCATTTTTCTGCACCATGTCCTTTGTGTAGTATTATTTTAGGGGTTCTTATTTTAGTGGTTTGCATATACTTAGCTTTTGTAATTGATTTATTAATGATTTGAATTATTATTGCCTGTAATGGATTTACTTGTTGTACAACGGTTGAAGTTTTCAATTGACTTAAATAAATTTGTGTTAAAATGGCCACAAAACATTGTCTGGATTCAGATGGTAGTGAACAATGTTGTAGTGCAAGGTTTAGAGGAGATATGGGTCTCAGTAAAGATTAAATAGAAACACCTGTGAGACAGGACAGTATTGTGCACAAGTACACAGTAATTTGTAGACTCATAAATCTGAGGGAGACATAGTCCAGATTTAGCCGACTACACAATATTTTTACATGACTTGTCTGAAATAGTTTAATTCTTCAGATTATTAGCCGCTGATGGTACGTTGAGAGGAGAGAGTCTGATGTCAATACGCTATTGTCACCTCGCAACACCTACGATTCAGACCTCTTTATTAGTGAAGTTTATTTATATACTGATTTCGAGAGGATCACGTGTTTATGATTGCTTACAGCTGGTCCGCCTATTGAATTTATGATTCACCAGGGTCTGTTCTTCGTACATGGACTACTCAGTTAACTGGATTTGGTTATTGACGATTTGACACTGTGGGGATTATTTAGTTTTAACCCAAAGAATGAGCAGTCTGTCAGATGAAGAAGAGCCGGAGTCAGAGATTCAAATAAATAAATAAATAAAGTTTACTGAAGATAGTTTGCAGTTTCATCAGCAGAAGCCAGCTTCAACACTCGCAATGAGTTCCTATAGGCCGCTCTGCCTACAATCACAAATCAATACCTCCTCCCACTTTAAACGTTATGTTGGTCTTTCAGGTTTTTTTTCTGGTCATTGTTCTATTGTGTACGTTATGTTAAGTCCATGTCTAAATTGCATGTCTATCAGTAACTTTGTATTGTCATAAACACACACACACACACACACAGGTACAATACCACACCCTGTCAAATACATATACTAACATTTATACATATGCAGTACTAAAAAGCCCACATATTAATATACCTGGCTATCATTTACTTCTTTATTTATTATTTTTCTGAGAAATGTCACCAAACACTTTATCCTGGAACGTCCGTGGACTCGGCTCCCAGGCAAAGAGGATCAAAGTTTTTAACCATTTAAGTAAATTACAAGAAACTCATCTATCAGAGTCCAATCAAAACAAAATCAAATCATCACAGTATAATTTATAATCTGCCCACTACAACACAAAACAGAGAGTAGTGTGTATCCTAATAAATAAAAAAATCTCATTTGCTCATAACACCACCTTTACAGACCCAGAGGGACGTTTCATCATAATTAACATTTTAATTAACAATAGCCCATTCACAATAGGCAACTTATATGGCCCAAACACAGATGACCCGTGTTTTTTTCAGAATTTTTTTTCCTCCATTTCAAATCTCTCTAACTGCCCCGTAATAATAGCAGGTGACTTCAACACAGTTTTAGACCAAAATACAGACAGATCTAACAACATCAGCAATAAACGCATCTAGAAATCTGCAGATACTATAAAACAGTTCATGAGTGATCTTGGTCTTGGCGATAGTTGGCGCCTCCAGCATCCGGACATTAAAGCATTCTCATTTTTTTCACCAGTTCATCATTCGTACTCCCGCATTGACTTCTTTCTCACCAGTAATTCTATAATGTCCAATATTTCTGAATCAAAGATCCACCCAATAATCATTAGTGATCACGCTCCTGTAACATTAAATCTGAATATAACTACAGCACATAAACCCAGTTCTAGATGGCGATTCAATACCTCTCTTCTTCAAGACCATGATTTCGACAGTTATTTTAAAAGAGAGTGGGCTTGCTTTCTAGAGATAAATGACTCCCCTGAAATATCTCCATCTCTTCTGTGGGAAACAGGAAAGGCAGTATTAAGAGGAAAAATAATTTCATACTCCGTTTACAAAAAAAAGAAAGAAAAAACAAAAAGCTGACCTGGAACAGAAAATTAAAGAACTAGAAGACATTAACATAAATAATCCAACAGAAGAAACACAAGATACTCTAAGAAAATATAAATCACAACTAAATAAACTAATTAATGCACACACTCAATTCCTTATTCATAGACTACGACAAGAACACTTCCATCATAGTAACAAATCTGGTAAATATCTGGCTAATCAAATCAAACACAATAAAGAAAAAACAACAATATCAGTCATTAAAGACTCAGCAGGGAAACCCACCAACTCACCAGAAGAAATAAATAACATCTTTCAAAAATTCTACAGTAAGTTATATTCTCCTGAATATTAAAAACACCCATCCCAGGATGACATAAATTCATTTGTAATGTAATGTAATGTGTGTATTTATATAGCGCATTTATTGTGTATGGCCATACACCTAAAGCGCTTCACAATCATGAAGGGGGTCTCTCCACACCACCACCAGTGTGCAGCTCCACTTGGATGATGCGACGGCAGCCACAGGACAACAGCGCCAGTGCTTCACCACACACCAGCTATTGGTGGAGTAAAGAGACAGTGATAGAGCCAATTCAGTGGATGGGGATGATTAGGAGGTTATGCTGGGTAAGTGCCGATTGAGGGACTTTGGCCAGGACACCGGGGTTACACCCCTACTCTTGTGCCATGGGATTTTTAATGACCACAGAGAGTCAGGACCTCGGTTTAACATCTCATCCGAAAGACGGCGCCCACTGACAGTGTAGTGTCCCCTTCACTTTTTACTGGGGCATTAGGACTCACACAGACCACAGGTTGAGAGCATTTCTCAACAATATCAACTTACCTCAACTAAATGAACAGCAATTAAATACTCTGGAATCTCCTCTATCAGAACAATAAATTTCTAATGCACTTAAACTCATGCCCAATAATAAATCACCAGGTCCTGATTGTTTCCCTGCTGAGTTCTACAAACACTTTTGGTCTATTTTATCACCACTTTTCATCCGATTGATAAACGAATCAAAACAAATTTCAAAACTTCCAGACACCATAAACACAGCCACAATTGCACTCCTCCTCAAACCCAATAAAGACCCAACATTACCATCAAGCTAATGTCCAATCTCACCTAATCAATGTAGACACTGTAGGGCCTCGCACACGTAATACACAATTATGTAGTGCGTTAACTTTAAATTAGCTCAAAGGGAATATAACAGAACTTAAAGCGGCTCCAAAAGAATCGACTCTCTTGAACTGAACAAACGACTCGTCCAGCGCTCAATTGAACAGACAGGGCTGTTGACTCAAAAATGAATATTACTATTCGAACTAAAGTAAAACACTTTAATATTTAAGCAGGGTAACAAGATCTAGGAATAAGGCATTAGCTTAAAAGTATACACAGGTCACTTTCCTTTCAATACAAAAGAGACTTTATTGACTACAAACAAAACTAACAAAAACACACACACACACACACACACACGCATTCATACTGGTTGCAGATAAGGAATAGAAGGAAAGAAGAGTTTAGGAGAGATGTGATGTAAAACCTAACCAAGCGAACCAAATAATCAATTCAACCTTTACTGTGTCTTAGACAGGGTTATCTATCATTTAACATGATTAGCAGATCATACTCCAGTTCAGCAATGGATCTGGAGATGTACTTGCGTTCCTTAGTGATGTGGGGAAATCCCTCCGTGGAGCTGGATTCCCACATGAGTTCGCTGGCGGTTGGTTTGGTCGTTGAAGTGACGTTCCTGAGGCTGCTGAAGTGAAGTCCGGTAATTTAAGTTGGAGACGGCCAAACTGTTGTCGTGTTGACGGGTTTCGCGACGCAACTTAACTTAACTAGACTCTCGACGGAAAGAAAAGAAAGAAGAGTAAACGGGAGATGGGGAAGTTTGAGGCTGGTCTCAACCCATCTTAATGTCCAAGTCCAGCTGGACTGGACCCGGAGAAGAGTTGGAAGTGGAGCATCTCCACTTCTTAACAGCTGCTGCTGCTGCTTCGCTTTTCTGCCGTTCTGCCCAAAGAATGTTTGGGGTGCTAGGTTTTTTATCACCAATGTTTCCGGCCCCTAATAGAGCTGGATCAATAAGGCATTGTCCGTGGTTCTGCGTAGCAGTCCCATGTCGTCACATGCACTTGGCGTGACTCACTCACATGAGCCATGGTGCTCAGACATATAGCATTAAGCATACATTTATAATATGAACGATACATTTTACATATCTATAATTAAAAAGGAATGAAAGAAAGGGAAAGGATTTCACTCATTTATCTCAAATAACATACACGTAATGGTACGTTTGTAATAACTCAAAGCATAATGGGTTATCCATGATTAATGCATTCTTAACATATACAGGATTCAGGTGTCATACAAGAGCAATAACATTACATTTCATTAAAAGTCCGCTCTCATCGTTTTGAGGATGATCTGATGAACTTTAATGTTTGGTTATAGTTTTAAATTTCAGAGAGGATTTTGATTCTCTGTTTTGGACCAAAGTCAGTCAATTTTCTGTCTTGCATGGGGGCTGGAAAACCCCATTTCCTGAGGTCAAACACGAGCTCTTTGTTAAGAAAATAGTGTTCTCGTGATCAGTTACCCGTTCGTCTTGAGTTAACTTGGTCAGGATAGTGGGTCCGATGACACTTCACGAGTCCGATAGCCTCAAGGCATCCGCTTCCTGCTCTACTGCAAAAATGTGGCCTGACCTTCTGATTTTGGTCAGAGACCAAAAACGGCTCTCGATCAAGGTGATTCTGATCACAGGTGTCGACTCAGTTATTGGTGTCTGCATCGTCCCCACAACACTAAAATACTTGCTAAAGCTCTCTCCCATAGAATAGAAAAAATCATGCCATCTATAATCCATCCAGACCAAACCGGCTTTATTAAAAATAGACAAGCATCCAACAATACACGCAGACTCGTAAACCTAATACGTCACTCATCAATAAATAAAAAATCCATCATAGTAACTCTAGATGCAGAAAAAGCCTTCGACAAAGTAAACTGGACATTCCTGTTTTCCACATTAGAGAGGTTTGTTTTCGGGGAATCATTTATTAACTGGATCAAAATTCTCTACACATCACCCTCAGCTACCGTCATTACTAACGGATTAACATCACGCAGCTTCACTCTACACCGGGGAACTAGACAAGGATGCCCACTCTCTCCCTCTCTAGTCACCATATTCATCGAACCACTTGCAGCAGCTATCCGTCAAAACAACTACATTAAAGGAATTCAAACATTAAACATACACCATAAAATAAGTCTTTACGCTGATGATATATTATTATACTGACAAAATCCCCAAACATCATTACAAGAAACAATAAAATTTATTGACAGCTTCTCAAATATTTCTGAATACTCAATTAATTGGAATAAATCTGCTATACTTCCATTACATTTTGCCAGTGTGGATGTGACATCCCAAATTCCTCTGTGCACCAACTACATCACATATTTGGGTATCAATGTTTCCGCCAGGCTGCCAGAGTTGTTTGCCCTCAACTTTACTCCACTACTTAAAAAAATAGATGACGATCTTCAATAATGGATGAACTTACCATTATCCATCATAGGCAGAATATCAGCAACTAAAATGTCCATACTCCCAAAAATAAACTATTTTCAATGATCCCAACACAGCCTACTCGTACCTGGTCCAAATCTCTAGATTAATGCATCACAAAATTCTACTGGAAAAACAAGACCCCTAGAATTAAATTGACAACCCTACAGAAACCAAAATCACAAGGAGGATTAGATGCACATTTCTACAACTATTTTCTGGCAAATCAGCTCCAAAATATAGACAAATAGATTAAACCTAACTCATCAGAATACACATGGCAAGATATTGAACAATCAATCTGCAAAGACATTAACATTTCAGAATTACCTTTTCACAGTCAAACAATCGAAAAACATCACTGTTTTAAAATGCCAACAATAGAAGCAACTCTGACAGCCTGGTGGAAATTCCATCAGATCACAAATTCCCCACTCACACCATCTAAATACACCCCAATCTGGAATAACCCTGATTTCCTAGCTAACAAGAAGCAACTTAACTTTCGCAAATGGGCAGATAAGGGAACCTAGGCTGTTCGTGGAAATTTTTCCATTCAAATAAGTTGCCAGATGACGCATTGTTGTTGGTGTGAGGGATCGTACTCAACTTTTGGACGACATAAACCACTTATTCTAATGACTACTTGTCACTTTTGCCAAAACGCTGGTAAGTCGTTGAAATCGTCCCTAGGCTGCGAACGGACGCTTCAAGGGTGCCCAAGGGCTTCGTAGGTCACTCCCGGGTCCTCCTTGGTGCCCCCAAGTGCCTATTGGTCCCCCTGACTACCATTTTGTCCACAAAGTGCCTATATGTCCCCCTGAACGCCTATTGATCCCCTTCCTCTTCCTCATTGTCCGCAGGGTGCCTATTGATCCCCCTGACTGCCTATTCATCACCCTCCTCGTCCTCATTGTCCACTGAGTGCCTATTGGTCCCCCTTACTGCCTATTGTCCACAAAGTGCCCATTGATCCCCCCCAAACTGCCTGTTTTTCAAAATGGCTTAGAAAGGCAGCAGGAGTCTTTTCAGTCTCTAGAGAGTAGCGAAACCTCAAGTGCGGGGCTGAACGGCTGAGCGTCCCACGTTCAACTTGTCCCATTCATTTTCACAGGTGTTTCGTGGAACGTGGCCGATTGGCCCCAAACTGACATATGTTGCGTCACCGGGCCCTGGGGCAAGCCCCAGAGTTCCGCGGTCGCTGTGTCTAATTTGCCCAAAAAAGCCCCCCATGACCGCAAACCACCTATGGAGTTTCCATTGAATAAGTTGAAGGTGGGACAAGGGGGGGTCAAAAGGTCGCAGGACCCCCAATTTTGGCACAAAGTACTGCCGCCAGCCCCACAGCCAGGTCCCCAAGTTTAAAATGGCAAAATGGTTCGGAGCGTCCCCTGAGCTAGCCCTCTCGGTATGTGACCGAGGGCTTTGTGACGCAACTCTCTGCCAAATCTGAGGCCCCACAGGCCCCCGGTGGCCGAACAGGGGCCACTGACACGTGTAACCTATCCCATTCGTTTTAATAGGTGGTTCGTGGACGCCCCATGGAATGGCCACCGTGGTCCAAAACGGCTCCGAATTAAATGGGTTGACTGGTAGGGGCCCCTGAAATGATCCTCAAAGTTTGGGGCCCGCAGGTCCTTTGCAAGTGCTTAATTGGCTGAGCGGGGGAGAGGCGGATTAGGTAATTTTTTCTGAATAGTTCTTTCTGATTTTTTTCTCAAGTGCTTGCCCTGTGCTGAGGGGTACGGGATTGGTATAGGGGGTGCACAGGGCCGTGACGAGACAGCAGTCGAAGCCACCATGGTTTTGCCCCAAAATAAAGGTCCCTTTGACCGCTGGTCTGTGGACAGTGGTCTGTGGACAGTGATTTTTTTAGTCCACAGAAGCCATTTGGTGTGCTCTGACATGGGAAAGACTGCTGGATGGCCATTCCTGACCCCTCTGCTCTACCGAATTAACCTGAAAATCGTTACTGCTGTGAATAGTGACCCTTTTCCGGGGTGTCCAGAGAGCATACCTAGGCCTGGTCAGATAAGCCACAGGTGGGATCTTTTTTCTTGATCTGTCCGCTCGAGCCGCAAAACCTCAAAAAGTGCCAAAAAAAACCTTTGAGGTGGATATGCAAGTCCCTCTGGGGCACCTCCAGGCGTCGAAATCTTGAAATTCCACTGTCCAGGAACAGCCTATTTCACAGAATGGGATAAATTGTACGTGGGATGTCCAGATGTCAGCTTCTGGACACAGCAGCGAGCCCAAACCTGTGTTTCTGCGCTAATCTGGACACGCCCTGTCCAGGGTGTGAATTTGGAGAAACTTAAAAATCTGACCAAAAAAGAGATTTTTTGAGTGAAATTTTTAACTTTCTCCAATCGTCTTCAAATTCACACCATGGACAGGGCATGCCCAGATTAGAGCAGGAAGGCAGGTTTCAGCTTGCTAGGCCTTGTAGAAGCTGAGATCTTGACATCCGACCTGCAATCTATTCCATTCATAAAAACAGGTTGTTGCTGGACAGTGGAATTTCGAGGTGTTAACTCCAGGGGGCAACTCGGGGAGGTGAGGATCCACCTCCACAGGTTTGTTTGGAGACCTGTTGAGGTTTGACCACTTGGGTGGAAGGATCAAGTAAAACATCCCACTTGTAACATATTTGACGGGGCCCAGGTAGGCTGTCCGTGGTGGACAGTGCCTTTTTAGGCCACAGAAGCCATTTGCCGAGCTCTAACGAGGACGAATGTGCTGGACAGATATGCCGCAGGTGGGATGTTACTATATCATGCTCAGAAATATGAACATCAATGGTTAAATTGACCCAAAAAAAGGCTGTGCATCACTATTGATTTTTTATCATTTAAAGCAAAATCCATCATCATCATGAGTGAAAATATTGGCTAAATAGCAAAGTTGTGGCCCCTAGGGAACTCACTGAGGACTATAGCACCTTCGGAATCAGAAAATGAAAATGCATATTTGATGGCAACAATTTTATTCACGTGATCACGTAAACCATCCCACCTGTAGCTTATTCAGTGGAGCCTAAGTAGGCTGTCTGTGGACAGCCCACTTGTAGCTTATTCAGTGGACCTTAAATAAGCTGTCTGAGGACAGCCCACTTGTAGAAAAACGGGTTTCAGAATAATTTTTTCTAGAAATATAAAAACAGCCTAATCATCTCCCTGACCACCTTTCTGACAACAAGGGCAGTCTATTTGTTCCCCTGATCACCTATAGGTCATCTCACTTGATTTCAAGGCGAAGGCGATTTTCCAAGCGAGTAGGATGATGGCGGGTCCGAAGGCGTTTTTTCCAAGCGATTTAGAGCAAGTTCATTATTTAGCTTGTCAGATACCCCTCAATGTCTTCGGCTGTGCCCCAGCAATTGCACTGCTTCCCAGTCACACGGCAGCAGGTTGCACTCCCACCCGCCCCCCGTTTCTGACATGCCATCGAGGATTCGATGGAGGTGACACTTCGCTGGTTAGGAGAGCACTGAGATCGATTGTCCGTGGATACAGTCCCAAGACAGAGATATAAAGAGATTCTGAGCTAAAGAGACACTTGAAAGACTCAGATACCCAAGTCCCAAGACAGAGATGTAAAGAGATTCCGAGCCAAAGAGACACTTGAAAGACCCAGATACCAAGAGAGAGATACGGAGGTTCTCTGTGGGTGTGGAAACCTACCCGATTTGCATGCGGATGTATGCTCGGCTAAGCCAGCACTTTACGGTGAGGCACAAAGTGGAGAACAGACAAGAGAGAAAGCTGCTCCTGGCACTGGAGTCCGGCTGAGTCGATGCCAGAGCAGGCACGTACCCCGTTCCAGCCTGTGGAGTTTTCCAGCCGGCTTGACCGGCACATCATGGCGAAATACCCCTGGTGGCGCAGAATGAGACTCTCTGGTTGTGTAAGAGAAAACATCCTGAGTAAACTTACTGCTCTAAGGGCCACGAACCCGGATGTTCCTATGGTCTCCACCCTCGACCTGGAGGAGTTGCAGGAGGCCATCTTCCCCCCTGACCAAGAGGAGCTGGAGGAGGAAGAATGTGCCAACGAAGGCTGCAAGCGGCAGAAAAACTTGCTAAGAACCCAGGTGAATCAACATGTCGACATATTGACTAACAGCCCCTGCAAAGTGACCAGGCGATACCGAATCTTAAAAAGGAGGTCTGCCATCCTCGGTGCGACGCGAATAGGGGAGGTGGTTCGGAAGCTCCTCTCCTCTCTTGGACCAGAGGAAGTGGACAATGTCCCAAACAGCCCCGCTGCTCCCGCCAACCAAGCCACCCCTGCCCAGGCCACCTCAGCTGGTGAGCCGTCCAGTTCTAAGCAGCCCTTTGAGCAAATGATTGAAGCTGACGAGGAGGGACCATCGGCTTATGGGAAGGCAACCTCCTCTCAGCAGTCGCCTGAGAAAAGCGCTACCCACTATCCCGACCTAGTGTCAGTGCTCAGTGAGTATGACCTTCTTCTTTCTATTTGTTTCTTTTGCAAATGCCGGTTTCTAAACTTCTCTTTGCCTTGTTTTTGCAGATGACATGCTGGAGGACTACCGCCGCTTCAAGGAAGGCCCGGATCCCAGCTACAAGCTGAGAGAGAACGTGAGCTGCCAGCTGTACCGGATCAAAATGTTCATTGCTTACATGTCTGAGGGAAAAGGCAAGCTGTCCGACTTCATCTTCCTTAACAATAAAGCAAAGACACACATGTGGGTCAGCTTCCTCCGCCAGGCCCACATGATGGTCACCACCATAAAGCATAACGTCTTGAACGTGGGATGCTTCATGCAGTACCTGGTGGAGACCCCTCCACCATCATGCCGCCTGTCCAAGCAAGTGCTGGTCGGGCTTCAGTGGAAGATAGGAGCAATAAGGAGGTCCCTCAAGAGGGGAGTGGCAATTCACCAGACGGCAGTAAAGACCCAGAAAGAGGGGCGGGTTATTCCAAAAGCCATCCTCCTGAAGTTTCGGAGCCTGGCGGCCAAGGCAATACCCAAGCTTCTGAGTAAGTAGTCTCACCTTTGCTTGACTCTGGTTTCACTCCTGCGGCTTTGAGCCTTGACATTGTACCGTCTCTTTCATGCCTGTGTGTAGGCCTCTTGGAAAATGACCCCAGTCAGAAGAACCAATGGCAGTTCTACGGGCACTTTGCCGCGCTATTGTCAGCTCTCTATGAGAGGTGGGGTGTTTCAAAACATCACGATGCAAGAGGTGTTGGGGGCACAAAAGTCCGTCTCGGAGAAGGCTTACCTGATTAACATGAGGATCTGACTATTATGTTGGCTTGTCTGTGTGTGTTGTCTTAAACCGTTTTGTCTTCTGCATGTAGCTGTAAGATGGCTAAATCTCTCCAGAATGTTAGACCCTGAGAGCTGATATGGAGTTTCATGAGATGCAACAAAACAACAAACTTTCTGGTCTGAGAATATCAGGAAACCAGCTGTTCAACTGTTCTATTCAAATCACTGTTCACAATGCAAACAAAGGCTGTAAACACAGTTACATCTCACTGGGGGGGGGGGCCTTTTTTGACCTTTAAGTGACTTACTGATCAGAGGACATTTCACATAAAATGTCCAAGGTTTTAATATGGTGTATCTTGTAGCACTATATTCATGTTTGGTATCATTTTAAATGTCTCTGTGTGATTGGTTAATGGTCTTAATTTCACTGTAATATTTCACTTGAATATGTTGATTGGTTTTTGGCTTTGGTAAGATCTTTGCCAGATGCTTCCCCCCTATAGAGAACTCATTCACCAGGCAAGGGTCTAGGTGACGCTTCTATTGTCTTGAATTTATGGCTGTTTGTTCTGAGTTAAGGATTTAAAGGAAATGGGGACAAATATCTTGGGAATCTTGTAGCCAAGACACCCCATTGCAGCATCTCTGAGACTTATGCTGCAACGTATTTCTCTGGTCAGGTATGCATCTCTAACTCTTTGATTTATCCTTGAGTAATGGATGTTGTATTTACAGTATCATCTCTGAATTGGCTTTATGATTGTGTTATTATATAATTGACATAATACAATTTTACCTGACAAATAATATGTTAAGTTTTGACTCATTCTGAATTCTCCTGAAATCTTTTTATATCCAGTAGATTAAGTAGAGTCTACGCTACCTTTATGTTACGACATGATTAGACTTTCGATTTTAAGGCACATTTGACTGTACGGAGCCGTTTTGGCACAACAGCATGGAGATCTTTTATCATCTAATTGCTGAAACTAGCAAGTTGTCTGGAAGTGGCTAAATCTGCTACTTTTTAGGATGAGTGAGCAGTTTTGCAACCAGACTATTTAAGTATTAGCTAACCCTACATCCTCTTGACTAACTTCAGAGTGTCGACATACTGTCCGTGAGAAGACACGCAAACCCGGGCATGAAACTCTGAGCGGCGTTTGGTCCCTAATGAATGTATAAACTGAAGAGTATGGGAACAGATATAGATCAAAACTCTAAATTAAGTCATAAATGTTTATTGTGATCCGTTCCTACAATTAGAAATACAGTCTAAATATTATGATCACCTAAAATTGGAGTCAGATTAAATTTGGAGCTAAAAAATGAATATAAATAAATTCTAATAAATAACAGAATTTTTTTCAGAACCACTAGAAAAGGCTTACATGCATTTATCCTTCGACCATGCTGTTAGTTTTGTCTGTGGGCTAATAGATGGACTTTTACATGTCCACAGGTTACAAGCCACAAAACTAATCAGTTTTTTAGTCCAGCCCAAATTGCCCTCACGGACGAGGAGTGGGGCTGGGTGCAGCGCTTCCTACGCATCAAGGACAAGCTGCCAGGGGGGACTAACCCAAACTACTTGTTCTTCACCTCAACACCCAAGCCCTGCAAAAACCTCAACAACTACTTCCAGGACATGTGGAAATCCATGGGCCTACCTGGGTGCCCCACCTTCACAGACGTGCGAAGCTCCATTGCCAGCCACGTAAGTGATTGCATGTATAGACCTTTTTCTTGGAACGCAAAATTACCCATTATGCTTTGCGTGTATGCGCAAGGAGAATACTAAGAACTTCCGGTCGGCAGCTGATGCGTGTAAACGGTCACATTTGGAGAGCTTTGAAACGATAGTTTAATCTATTTTACCTGCTTTTATCATCTTTGAATTAGTAATGTTGTCAATCAGCGCCACCTCCTGGACTGTGAGGCATTTTACCCTTGTCGACTGACGGCATCTTGTGCCATTTAAATGAAGCCTCGTCATCGCTAAAGTCAACAGTTTCTCTTTCTTTCAAATATATATCTAAACAAATATAGTTCACCAAAATGTTTGACACACACACACGTAGCCTGCTGTACAGTCCCACTAACTTAATAACTGTGACAAAGTGAAAATAAAGTGACGTTTTGAAATGACAGAAAAACACAAACCGTGGTAAACACAACACACTAAATGAAGCATGAACAGCTCGCGATTAGAATTAACAGCAAGTCAGCCAGCAGAGTATCAGTAAACAGACATTTTATTGGTCATTTTTGTAAATTGCATGACTTACACACCTGTTAAGTTTCATGCCATTAATCTGGTTTGCTCTATGATGCAGTGAAGTATTGCTTGTGTGTGTGCTGAAGAGCCGCTGAGCTAACAGCTGGGGAAACACACACACACTGTATTTCTGACGGCAGACACGTAAACTAGGAGAACGTTTTTCTCTCGCGCTTGAACCACATCTGACAGATTATAACTGCTTTAACACACACATTTCAAAGTTGTGTGTCAAAAAAACACTTCGTGATCCACTCAAAACGCCATTGAAACCCATTTTCGGAGTGCAAATTACCAGTTGTAAACACTGTAAACGGAACTTCTAACCATTCCACCGGAAGACGCTGGTCACTATGGCGCCCTCCATGCAGCAGCAAAGAAAAAGGTCTATAGACCACGGGTCTTGCTAGACTTCAGAATGTCTTTTGTTTGACCGACTTTCCTCTGACTGTTTTCAGGCCAGGTTTACCCAGTCCACTGAGGAACACCTCAAAATCTCAAAGTTTATGTGCCATGACCTGAGGACGGCTGACAAGTTCTATGTGATGAACCTCTCCGCCCAGCAGGCCATGGAGCACCGCTGCCTGTTTGAGAGCGCGTTGGAGGGACCAGACAGGAGTCCCAAGAAACGAAAGAAGACTTCAAAGTCCAAGCAGAGCAAAATGAAGCAGCGCCAGAGGTCTCCGGACACATCACCACAGAACACCACCTCAGAAGAGCTGGTGCTACAACTGCAGGAATCCGGCACATCAAGTCCTAAGGCCACTGAGGTAAGTGGACAACTTAAAAGCAGACTTGACACTACCATATTGAACAGTTTTGTGTGATGGTGACTGATAATGTTCTTGTTTTCTCCTTTGACAGAGTGAAAGAACGGCCAGGGAGGACAGCGGGGACAGCCAGCCTAGGTGCAATCGGAATTAAAATCAGAGGTAGGAGGAGGCCAACAGCCTAGAAGAAAATACCCCACTCGTACAAAAAGAGCACTAAGGACTGTCATGAAACCCCAAAACATCTCTACCCTCAAAGTTAGAAAGGCAAGCTTTTCACCGAACTCTACAACACTCATTGGAATGAGCCGGCAGAGAAAGGCCTCCCACCTTACTTTATTTGAGTGAACTGTTCTGTTAAATATGTTTATACTTGATTGCTATGATTGTTGTTTCCCTTATTTATTGTGTAACAATTGTTCAAATGTTCTCTTTCCTTCAGTGTTCAATAAAATAACTTATTGCAATTCCTGTGTCTGTCATGTATTTCATAACTGCGCACCACCTGAAGGACGGTTACGGCGTGTTGTGAATGTCGGCTGTCACCGCAGAAAGTCAAATCTTTCTTTAATTTGGACTTTTGCTTGAAAGCTTTACGGAGTGGCACAGTAGGTGTCCAAGGTACTGTAGCTATGACTTAAATCATAACCCATATATGCACCAATAAACAAGTCAAATGAATGAATAAATAAAATAAATATGGATTCTTAAATGTCGGTATTGTTTTTACTCCAAAAAAATATCAATACGTTTTGACAAATGTTTAATAAAAATAAATTGAGCAATTTCCAACATTTCAGCTATAGGCTGTTATAGGATTCAGTTAAATATAAGATAGACAAGATACAGCGGCGCTGACTCGTAATAATGTCTACACAAATCAAAACAAAACATATTCAAATGTCTTCATCGGATGGCTAGGGCACATTGGAAAATCACGTTCCATAGACATTCAACATGCACTAAATGGCGATGAGATGTCATTTGGTAAATATCATGTCGACGGTCTTCATGATGACGGTAGTGTGAAAAAAGCATTCGATTTTTTAGCCTGTTTTTATCATAATTGTGATCGTTATTAAAATCTTAATGATTTAAACCTGTTATCAAATTTATCTTACGGGGTTCTCAGATGATGGGTTGATGACAGGTGTGAAATTTTGCAGTGGTCGTATGTAGGGTCAATGTGGGAGTGTAATTGGAGAGCGTCTAAAAATTCAGATGTTAGCGAGATGGGTTTAATGTCCACATATAAACGTCCTGAAAGATTAAAACCACGTGATGCATTATTTGGAGGTAGGGTAAATGCGTTTAAGTTGTACCCCAAAACATCAGCCGATGAAAAGGTGTTTTACTGAGACATCGCGTGGAGTTCAGATAAAAAAATAAAACATTCCAATAAAACATTCAAGTAAAAAGAATTTTGAAAACAGTGAAAACAGTGAGCAGCGGCAGCCAAGACGCGCCAGCGTTCGCTCAACCGGAAGTTTGATGACGCAGCCAAAATTTTGTAAAGACTATTCTAGTTAAGTCCTGTATTAATTCACTCTTATCCTTCATAACATCTTTGGTCTGTTCTTCACTAGCTACTGCTACCGTTCCTTCATCTTTAAACATAGCTTCTATTACTCCCATACTTAAAAAGTCTGGTGCTGATCCCAATGATCCAAACAATTTTAGGCCAATTGCCAACCTTCCCTTTGTTTCCAAAATACTGAAAAGAAGAGTAGCAGCTCAACTTCACTCACATCTGCATACTAATAACATCTATGAGCACTTTCAGTCTGGATTCCGCCCCAAACACAGCACAGAAACAGCCCTCACTAAGGTTGTTAATAAGGTTGTACTTATTCTCTTAGAGATCACCACTGCTTTCCATACCATTAATCATTCAATATTACTGGATCGACTGGCCTCAATTGGAATCGCTGATAATGCCCTCTGCTGGTTTACATCATACTTGAGTGACAGAAAACAGTTTGTCCAGGTAAAGAACAGTCGCTCTGATGCAGTCTCAGTCACTCATGGTGTTCCTCAGGGATCTGTATTGGGTCCTCTTTTATTTATTATTTACATTTTACCTTTAGGTCATATATTGTGTTCTTATGGCATAAATTTTCATGTTTATGCTGATAATACGCAAGTTTATATGTCTACTAAGAATGCTTCATCTCACCCCCCCCCCCCCCCCCCCCCCTCTGATCTTACTAAATGTCTGCAAGATATGAATATGTGGATGAGGGGTAACCTTTTACAGTTAAATGCTAGTAAAACTGAAGCCCTTCTGGTTGGATCTCAATCTTTTACTCTATCAACAATTCTCCAGTAAATTTTCTCACGCTAAAAGTCATGAGGTTATGCTGGATGGTATGCTTTCATTTAATTCACATATTAGTAATATTTCACGGTCTGCCTTTTTTCACTTTCGTAACCTCTTACACTTCGCCCTTCACTATCACAACAAAGTACTGAAGTGCTTGTTTATGCTCTGGTTACATCAAGGATTGATTATTGCAATTCCCTCCTATCTGGTATCCTTCTTAACCAACTTCACAGATTACAGCTAATCCAGAACTCAGCAGCTAGGGTAGTCACCCGCTCGCGTGCTTCTGAACACATATCCCCAAATTCTCTTTCACTTGCATTGGCTTGCTGTTCTTTATCGTGTACAATATAAAATTCTTCGATTAACTTACAGTACAAAGCTCCTCACAGCCTGTCACCCGATTACCTCTCTGATCTTCTTCACTGGTACACTCCTCGGCGCTCACTGAGATCTTCTACAGCTGAACTGTTATCAGTTAAGGGCTTAAAGGAAAACATGTTTAATGGTTCACTCCAAAATGTATCACCTCTCTGGAAGTAGTTTGGGAATTTTATATAACCTATATATATATATATATATATATATATATATATATATATATATATATATATATATATAAAATTAACAAATAATCACCAGAGATGCCTTCTGCTTATCTTGAGCAGCCCTTACATAGCATGGCGTGAATAACACAATCAATAAATTAAATTGGCAAAGAAGTCTGTTGAGACTGTTGAGTTTAGGAAAAAATCTGCAATGAAAATAGTGCAAAAATGAAACTGCACTGAACACAATATAGTACAAATCCAGAGTAGGCCAAACAGGGTAGGTAGATAGATATGGACATATAACTTATTATTTGCATATGTCATCTTAACAGCAATAACAGTCTTTTCATGAGCTGCAATATTAATTTAATCATAGTTAATGCAGGCCCTTTTGCGATGGTGTACGCGCTGCAGTTGCATGACTGACAACATCGTGACAAATACATGAAGGATTAAACAGAACATCTCGTGCTTAAAATGTGTGGGAAATGCTGTTAAGTTACCTGCAAACTCAGTCCCTCAGGCTTTACAGTGAATGGCTTTAGTCATTTTCATAGCGGACTTTAACCCACCGGAAATCTTTTATCCACTCTTCGAAAAGTGTAAATGCTGGATTAACATTCACCACATGATCACTGATCAGATGTGCCGTTATTTCTAACTTTATGCGGACAAAATCTGACAGTGTTATCTTCTTTCTCTCGTATCCAGACCTTTACATTCGCGGCTCGCGGCTGTAGCTCTCTGTCATCTGAACTGAGTGATTGACAGCTGATATTAACCAATCCATTCGCGTTCAGTTTAAGAGCAGTGGGCCAATCAGAAGAGCTTTAAGGCGGGACAGGCATTGTTTACTGCAGCAAGTTGACATGACGACTGTTTTAAACTATACCTGAGCGCTGCGTTTGGCGTTAAGTGCATTCTGCATGAAGAGTCCTGCAATTTCAAATTCAAGCAGGTTCAAGCACTTTGTCCAAAATCCAAGCACTTTTCTAACCTTGAAAACACTATATTAAAAATCAAGCATTTTCCAGGATTTCCAGCACCCGTACGAACCCTGAATAATGTTATTATAATAATTAATGTTATGATGCATCCTTCTCTAAAGAGGATTTGGAACCATTTACTAATTTCTACACCCAATTCTGCTGTAGTGTCATCAAGTAAGAAAGACTAATGACTCAAACCCGATAAGAGGACTCGAGACATTAACAGATCAAATCTCTTTCCGGCTCTATGCTTCTGCATTTCTGTGATGAATGACTCAAAACCACCTGCACAAATGTGCGCACACGCGGATGAACAAATCACTCCCAAGAACGCCCCATCACTACTAGTTATCCAGAAGACACCTGTTTTGAATCACCTGCTTTTGGCAGAAGTCAGTGGCTGGATTTTTTTTTCTTAATTTATGTACTTTCACTGTTCCCTTTTTCCACCACTTTTAGTTTTTTACTGAATGTTTTTATGTAATAATGAATGAATGCATGTGTGCATGCGTGTATAATAATAATAATTAAAAAAGACATTTGATGAAATTTTGTATTTCTTTTGTTAAATATTTTAAGCATGAGACAAACACAGCACTCATCTGCACACACTGGAGACAACTGAAAACATTCTCATTACACGGAGAGCGCTTTAATTTTTATACAAAAGTTGTCACACATTTGTCATTTTTAACAAAAACATTGCTATGCAGTAGTGATGTGCGATACCACTGATTTCTTATCCGATACCAAGTAAAATGAAGGCGTGTATCGACGATATCGATCCGATACCAATACTTTGCCCAGAAATGACTGTTTGGGAAATTAAAGTAACAAGTAGTGTACTTAAAAGTGTGTTATTACAGGTTATTCTTGTTTATTGATGAAGAATTATCATACAAAAAAGCCAACTTACATATTTATAGACAGCATCTGAGCATGTTAATCCGGTTCCCATGAATGTGTTTTGAACCTTTTTTCATTGTTTTATCATTGTCACCAAAAACACAAGCCCCCAGCCACATTGCTGCATTTTCTCCCTCTGTACCTGGATAGTGTCTGCCTGCTGCACCAAAGGACTCTGAAAGCGATGTCTGTCTCACCCTAGCAGCACCTGTGCCTCTCCTTTCCTCCTCTTCTGATCATCTAGTCATGACGTTGTCATATTCTGTCTTGTGATTTCTATGTAGATGTTTGATTAGGTTTGTGGTATTACCACAGTACCTCACTGTATTGTTACACATATTACGAACTGCATGGTTTGAGTTTATGGAAGTGAAGTAGCTCCACACATAACTTCACTTGCGGTCACCCATATTCAATGACAGAGTAATTGAACAACATGTGCCAGCGGACTGAGTGGCTACTGGCTAGCTAGTGTGCTCTGCAGTTGTACAGTGCCATATTACATACATGACTTTGCAGGCGGAAGAACAAGTAGTTTCAACTAAGTTGGCATTATTCAGAGAAACTAGGGTAAATGTGGTTACTTTCCACTGTATTTCTATTTCCAATAAACTGCATATTTGCTCCAAATGACTGAAATATCGATATTTTATAAGATAATTGATTCTAGAACATACAAAGCTGATATTGGAGATATGGATATTTTAGTATCGACCCGCACATCACGCTTCAGAATGTAATCATGACACTTCTCTTTCGCCATATCATAAAGAAAGAACACACAATCTTGCCCCCGCAGGTGTCTGATGAAAAATCTTGCACAAGTTTGGCTTATTATTGTACAACTACACAATTTAGTTTTAGAAAATCATTGATAACTGAGGGAAAACGGACATAATCCGGCTTATTACCAAAGCTGTCAAAAAAAACACCCCACACCATCTTCGTTTATGTATATAGTTAGCCAGTGTTCACCCAGGAGACCTGAAAGATGTGTACTGATTATAGCCATTGCAGGTCATTTTCTGTGTTTGTGCTAAATAATCACATGGGAGCACCCCTATAAAACAAATGTTGCATGAACCCTTATTCATGACGGCGGTGAGCTCGAATGTGTCCGTTATTTTTAAAAGTAATTAACCAGGATCTGCATATGATGTTAACATTCTATGTAGTTGAAGCAGGCCCTGTGCGTGTCCCAATCTTACGGCTGGTGAAACAGCCACCTTTTTCACACACAAGGATGCTGATAGTATGTTTATTTTATAAGCTATCGCATCATTTCTCATCAAACAGAATTCACCTTTACCTCTCGTCATGCGTATTCTGACGTCTACACCATTAAACCCCAGGGGTCTAAGGGTGTTTTGGGGCCCTGGAGAAGTTTTGACATGCACTGACATTTGTGTTGTTTTCAGTATTTTACAGGCATATTAATGGCTAATGTGTGATGCGTGGTTAGTGAAAAACGAACATTTTGAAGTCACTGAAACAAGGCTGTGAAACACACAGAGAACACTTGTTCACAAGACGTTTGAGAACTGGATCTTGTAGCCCAGTGTTTTTGCTTTAACATGATGTGAAAATCATCTTGTTTTCTTGCTGACAGAATACAATATAGTGAGTTACATTTTCTAAGTCACTTTTTAAAAAAATTAGAAAATTTTAGAAAATGGTCTATGCGAGAAGGCGTGAACTATCTCTACTAATGCAGCGATCCATACCTGAGAAGACAAAGACCTGAATAATGAACCATCAGCAGTTTCCCCTAAATTTATTTATTTATTTATTTTTGGGGGGGGGGGGGGGGGGGGGGGGGTATTGGGGGTGCAGTTCAGCTGTTCAGACTGACACGGACTCATGGTGTTAATTTCTTTCTATTAATGACAGCAGTAAAAAACTGAACAATTATTTGAACTGTATAATCATACAAGATAAATAAAATCAAGATTTATTTTATATCTTTTTATCCACAAAGTGTGCAGCTTTTGTCACTGCAGTGCATCTTTATGGGCTTCTGGAAGAACATTTCAGGTACACTACTAGTACACTGATATTAGTATACTTACTAAATACATTTATACTTAAGTATACTTCTTTTCCTAAGGGTTATTTACTGATTTACCAAGATCAGTCTTGTACAGCCAGGGGGAGTATTGCTCTGACAGCCAAGTTGGGTCAAAGCTAGGGATGCTCCGATCAGGATTTTTGCAGCTGATACAGAGTACCGATTCCCTGCCATGGTGATCGGCTGATAGAGTACCGACGCTTCAAGCTTTATAAAGCATTAAGCACATTTCCCCTCTAAGTATGAACCTTAAAAGAAGATCTTGCTTCACATAAGAGAATAAATTAAGGATGCTGCATGTAATCCCTTAAACATGTCTCTTATAACCATTTAGGTGTGAAAGTGTCATGGCCAGAAGCTGCTTTACAGAAAATAATTCATCCATTTGACTTCGGCTTAGTCCCTTATTTATCAGGGTTCGCCACAGCAGAATGAACCGCCGTCATATAACACAGATATAAAAATTATTAAATAAAAATGACAAATCATTCAATTTGGAAACATCGCAAATGATGAAAGAAGAATTAAATGCACCCCTATAAATCTAACACTCCTTTACTAAAAGCAGACAGGCTTATAAACTGTTTATTGCAATAAGTGTATTACAAGAAGTTATATTGTTAATAAATTTAGTTTTATTTATCTACTAACTCCAGCCAGCTTTTAGTGAACTTGCAATATTGTTAAAAACACACTTTCAGTTGTTCTATGTAAAAAGGCCTAAATACATGCAGGATCAATCAAACATTCAGCTGGTCTCCAACTAGGGGGAGATGTGCACTCACAATATCTTTACTGCTTTATTAATTTAACCTAAGAAATGCAGAGCTTAAACCATCACTGTGCCTCTCGCGATCTGTTCTCTTGGTCATACACTCATCACCATGATTTCCCGGTATTTAACACATTTTTGGGGATCACGGAGCCGGTGTAAATTTGCGGGAAAATCACAGAGCTTCCGGGAGAGGTATGGATGGATGAGACACTCAGCTCTGCTTCGCTCGCGTCACAGCAGCTCACAACACTGGAAATATGGCTGCACTTGCAATATAGAGAGCATCACTCGCGCGAGATGCGCCAATAAATTGTGAACAGAGGTCCCACCGCATCTGTATACATTTCAGCTATGGTGCTAGCGCATTGATTGATGTGTGACACTCCCACACATCATTCACCTGTGTTGTGGCTGCTTGTAGGCTATGCATAATATACAGAAGTGCACGTGCGTCTCCGATCCTGTCAGGTGTGGCGCGCACTCATTCCCATACAACAGAGTGTGGCTGAAACTCCACCATATACACGATTCAGAGAGCAGAAATTTGTAATCGCTCAACTATGTAGAGACAGAAATGACATGCTGTTGTGTCAATAAGATATTGCATACGGCTATTTAGCTTGTTTAATAAAAGAGGTTGTAATCTGGCGCTATATATAAAATACAATTAACTTGGCTTCAAGAGGGGCAGGGAAAGCCGTTGAGAGGGCGGGGCACCCCCTTATATAATGGTAGGGGAAACACTGATCATAACAGTGTTGGGCAGTCGGGTCGCTACAAGTTGTGACACTATTAGCTTAACTACATTTCTCAGTAGCGTGGTGGAAGCGTCGCTACTTTCTAAATCAAATAGCTTTTCAGTAGCGAAGCTATTTTATTAGTCAAGTAACGCAATAGCGTCAACACAAGCTACATTTACCGATCGAGGATCAATAAGTGGCACTGACATTAACGGAGCTGTGAGGCCGGTGTCTAGCCGATGAAAATAAACCCATATGACGGCGAGAATGACGGTTTCTTCTACCTGTTTTACGGTGTTCGACAACAAAGTTTTTGGTGCGTTACTACCACCTCTGGTTGGCAACGTCACCAACCAAAACTTGCTTGATGGAAAGATGACTGAGGAGTTGTCTGAAGCAGTTTTCCTCGTGACCATACCTCGAGAAGCACATGTTAAAATGCAATAACTTAATTTCTGATGCTGTGCTCAAAAAATACTTATATATATATATACACACACACAGTTGAAAGCAGAAGTTTACATCCACTGTATAAAGGCACATCACCATTTAATAAAGTCAGCTGTTAATGTGACTAAACTTTTCCTCTTGTAGGTAAGTTAGGATGATCACATTAGTTTCTGTTCTGCTTAACAGCAGAATAATGAGAGAGGTTGTTGGAGAAATTGTTCTAACTCTTCTTGAAAGTCAAGTTTACATACAATAAGATTATTCTGCCTCTGAAAAAGCTCAGATGATGGTGTCAAGGTTTTGGAGGTTTCTGATTGGCTAATTGACAACATTTGAGTTAATTGGAGGCACAACTGTAGAATAGTATTGAAGGAAAACCTCAAACACACTGCTTCCTTGTGGGACAACATGGGGAAATCAACAAGCCAGAATCAACACAAAAGCCAGATTACAATTAGCTAAACTACACTGGAAAAAGACTAATGTTTGGAGACATGTCCTGTGCTCTGATGGAGCTAAGATTGAACTGTTTGGCCATAATGACCAGTGTTACATTTGGAGGACAAAGGGGAAAGCTTACAAGCCTAGAAACACCATCCCAACTGTGAAGTATGGGGGCGGCAGCATCATGTTGTGGGGCTGTTTTGCTGCAGGAGGGACTGGTCCACTTCACAGCATAGATGGCATCATGAAGAAAGAACATTATGTAGAAATACTGAAGCAACATCTCAAGACATCAGCCAGGAAATTAAAACTTGGCCACAAATGGGTCTTCCAAACAGACCATGACCCTAAGCATACTGCCAAATTAGTTAACATGTGCTTTAAGGACAACAGAGTGAATGTTTTGGAGTGGCCATCACAAAGCCCTGAACTCAATTCTATAGAAAATTTGTGGGCAGATTTGAAAAAGCTTGTGCGAGCAAGACAGCCTACAAATCTGACTCAGTTACACCAATTCTGTCAGGAGGAATGGGCCAAAATTCCTGCAAACTATTGTGAGAAGCTTGTGGAAGGAGACCCAAAACATCTGACCAAAGTTACACAGTTTAAAAGCAAAGCTAAAAAATACCAAGGAAATGTGTGTAAACTTCTGACTGTCTAGAAATTATTAAAATTTAAAAAAAAAAAAAAATTCTCTCATTATTCTGGCATTTAGCAAATGTAGATGATTTAGGTAATCCTAACAGCCCTAAAATAGTGAACGTTTAGTGTGATGCACCATCAGACACTTAAAAAAAAAAAAATTTGTTCCTTTTTTTTTAGTGTATGTAAACTTTTAGTTTCAACTGTAAATACAATGGTCAAAAATCCCAAATCAACAGTTCATTTTAAGGAATCTGAAATCAGAAACTTTATGTTGCATACAGAATAACAGCTTGTATTTCTGTAACAGTAAATGCAAATAAACTATATAATAAACAGTCGTCTCTCTCTCTCTCTGTGGTTTATCAGTGTACGTGTGATTTCTTTTTTCATCTGTTCAGTTCACTTTGCTGAGCTCAGATCAGTCTGTCTAATTCACAGGAATTAAAATCCCTTAAAGTTGAATATGAAGTGAATAAATCATACTGATACAGTCCTGCTGAACTGCAAAACACTTCAAAATCCACTGAAGAATAAAATAAAGTCACAGAATCAGGCTGGGCGGCTCGCCATCTTCTATATCCAGAAGAAAATCAAAGAAACTATAAGCCTGACCTGCATTAAAACAGGCATATTAATACAGAATTACAGCAATATTCTCAACTCACTCAGCAAATAAAACAATACACCTGCATATGGCTGATTCCATGAAAATGTCAACCTTATCATGAAAAAATAAACTTTTGACCAAAATAACAAAACCAATTTAATTTTGCTCATTAAGGTCTGTATTTTATTGTTATGATGTGCTCTTGTCGAATTTTTAAGGAAATTGCTTTGTTTATGCATGAAATATGAGGATTGTGCCAATTGGAAATTTCTGTTTCATCAAACCACATTGCATTGCTCTCAAAAGAGGTTAAAGACAGACTTTTTCCATGTTTTATTTTAACAGTAAGCATTCTGCAGAAGGATTGGGGTCTGTAGTATAAATAATTACCCTCACTTTTTCATAACATCGCTGTCTTTTTAATTTATGAGCTACACATTTAAGACATCACGCAGCTTCGATCACGTGTCACGTCCGTAACGATTTAATGAAAAAGTTTATATTGTGTAATAAATATTAGCACAAATAAAATGAAACTTTACATACAAAGCCAAAATATGTCCATGCTCATTATGATTAACAATTCATCTCAGGTCTTTGTTCTAAACTATAATTTTGCGTTACGGACGAGATCATTTGAACTCCCTATTATAAGCAAATGACCATAGCGCATATTTGTTCATTATGATCCTGCATTACAATTACTGACTTACATTACATAATATGTTATATCAAGAACTGAACATTTCAGTTAAACAAACCACTTTAGTAACATTTCAGAAATGTTTAATAAAGAGAACATAACGATTTATAAGTGTTACATATTGCCATAATCTTGGCGCATAATCTTGGTGTTTTGGCTATGCAGCATAGCGGACCTTGTGTTGAAGCACTTCTTGTTTATTTGGTAGATAACTGACTATCAAATAATATATCTAATAATTAAGATACAATTTATACCAAACGAAATTCATTTCAAGAAGATATTTTTTCCAAGAGAAATATGTGAAATGTATATTTTTGTTCGTCCCCGTCTTACACAACTCGTTTTTTTTTTCCGTTCCGTATAAAATAAGGTTTCGTTTGCCTGGCAGGGAAATATACATTTTAAATACATTAAATATAAAGGCTGGTTATTTTATATGTATGTAGCTGTGATTTTGTTCGACATTATCTTCTTGAGAAATTGAAAAGACAGCATTTATCCTGTCAAAAAGTGTTTCATCGGCACTGTCATGGTCGCGGCTACATTGTACGAAATCTTTACAAGGGGAAATCTGGTGCATAACTAACAAATATAAAAAAACAGGGGGTTCAACACAAATCATGTCGCGGATAAGTGCGAAAAAGCAAATGCAAACATTAAATAAAAGATTTCGTACCTGAACACTTCACGCAGAAGCGACCTGCGTAAGCCCAACGCAATCTCCCATACTGTTAAATCTGCTAATTATTTCTGCACACTTGCACGAGGCTCTCTCAGATTTGAGGCTCGCTTAATATCCTCTTAATATATCTTCAGTCCAGTGCTCACGCTACAATAACCTCCATGCATTTGGTCTTTTTTCCACTGCTCAAAATGCGCACAATACACACACACACACACACACACATTTAAAAGAGCGGCGTTTGTGGTTCATGCGCGGGTCACGCTGCAGGCACATGCGCAGGCTCCAGCGGAGTTTTCGTTTTATGCAAAGCATAATATGTTTTTATTTTATTTGTTAAATAACCATTTATAAACAAATTATTAAAGCGACACTTCATTTCCCAAGCACCTTATCCAAAATCTTAAGCACTTTTCAAATCTTGAAAATAGGCTATAGCCTCCTTTAAAATTAAAACATTTTCAAAGATTTCCAGCACCCGGCAATTGCGCTTGAGTGCTTATTAAAATCATATTACAGACGGCAAAATAAAAATAAAATCTTGATATTGATCTAAGCTTTAACTACATTATAGGAGTATGTTAGAAAATCGATAGGATCAGCTGTAAATATTTAATTCAATATTTTTACACAATCGGTTATAAACTATAGCCTAAGATAAACATTATATATCGTACACGACAATAACCAATGGCTATTTTTTCTATTCTTGTTTAACATAGCACAGGACTTTTCTTCTTTTTATCTGTGGACTTTTTGCAACCTGACATGACTGCCGACGAGAAAACGAAAGCAAGCGCATAGAGTGGACAAATTAAACTATTTATTCCATCGACTAACACATTAACTAGATTTAACTTTGTAATCAAATATAATATTGCTATAACTAACACAACTAGATGTTGATACCATTCTCCATGCAGCACGGTCTTGCGCACTTACAATCCAGCAATGATTCAAGTTCGTCAGGAAACACTGACATCAGGAGCTCGATAAACATATTATAGCTGAATATGTTTATTAGCAATTATCTATCATTCATAATAATAAATAAGCACCATGTTAGCATGCAACATTGTTTCCGAATTGAGTTTTGAACATTTGAACGTGCGTTAACCTTTAACAACACATGCCCTAATGAATTAAATATAACAAGGTGATATCTATTTAAGTTTGATTAATTGTGCAACCTTACCATTCAGAAGTCTCAGAGGTTAAAGTTTGTTGGTTTACATGCCCAACAGATATCCACAAATAGGTCTTTGTTAAAGTTTTGTAAGCATTTGTCTGATTTTCATAATGTGTCAAGTGTCAATTTTAGAGCAGTCACGCCCGTAACAAAGAGCAGTCATGTCCGTAACGAAGACAAGTCACGCCCGTAATGAGTTTTTCCTCATTAAGACAAAAATGAAAAACTAAATAAAACAAATTATATTTGTTCCATGCAGAGCCAACCCTTGTCCTTTAGACTGTTATATTTTTTGGCTTCTGCATTTTTATTCCAGAATTTCCACAAAGCATGTCAACTCACAAAAACGCATGTCTTTTTTTGTCACGTCCGTAACACATTCATTTTGCCGTCATTTTAAATATAAAACACATGAATAGACTGATATTTTTTTGATGCCTGAACTCCATGATTAAGGGGTAAGAAAAATATAAACAGATATTTTAATATACTGGTAACATATACTTTCTCTTAGAATATATGTTGCATTTTTTTTACTACAAATGTCACATACATAAAGCTGGAATCAGTAATATATTTCCTACACACATGCGTTCATTTGACCAAAATAATACAAATTAACCAAAGCGAGCTGTTATTGTGTCCATAAACACATATTCAGAGCTCGACTGCAATATTAAATGACATATCTGTAATATGGCGATCAGCATCTTCCACTGCACATGTATTAACACCACAATAACACATCTTTTATCAGTTATTAGTTACATGATATTAACTAATCAGCTGTTAAATAAGCATGAAATAACACAAGGCTCGAATATTTGTTTCCTAAATCAAAGAGAACAGTTAACGATTCGTCTGCCCTTTTCCTGCTAATATGCTCCTTTCAATTCCTCAACTAGCAAGAGTAAAGCCGCGGTCACACTGCACTTTTCTCCTCATAGACTTCCATTCATACGCACGCCAATGCGTCAGACCGGTCATGCGTCTTGCTGCAGTGCATATTTCAAGCTTGGTGAACTCTGACCTGCCAAATCGCATCACTTGACTGCGTGAGACCAATCCAGGATCAAAACATGACCTCTCTGAACAGAAAACAAAAAACAAAAAAAAAAACAAAAAATCGCTCGCTTTTTTTAATGTCTAATTATATTGCTTAATCCCGCCCCTTTTCGCAGCGCCGTGCGACAGAACTTCACAAGCTCAAACTCTAGTGTGACTTCGGCTTAATTCCACTGTGTTACAGAGCTTCCTCTCTTCTCAATCTCTCGCGCTGCACTGAGAAACTCTCCCGCTCGCTGAAATACTGCCTCAGCACAGTGGGCGGAGCTGAGAAAAATCAACCAATCACGATTTCTTATCCTTACTCGCTCAACAATCGCTAGGCAGATTTCCTAGGTTCAGGATTGATGCAGCATTATGACTGGAGAAATCAAATAAACCCTATAAAACAATACTAAAGTCAAATAAATGAGTAACTATAAACAATAACACACCATAAAGAGTTTATAATGGGGTTACACCACATTTAGATTCTTTTATTTTTAAGGTAAAGTGTTCTAGTTTGGAGGAGTGACACTTTGCCCCTCTGACAGTACACACAACTGTGTTTTGTCTCAGTGTGACTTTTGTATTCTGTATTAATAAGTTTGTTAAATGGAAAGTCTGCATCTAGAAAACACTAAGAAGCCAAGGATCTGAACTGTGTGAACCACCAGAGAACAGGCATCAACAGAGCACAGGGAATAAAGAGTTTAAGTACACTGGTAAACTAAAGAGACACACCTGGAGACAATCACACTAATCACAGCGGAGAACAGGAACCAGACTGACCCAACTACTGCTACAGTCCACAACATAGCAGAGACAACTCCAACATGGCTATGTCTATAACGTATAGTAGACCTTCAGACTCTAGAAATGATAAAGAGGTTACGTCCACAGGGACTGTACACATTTATATTAGTCAAAGTACAGTCAGCATTTAAAGTATTTACAAGTTAAAGATCAGGTTTGTAGACAAGTCAGTTTCTATATACCATCATCCTTTTATAATTTAAATTAAAATAAAGTGTTCTCATTTATCAGTCTACTCAGCAGAAATGATGTTGGATCTACATTGGGTCTTGGAGATTCAGCCATTAAAAGTCATTTGCTCTCTTGTATTCTGTATTAATAAGTTTGTTAAATGACAAATCTGCATCTAGTGATATTTTATTGTATCCTTTATGGTATGTTTAGAGTCTTATTTATATATAGTGTCTAGGGGTTCGTTCTTCATACCTCACTTAAATGATCTAAGATGATTTGGCAGATCCTGGATCTGTTAATCTTGATTACTGATCTGTGGCTAATGCTGCGGTCACACTAGAGTATGTGCGTGCGAAATTCTGTCGTACGGCGCTGTGAAAAGGGGCGGGATTAAACAAGATGATTAGACATTAATAAAAGCGAGCGATTGCTCCATGTTTTAAATTTCTGTTCAGAGAGGTCATGTTTTGATCCTCGATTGGTCTCACGCAGTCATGTGATGCGATTTCGCAGGTCAGAGTTCACCAAGCTTGAACTTTCCAACGCAGCAAATGCAAAACTTATCGCACAAACTTGCGTTTCCCGTCTGATGCATTCGTGTGCATATGAATGGAAGTCTACGAGGAGAAAAGTCCAGTGTGAGTGCGTTGGGTTGTTGTGTAGTCCAGGTGTCCTTATTTTATCCAGCTGAAGTTTGTGGAATCAGGAACATCTTTTCTGCGTATTCCATTCTCAGCACCGTCCAGACGCTACCAAACGTGTAAACATGGAAGCGATATGTTTAATAGAGGCAGGAGAAAACCCTTTTAGAGTAAAACATGTCTTTTCTTCTTGATGTAAATCTTTTGATCAGCAGTGAATGTGATGTCCTCTTTACTCTGTGTCGGTTAGCTGTTTAGAGTTTAGTACCGTGAAGTTTATTTTAAGCAACTTTGCAAAGCTTTAAAATGAGTTTGACTGCAAAATAGCACGGTGCTGCTTAAGTGGTGCTTTGTATAATAACATAATAAGGGGTAAATTTCTGCCGTCTCACACATTTTATCTTATACCCTGCTTCATTCATTCATTTTCCTTCAGCTTAGTCCTTTATTTATCAGGGGTCGCCACAGCGGAATGACCTGCCAACTGTTGCAGCATATGTTTTACACAGGGGATGCGCTTCCAGCCGCAACTCAGTTATGTAGCACAAGTATTTAAGCATGTTTACGAGAGAGCGCATTATCTGCCACGTAACCAATACTAATATAAAACTGTTGGATACGTCACGTGCAGAAACCACGCCATGGACATTACATTAAGATGCCTGTTGGATTAAAAAGGCCTAGATTAAAAGAAGATGGCCAAATGAGAACGTTTCTGTCATAAACAATAGTAAAACAACTTGTCAAAAAGAATTGTAAAAAGTGAAACCCTGTGAACAGAGTAAAGGGTGCTCTTTTATTATCAGCTGTCAGTCAGCGCCCGCTCTTTTTCTCCTGCTCATTGCACTTTTGCAATGTTTAAATATTAATACATCATAATTCATATAGGTTACTGTTATTGTACAGTGTTAGCCTTAACAGTAATACAGAAGTTGTGAACGCATTACTTTTCTGAGTAATATTGCAATGCAATTACAAAAAAGTGACAGTAACTAGTGATATATAACATATTACATTTTGTAAGTAACTTGCCCAACTCTGTCTGTCACTATGTGTGTGTGTGGAAGAATATTATTATTGAATGTCTCAGAAGTTTGTGGAAATTGCCACACCATGTACCATGGATTGTTCTCTCATCATTACCGTGTGTACATGTTTTTACTGTTTTTCAGCACAAAAACGAGGGGGAATATACACTTGGCACATCTCATAGGTAAAACAGGATGGTCAAACAGAAGCCTTGATGAAACCAAACTCATTCTCAATTTGTTCAAAGTCTTTAAAAAAGTTCTGGAAGACTATATTATTTTCTCACCTGCATAAACGAACAGAGCTAAAGAAGATCATTTGGTGTTTGGTAATATAATTTGAATGCTTTCATTCTTCCACCAACAAATGCATCTCTCTGTTTCAACCACTCGATGATGCTGTAGGATTGCGTAAGAGCAATCACAGTCGGGTCATTGTGTTTAGCCTCCAGCTAGGGCTGCACGATTCTGGCTAAAATGAGAATCACCATTTTTTTTGCTTAAAATCAAGATCATGATTTTCTCCCAATTCTGTAATATAAAATAAAAGTTAATATGAGTGAGCTATTATTATTGTTATTCTCAGTGGTGTAAAGTAACTAATTACAAATACCCAAATGACTGTAATTGAGTAGTTTTTCTCTGGAATTGTAATTTACTATGTAGTTTTATAAATGTGCACTTTACTTTCCCTTGAGTACATGTTTAGTGCAGTATCTGTACTTTTACTCCACTACTGTCCTTCAACCTGCAGTCACTACTTTATTTTCTTGTCTATGGGGATTAGAAAAATCAGTCCTGAGATTCCTGTCCAATTAAATCACACATACTGTAGAAGGTAAATCGCATAATAATGAACTACCTCAAGACGTGTGCACTTTATAACTGCAGCAAACTGTTTGGAAGTATTAAAAGTGTCCAAGAAGATGTTAAAAATCTTTACACACATTGATCCAGAGACTGTTTAGATGCAGGTCACTGATGAGAAGATGACGGGTGTTTACTGTATGATGACCGAAATGGCCTTAAACACCAAGCAGGCACAAGACGTCAACATGACGTCGGATTGACGTTGAACCCTAACGTCATGGCGACTTTGCATTTTGTTTGGAAATGAAAATCGGGTTGACGTCAGAACTGAACGTCAGGCCAATGTCAATGTCCAACCTGAAACCAACCAAATATCAATGTCATTTGACGTCATTATTGGACATCAAAATAACGTTGTCCTTAGTTGCTGGCTTGACAATTAATTTTGCTCACCTGACATTACCTAAATCTAACCTAATATTAATGTCTCATGATGTTGTGTGCCTGTTACGAATGTTATGTTTACACACACATGCACACATTCCATGTAAACATACTGTACATATTAGCTTTTGACAGCATAATACTCACTACTCTTGAGTACTTTTAAAATGTCTACATTTTACTCAGACTTTGAGTAATATTTACCACAGATACTTTTACTCTACTCGCACTACATCGTAAGGCAAGTAATGGTGCTTTTACTTGAGTATGATTTTCAGTACTTTTTCCACCGCTGGTTATTCTCAAACATATGGTAAAACAACAACAACAATAATAGGCCTATGTGCAGGTCTACTGCTGGTTAAAATAATAATAATAATTCCTTACATTTATATAGCGATTTTTATTTTAGACACTCAAAGCGCTTTACACATTTTTTAGGGGGAATCTCCTCATCCATCACCAGTGTGCAGCATCCACCTGGATGACGCGACGGCAGCCATATTGCACCAGCCTGCACTCCAGCTAATTGGTGGAGAGGAGACAGAGTGATGAAGCCAATTATGATATGGGGATCATTAGGAGGCCATGATGGACAGAGGCCAGTGGGTAGATTTGGCCAGGATGCCAGGGTTAAACCCGGTGGCGGCTGGTGTTAAAAAATGTGAGGGGGGCGCATTTTAAAAGCCATTAAAAGCCATTTTTCAGGTGATGTACCAAAAAACAAAAATGACTAAAGCATACAATAAATGCATCACAAATCAGTTCATTTTAGTTCAATTTGGGTTTATCAGTAATGAAGTAATCCAGATAATCAGTAAACACTCACACACACACACACACACACAAATGTTGCCTAATCACTGGCCAGTAGCACTACTTAAAAATTAATTTTGCTCTTCTTTCTTTCTGGCTTGCAAATTTCTTAATGAGCTTTTGGTTAAAGTCAGTCATCTCAGTCACCAGTCTCTTCTCTATTGACAGCATGGCCAATGCATTCAGCCTCTCTTGCGTCATGCTGTTTGAAACAGCAAACATGGAAAACAGTAAAGGCATGAGTTACATCACAACCTGCCAGCCAACTCCGTTTGTCATAACAAGTGCTGGAAAAGCCCCGAATATACGCGCGCTCGCCATCACTTGACTACCCTGCTGAAAAATCCAGCTTAAACCAGCCTAAGCTGGTTGGCTGGTTTTAGCTGGTCGACCAGGCTGGTTTTAGAGGGGTTTTGGCCATTTCCAGGCTGGTTTCCAGCCATTTCCAGCCTGGTCTTAGCTGGTCAGGCTGGAAAATGACCAGCTTAAACCAGCTAAAACCAACTTGACCAGCCTGGTTTAAGCTGGACATAGCTGGTTTTGGCTGGTCAAGCTGGTTTTAGCTGGTCAACTCCCAGCCTGACCAGCTAAGACCAGGCTGGAAATGGCTGGAAATCAGCCTGGAAATGGCCAAAACCCCTCTAAAACCAGGCTGGTCGACCAGCTAAAACCAGCCAACCAGCTTAGGCTGGTTTAAGCTGGATTTTTCAGCAGGGTAGTGGTGAAATTTGTTTTCATTAGTTAAAACTCTGCACTCGCTGCCTGTAACGTTAACTTACATTATGCTCACTATCCTCGACCTGTTCTTCATGTTGACTCTGTTAAATGTCCAGGAAACCCAGTGTAAATGGACCTCATTAAGCCTCACCCTTTATTACAGCTCATGACGGACATTACTCAAAGAGGCAATAACAGAACTCTGACCTGAGACGGTGTGTGGGATCACGAGTGTCCAGCAGGCGCACCGTTGTGATCGATGACTCTCGCTTGTTTATTAATGCCTGTGACAGCGGTGACGTCATTTCGACAGTGGAGTGTCGCTTTTTGATTCGAACTCGTAAACAGGTTGTTGTGTCCCTGTTGAAACTGTAATCGTGTTTGTAAAGTACACTCATCGTAAATTTATCAGTCATATACAAATGTCGTATCTGTGTCTGTTCTAATCGCAGATTTTGGAATTGTAACCTCATAAAATTACGAGTACGCTCCGTTTTCCTTTACGATATCATAATTACAGATGCATGAAATATTTATGACAGCAATTTTATTCCATAGATTCAAGACTACGAACCGATTGAGTTGAACTCAGTGAGTATGTTACATGGACACCAATACTCTGATTTTAATATGATTAAGACAATACTCTGATTAAGGGTCTACAACAGGGCTATTCAATTGGCGGCCCGCGGGCCAAACCCGGCCCCCGAGGCAATTTGTTCTGGCCCTCCAAATAGTGTGACCAAGACATCAAGAATAAATTGAGTTCAGTCAAAAAACGGCCGCTATAGTAATGAAGTGACGTGCGTCTGTTCAATACAGCATGAGCTGCGCAGAGCGTGAGTCACCTGACAGTGGCGAGAGCAGCCGAATACATTTGAATATGTTTGTAGAAAAGGTCTTTTGTACAATGCACTGATATCGTTATTAGGGAGGCAACGATTAACCGATTTCACTATTAACTGCGCTTTAATTCGTCATGGTTAATTAATCGTAAAGGCTTTTCTAAGCCGCATTTCTGCATTTCTGTTCTGCCGCACGAAACGAAACTACTGAACAAAGTTACGCCAAGTTGCCAACTGTGCGCTAGTTTAAAGTTCCGAGCTTGTCCACCGAAGCTAATACGCACGCACACTGTAATAACTATAGCCGCGGGCCGTTCCCATATCACGCCTTTCCCGCGCGCAAATTTGTTATGTCGTAAGAATATATGCCAATATGCGGGCGCAAGCGGAGCAACGCACTCGCGGCTGTCTGGGCGCACGCAGTAGAAAACATCTCATGCTGTAGCGGTGAGAGTTGTGCTTAGCTTTCAGTGCAATGTAAACAAAAGACATGTTAGACGAACTATTATTAAAATGATTATGTATGTATGAACGCAGATGATAACAACAGTTAATCTAAATATTGGCGCCGACCTTCATAACAATTATTATTATATTATTTTCTCCCGTTCCTCTCTATAAACACACACATAATTGTGTAGCCCTATAAGCACAGAAAAACCTTCAGCATAAAAACTATTACTAATGAAAATGCCTTTTAAAGGTTTTTAATATTAGTTAGGGATGTCCAGATCTAAATCTAGCTAATATAAAGCTTAAATTTACATTAGACCTGATAACTGTGAAACACTGATTATTCTTCACACTATATAATCGTACAACCAAAATCTATAATTGTTGCATCCATAATTGTTATGCAGTTCAAAACATAACATATAACGTATCTGGATGTAGAAGAAGCCTACTTCAGCAATACACTGATTTTGTTGTGCTCTGAAATACATCATTTGAATGTTTGTTAAAAAAACGTATTGTACAATGCAGTGATATTATATAGTTTCAAAATACAATATAATAACATTTTAATGTAGACAAATACAACGTGGGTGTCTAAAGGAGCAAAAATACATAATTGGCTCTTAAATGCAGTTGTGTCATCATTTATATTGCAAGTCATATCTCTCCGGCCCTTCGTTTGGGATGCTTTTCATGAACTGGCCCCCGTGACAAACTAATTGAATAGCCCTGGTCTACAATATAAACAGAGATTTTTGATGACCTTAATCTGACTAGTCATAATCGATCTAAACAGAAATCAAAGACCTGTGTAGTATTCCTGTTATAGTGACATTGATTAAAGTGTTTACATGTCTGTACTACACTTCAATAAATTATTACCATGTTGTACTATTCACTACATATGCGACAGGACGCACACATGACAGTTGTTGGGTTGTTGAGTTGTTTGACGACAAAGAAACGATGGCTTTAAGCAGGAGAGCAGATCTTTGGTGCAAGTGGGAAACGATGACTATGGTGGGAATTCTGGAAGAAATGGACATTATGAAGGACCTTCGAGTTTGTCGCAAGGCAATGAAGGAAAAGTTAGAGAATGAAATGTCAGAGGAGGCCTGCTGCTTCAGAATTTGTATCTGCCATCGTCTGTTTGCACACATGGAGAGAAATGAACTGCATAATTACATACAGGCTCAGGGAAACATGGTTGAATCTTTTACAATTAACAATCAAAAGGGCAAAAACAGCACATAAATGTAAGGTTTTTCTCACAGTACTGTATGAGATTATATGCACAAACAGAAACAATGACAAGCTTAAATATCTTTGCTTCGAATAATCAAACATGACAGGAGAACAAAGGAGATTTAGGCATGTTTTAATTGTGGATGACTTATGTGACGCACACAATAAAGATAAGAACAATATATTCAGGTTAATGTTTCTGTAATTCAATTCATTTCAATTCATCTTTATTTGTATAGCGCTTATACAATGTAGATTGTGTCAAAGCAGCTTCACATCAGAATCAGAAAGCTTTATTGCCAGGTGTGTTCACACATACGAGGAATTTGTTTTGGTGACAGAGCTTCTACAGTGCAACAGAATTACAGAGACAGGACTAAAAAACAGATAATAAATATATATTTTAAAAAGTGAATGCAAATATACAAATGGACGAATGTATGTACAGCTATATTACTATATACAACACAATATGTGCAGCTGTTATGTGCAAATTGGCATGTAAAGTGTGTTGTTAAATAAGTGTATGTGTGTATAAAGTGTATAGTGGTGTTGGTTCCACAATTACTATCATCAAGTGTTCATGAGATGGATTGCCTGAGGGAAGAAACTGTTTCTGTGTGGGGCTGTTCTGGTGCGCAGTGCTCTGTAGCGTCGACCAGAAACAGTTCAAACAGGCAGGTTATAGTGAATGTAAACAGAGTCAGTTCAGTTTTCAGAGATTAAGTTCAGTTCAGTTTAGCTCAGTTCAGTGTGGGTTAATAATCACTACTGAGAGTCCAAACACTGAAGAGCAAATCCATCGATGCGCAGCTCTACAGATCCCAAACCATGTAAGCCAGTGGCGACAGCGGCAAGGAACAAACTTCACCAATTGGCGAAAGCGAAGATTTAAAAAACCTGGAGAGAAACCAGGCTCAGTTGGGCACGACCATTTCCCCTATGGCCAAACGTCTTGTGCAGAGCTGCAGTCTAGGCGCAGCCAATAAAATATACATTTAAACCAGAGATGCCCAAAGTAGAGCCCGCGGGCCAAAGTTTGCCCATTGTAACCTTTGATTTGGCCCACAGCATCTGAGAGGAGGAGAGTGAGAATGATGGAGAGTGTTGGGGCGATGTCTAGAACACAGAGATCTTCATTTCTAATTTGATGTAACCTTGTTTGTTTGTTGTATTGCAGAGCTACTGTTACGTCTATGACGTTATACAGTTTGGGGACTGTTGTTTCACTTTTACTGGTTTTATTTTGCATTAATAGGATACGCGGGTTGGCTGTGTTGGATGTCAATCATTCAGGACACGGACTGACATGTGATGACGCGATTGAGAAGAGCCCTAATCGCTGCGCTGCAGGATGGTGGAACACTATATAAGGAAAACGCCGCATCAGTTCAGGATAGCCGCATTTCCTGTGAACTTGAGCTGTGTTTGACATTTTATATTCTGTGTTTCTTCCTCTTTTGCTTTGATCCATCATTGTTTGAGTAACTTTTGCTGCTGTGCTTTGTTTTCCATGTAAATACTGAAACGTTTTTGTTTCAAACTCTTGAGAACTGGAGTGTGAACATCATATCAGTGTATTATTCTAGACGGAGGAGAGGGAATAGGTAAGCTCTGTCACGTGATGTACATGGCCCACACGCAGCGTTCCTTTAGCTATACACACTAGCTTACGGACTTGTGCCACACTTGTAAGGTTTGCTTTGGAGAGAGAGAGAGTAGGTAAGATACGACGTCTCGGAAGTTGAAGGTTTACTTTGTAGATCTAGGGGAAGAGTTTAATGAGGTGTTTAGTTGATTTTTGTTGCCACAGTCCCTTCCCTTTGTCCTCCTTATGTCTGTTAAACTTGGTTTATTGTTGATTTGTGTGAAATCGTTGTCTTATTTCTAACTAGTGTGAAACTTTATTTCTCCATAAACATTTATAAATACACAGCTTGTTTATAATAAATAAGTTGACTTAAACAGTACTTTCATGTGTTGCTGTTCCTCATCTATTGTAAATGGCAGCTATAATTACAGCTGGCTTAATGTTTTCATTCCCCCTTGACTATTAAAAGATAACTGAAGGGATGTAACAGCTACAAAAAAGCAAACAAATTAAATGTTTTGATTTAATGTTGTAAATGAATCTGATTTTAAAGATGTAAATACTGTCTCTCGACAGATAGAGGACTGTGCAGAAGACATCGGTGAGCAAATCAAGGCTAAAACTAGTGTAATGAGTTCATATAGAGCAATGTTTTCTAGTCTTTTTTATATTATTAAATAAATTAGGGAATTAGCCACGGTAACTATATTACCTTCAGCCCACTAGCCTTGATCAAGTTTGGTTTTTGGCCCTTCATAAGAAAAGGTTTGTGTACCCCTGATTTAAACTAAGCTTCATTTATCCTGCAATTTCTGAAACCTAACCTAAACATGGTGGATGACCTATGATCTTGTTCATCCTTAAATATCCAGATTTTGCTGTAAAGTACTCTTTCAGCACTGGTTAAGCGAGTTCCTGCTCATTGAGTATGCGCTTTCAAAAGCAGCCATTGGCTCCTCCTTGATGGGCGGGACTCCAGTGCTGATCATGAGCTGCACTTGTGAGACTATTTAAGAGGCGGCTCAGGTCGCCAGCTCTTCTTCTCTTGTTTGTTGTTCCTCTTTGAAAAGTGATTTCTTCACGTTTTGTTTCAACTCTCTAAATCCCCATTTACAACAGTTCTTTGATTAACTTTTTTACTTCACACATTATTGGTTCAGTTTAAAAACATTTTTTTGAGGCCTATTTTGTGAAGTGTTCTCTTTATGTTATGATTTAAGCCAGGTCGTAATGCTCCTGCTTTATTATTTTAGTTTTTCTTTCTTGTTAAGATTTCTTATTTGTTAAGATTTCTTTAAACAAGATAAATGTCTTTAAGTATTATGAGACTTATTCGTAGGGCCACACAGAATCTGCGAACATTATTTGCTATTTCTGCGCAGAATTTTGTTAAAAATCGGCAGATTTATGTGGAATGATTTTAGGAGTATCATAACTAAAACTATAATATAAAAAAGTAATACCTTTTTAACGTATATTTAATGTTTACAATGTAAATCCAATTAGATTCACTTAATTTGGTAAGCAAAGCAGGTCTCATATATAATATCTCTACTAAAAGACAGAAAATATGACTTTACAAGCTGTATTGTAAATAAATCATATGAACATTTTCATGTTAGTCAATAATTTTACTGATATTGAATTAATTTAAATATATATAAATTTACACAAGTGATAAACAGAATGACTGATGGGCTAAAAATGTGCAGAGTTTGCATTCCACAGACTCTACATATCAAAAATATACAGTCAGCAATCATAAGTTCAGTCTGTATAAACATCACCATGATCTGAAAAGTTTCTTACAATAAAGTTTTGAAAGCCAAATAAAGCATGATTCACTCACTATTTAAATTCCATTGTGCTTTTGCTGTTATAAAGTAAATTAGGATCTGGTGAAATGTAAGTTTAAGCCCTCGATATACTTGTGCTCACATGGATTAAAAGTATGCAGTGTAATAACCCTGAAGTTTGGCCTATTAAGGCTTATAACCTTTAAAGTGACCTTACCTTGTCATTTCCCTCAAACTTCTCCCTCAGCTCCTTGCATGTCTGACTAACTGTACGTTCACACCGAAAGCGGCAAGACCGTCAAAGTAGCCGGAAGTCATTCATTTTCAATGGGAGCCGGCGGTGATAAGCGGTGAGGAGCAGCGCGGCGCGTCTTTGCCGGTGTGAGCGTCGAGGAGAGTTGAAATCAAGTCAACTTTATGGTAATGAGCTGTGACGCGGTTCAGCGGCAACCAATCAGAATGTAGAAGTCCACTGCTTGAGAGGAGTCAGAGAACACAGCCACTGTGAACTTTGGTTCCGATCACAGCTGTTCCCAAGGGTTTAATTATTGCAGTCGCTGGATTTCCAATTTGCAATGTTTTCTTACTGGAACGTAGAATAAAAAAGTTACTGGCGAGTTACTGATGTACATCAATGTTATATATCATTTTTTCTTTAAAAAAAGCGGGAATTTCATGCGACAATACAGAACAGTATTGCTGCTTCAGAATATTTCAGGCATATGGACACATCGTGGAGCAAAGCCACACCACATGCTACTAGATCTTCCGTAGTGAAGTAAATTTGATAAGAAGTGTACAACACCTTCACGCTAGAAAGCTTGTTTTATGCGGGAGTGTAACTGATATGATATGCAGCAACGGCTCCTTTAAATACGAGATCAGTGTAGCGAATTTTGACGCTCTCGCCGCCGGAGCTCAAGGCAGACAGCGTTGTGGCCAGGGTGGCCAAAGCAACCTTTGATGCTCTCGCTGCTTTCGGTGTGAACGTAGAGTTAGGAGTGTCTGATAAGAGTCACATTAAAACATTTCTCTTGTCGGTTTGCTGACAGAACTTCCACTTTTACCTTCAGATAATCAAGCAGAATGACCTGAGTAAAGGTCTCCCTTTCCATCTTGTCTTTCTCTGAATCAGTGTTTCGCAATTGGGATTGATGGTGCAGTTGAACTCGGCATCCTTCTCTATAGTCCGACTCCAACCGCAAAATCCTGGTGCACTGCTGAGCAGTGATAAGAACAGAGTTTTCTGACATTTTCACACAATTTAGATTAAAACATTATTTTCCACTAAAACACATCAAAACAAAAGCACAGAATTAAAAACATCCTTTTTTAAATATTCATTATCTTCAGTTTAAATTAATAAAATAATAAAACCACTAAGACAAAAAGTCAACAATAAAAGTCACCACTGAGTTCAAATGTATCTTTCATCCAGCACTCAGCTGACAGAGCACCTTGCACCGCTTTGCTTTGCTTTCAGCTTCTTTTTGTAAATAAGATGAAAGTTACATGTGAGCTTTCATATGCCAATCTGTTCATGTGGGAGGTCACGCTGCCGTTTCACGCAGAAGTCAACGGGGTAAACCGTTTTGTTCAAATCTACCTGGCCTGATGCTAGCATTTTTAACCCGGATTAGTGATTCCATGCCTGTTCTTAAAATGCTGGGACAGATCACATACTCTGCTCCGAATTGAAGTCATGTGGGGCTGCGGTATCATTACGTCTAGGTGGGATTCTGACTTAGAGGCGTTCAGATAGTAGCTTTTGCACAATTGGCTTCTCACCCAAGTGCACAAACCAAATGTCTGAACCTGCGGTCCCCCTCTCATACTGAGTGGGATAACTATCGCAACAACGGCCAACATCAGTAGGGTAAACCTAACCAGTCTAAACCCAGCTCACATTCCAAATTAGTGGGTGAGCAGTTCAACACTTGGTGAATTCTGCTTCACAATGATAGGAAGAGCTGACATCGAAGGATCAAAAAGTGGTGTCGCTATAAACACTTGGCTATCACAAGCCAGTTATCCCTGTGGTAACTTTTGACATGTCCTGATTAAAACCTCAAAAGCCAGAAGAATCTTGCAGCCCGTTTTGTGGGGGTGGAAGATCCTGGAAGCAATGTCTGGAAAATGTGGTAACTTTCCCTTTAAGGCTCCAGAAGCTCCCCCAAGCCTCCAGATCAGCCGCAATAGACTATATGCACGGCAGCGCGTGACGCATTTCCGGTGAAACGCAAGGCCGCCGGACAACTTCGCCGATCGTACAGTACTGTGCTACAACAGGAGCGATTTGATCAAAACAACTAACATTCTGGAGATTTGTTTTAATGTTTTATGCCATTATAGCCCGCTTATATATGCTTATGTCAGCTACATAAATATGACATCTAAACGTTTGAAAGTGTCATTTTAAAGACTTGAAAACAGTACTTCTAGCTGCCACTGCTGTGTTCAGCAATGCACAGCGTCAGAAATTAAACTCTTACCTTAGTTTCCACACGTTTCCAAAAGATAAAGTCGTGCAGAAGAGGTGGGTGAATTTTACAGTAACATTTTACAGGTGAGAATTTTACAGTAACAGAAAAAGACAAGAGTGAAGCTGACATTTCCATTATAGCAACCTGATCGAGGCTCCAGTGCCAACCGCATGCAGACATTTAAATAAGGGAACTTTAATGGCAAATAATAGTTTATTTTCATTGCCTTTAAAGTGAAAAAAACTGAACATTAATATACATAAACATTTCTTAAGCTACTTTATAATTGCATTTCTTTATGTTCAGAATAAAGACCTTTATTCACTGTACATATTAAATATTATTCACTGTAAATAATTTGAAATTAAATAGTCAAAAAATGTAACTTTTGAAAGAAATCTTTTATTCTGATGAACAGAAACAATAACACTGAATCAGTTGTTTTCTCAGCACAGTGCCTCTTCTGTAACTTGTGCATAGAGAGGTATTTGGGCAGATATGCATTTATAAATAAATCACCCCTCTGTCTCATGGAACTTAACACGTAATCGATCCATTCCAGACCATTGTTCATGGTTTATGCAACTTCTGTTCCGTTTGGGTGCAGGAGGGACAACATTACACATTTCAGAGTAATGGGCTGTGTGGAAAAGCAAAGCAACCAAATGTTTGCATATCCCACTCTCAGCCACACAAGAGCAGGAGATAATAACTAGCAGATGATGGCATGGATTTTCTGATGGATGTCCACTCCAGGATGAAGTAACACGTATAATTGTCTAGCTCTGAATCTCATAATGTTACCTAGAAAACAGAACCTTATCCGTCTATATTTGGAGCAGGTAAAGACATGAACAGTTTGAGGTTGAACAAAAGCAGTCTGAAGGGGCCAGCTAAGTGAAATGTGTTCTGCATCTGCACCAATATGATCAGGTTAAACTACACTGTAAATCATTATTTTAGATCATTTATAAGTAACTCTCATTAGTCACACTTTAAAATAAGGTTTCGTTAGTTAATGTTCATTAATGTATTAGCTCACATGAACTAATAAACAATACTTGTACAGCACTTAATTATAGTTAAACTAATTTACTAATGAATTAAAAGCCAAACTCATGCTTGTTAACATTAGCTATTACATTGAGGGTTAACAAGCACAAAGAATAAGCATTTGTTCATTAACATAAAAAACTAATAAATATTGCAATAGACATATTGTTGATGTGAACTTACCTAATACCACCTTATTGTTTTGGGTCACTCTCCCATTTAACTACAGTGTTATAGACTAAATAGAAAGCATGACATCTACACTGTTACTGTACGTTCACACTGAAAGCAGCGAGAGCATCAAAGGTCGCTCTGGCCGCCCTGGCGACAACGCTGTCTGCCTTGAGCTCCGGCGGCGAGAGCATCAAAATTCACTACATTGATCTCGTATTTAAAGGAGCCGTTGCTGCATATCATATCAGTTACACTCCCGCATAAAACATGCTTTCTAGCGTGAATGTGTTGCACACTTATTATCAAATTCACTTAACTACGGAAGATCTAGTAGCATGTGGTGTGGCTTTGCTCCACGATGTGTCCATATGCCTGATGTTTTGTATTGTCGAATGAAATTCCTGCTTTTTTTTTTTTTTTAAAGAAAATATATATATAAAACATTGATGCACATCAGTAAGTCGCCAGTAACTTTTTAAATCTTCCAGTAACTGTGGTCGGAACCAAAGTTCACAGTGACTGTGTTCTCTGACTCCTCTCAAGCGGTGGACTTCTACATTCTGATTGGTTGCTGCCGAACTGCGTCATAGCTCATTACCAAAAAGTTGACTTGATTTCAACTCTCCTCGATGCTCACACCGGCGAAGATGCGCCGCGCTGCTCCTCGCCGCTTATCGCCGCCGGCTCCCATTGAAAATGAATGACTTCCGGCTACTTTGACGCTCTCCCCGCTTTCGGTGTGAACGTACAGTAACAGTTGCAAATAAACATACATTTTATATTTGATATATATATTGATATATATATATATATATATATATATATAGTTGTTTTTATATGTAGCATATTTAAAAAAAACGATTTAATATATAAAATGTATGTTTATTTTCAACAGTTATGTTAAACAATAAAAATATATTGATCATTAAAACAGCAACATCTGCTGAAAGACACTGCACTGCATTGTCAGAGGAACATGCCACCTGAAGATAATGAGAAAATAAAGTTGTCTGCCAAATACTTTCCAAACATACGTAGTGACACACTCGTGCCCCGCTCACTTTAAAGCAGGGGGCACAAACTAGGTCCTGGAGGGCCAGTGCCCTGCATAGTTTTGTTCCAACCCACATCAGACACACCTGGGCTAGCTAATAAAACTCTTAGTAGGCTTCCTAAAATGTCCTGGCAGGAGTGTTGAGGCAAGTTGGAGCTAAACTTTGGAGGACACCAGCCCTCCAGGACCGAATATGGGCACTTTCATTTGGAATTTACCTCATGAACCATTCAGCATGAATACACATATCGGTACACCCCTGGAACATAAGAATAAAATCCATTCAGCATGTTAAGGCACATTTCATACTTTAAACATGCTGCATAATACAGAATGAACTGCATGTGTTCTTACACGTCAAAAGAACATGCCTGAGCTGTTTTTTTTTTTTACCACAACTGATGTGTAGGTTGATGAATGTTTACATGTAAATAAATGCATAGATTCAATCTTTTATATAAAGAAATAGTCTCTTACAAAACCGTGGACTAAATCACACAGATGAAATGTACTGTAGCATAATAATCGTGATTATCGATTTAACAGTTTAACAGCATGATGCAATTTTTATAAAAGTTTTCATTTAGTTGAGCAAAACTTACTGAAAAAACAGGACCGGGTAGACCAAATATGATCTGAGCAAAAAACTGGTTAGGTATTGCTTACCAGAGCAGGACATGTTTTCTGAACCATATCTTCCCCCCCGCCAGGTAGGTCTGTAGACCTGGCTTGTAGAAGGGATTTGTTCTTCTGCTGGTGAAGTGGGTGGAGGAATAGCAGCTCTGCCACTATTTGGCATAAAAGGTGGCGGTGGGACTACAGGTGCAGGTGGTTCGTTTATGATTTTGGTTGGACCCCCGGGTCTCTTGTTATGATGGCCTTCCTCTCATCATCTGAGTCTCCAAAGAAACGACTAAAAAGTAGGTTGGAAAATTACAAATAAATTGGCATCAATCACAGGATCTTGATCTGCAGATCTTATTATTAATTACATGCACTGCCCAAAGGAAATCAATGATGCTGGTATACACCATATGAGTACAACTCGCAATAGAGTAGCTGAAAAAGAATGTCATTTCATAGCAATATATGAGACAAATGAGAAGTGGTAAAGCTAATGGGAAGCTAATTAAATAGTTATTTAGACATTTTGTTCTGCTGTAAATTTTAACATGGGATGTCTATGGGGCTGTCTTCCTTTAGGACTCAGCCTCTAGCGGCCAGTTGATGACTTGCACTTTCATGCTGGTTTCAAGAGTTAAACCAGAAGGTTGCCGCTTTTGCTTTTATCTATGCAAGTTTATCAAATCATAACACAATTAGACAAAATTGAGGTCAAAAGGTTATTGTCAAAAGAAAAAGAAAAATATTCATATAGGCTTTGGTCGCCTATTTGGTCGATTCTCTTCCTCTTCAGACTGTAGATCTGATGTGTTACAGATCAGAGATTTCTTTTAAGAGTCTTTGAGCCTCAAAGTAGTCATCTAAATGAAATGTTAATATTAACGTTAAAATGTTTTGTATTAAACAAGCAAAAATAATAATTACAGACGATAGAACAGTATGAAACAGAGTAAAATAGTTTATATTTTTTAATATTTGCTTACAACAGTCATTTTGATTATGTACCAAAAACAGCATACCACATGATTTTATGACTCTAACCTCATACGATTTCCAGTCAGGCCCAGGTTCCTCTGAATTTGTTACACCACTGTTCACTCTTTCATCATTTCGGTAGTTTGGCCTATAGACAACTCCTTCACTTAACCACATTTGAGGCACCACTGCTACAGTTGTGTTGATCAGGAACTCGATTAAGTGGAAGTCTGAATCGGCCTATCACAGCTGCCAGCCACTAAACCATCATGCATGTCTGCATCTACCTCCATGTCACCTTCGTGGTTGTTGCTAGATCGGATACGTTAGCAGCCGGAAGTTAACGAGAATAATTTATTTATGAAATTTCTGATTTATTGTATTTTATTATCGTCTACCCCCACCCCGACCCTAAACCCAACCGCCACAGAAGCGTAAAAACAGTAGTTGCACTGAGTATTACTTATCTATTAAATTACCCAATAAATTGTATTTTTTAACCCTTACCCCCAACCCTAAACCCAATGGTCACAGTACTGTAAAAATATTCATTATTGTTATACAGTGTCATAAAAAATGCCGCTATATTAATGTGCATATCGCACTTCCGGCCGGCCGCGTATCCAATCTAGACTTTACCCTGCTTCGTCCTCACTAAAGAATTGTCCAGTAGCACTTGCTGAACAAGTTGGGTTGTCAATATTTTCTAACTCTGTACTGACATCTACAATGTCCCTCTCTGTTGTCATCTGAAAGTCAGTCAAATTTGTCCAGTCATTACTAGGGCCAGACGGAATCTGCGGACGTGTTTTGCAATTTCTGCGGAGAATTTTGGTAAAAATCTGCGGATTTCTGCAGAATTATTTTGGGAGTCTCATAACTAAAACCTTAATATGTGAAATATGTGTCATTTAAAAACTGAATAAATTCAGATTTACACACATTTACTCAAGTAAATAAACAGAATTAATGATGGGCTAAAAATCTGCGGAATTCTGTGCGCGCAGATTCCGTGTGGGCCTAGTCATTACTAATTTGGTCAAGTTGTTTAACTACATCTATACATGTCCTCTGTCTTAAGGCAGAGCTGGAGACAGGTGCAGTTTTCCGATTCATTTTATCTAAAAGAAATTTTACAGGAACACAAAACAGATTACAAATAGTAAGTTGTGGAAAAGAACCAAAACTTGTGTCTTTAAGCTTAAAACTATAAAAAAAACTTACTTTACTCTAGCAGCTGAAATAGCAAGATGACTCCAACAATTAGGAAATGGTCCAACAGACTGGCAACACCTGACTTAACTGTAAGCTGCAACAGAAAACACACACAGAGTATCTTAATACGACTTTAGTATGATATGAAATAATGATCTGAAACATTACTTAGGGAGGAGCAGCATATATGTAAAAATGTAGGCATAAACCAAAATAAATTCAAACTAATATCCTATACAAGAACTAAAGAATTAAGATAAAAGTGGGTTTTCTAAACTTAACAAAATAGCTGGCTTTCAGTTCAAAACTGTTTTAATGTTACATTGCTTAAATGGTTGAATAGGTGAAATGGCCTCCAAGAGACTTGAATGAAATGTAAACTGCACAGAAAGAGAGAGAGAGAGAGAGAGAGAGTCCCTGCTGTTTGCAGATGATCTGGTGCTGCTGTCGCCAACAGAAGAGGGTCTACAGCAGCAGCTGGATATCCTGCACAGCTTCTGTCAGACCTGGGCCCTGACCGTTAACCCAAAGAAAACCAAAACCCTAATATTCCAGAAAAAACCCAGATGTCAGGGAAAGAGACACAGTTTCACCCTTGGCATGACAAACGTTGAACCTGCCACAAGCTACACATACCTTGGGTTGAAAATAAGTGCTAATGGAAAACTAAATATGGCTGTGAATGAACTGAAAGAGAAAGCGAGAAGGGCCTTTTACGCCATTAAAAAATCAACACAAATAGAAATTCCAGTTCATATCTGGCTCAAAATTTTCCAGTCAGTGATTGAACCTATAGTGCTATACGGGAGTGAAGTGTGGGGTCCTCTCCTCAGTCATGAGTTTGATAAGTGGGATAAGAATCCAATTGAAAGCCTCCATGCAGAGTTCTGTAGGAGCATCCTCAGGGTACAGAGGAACACACCCAGCAATGCATGCAGGGCAGAATTAGGCCAGTATCCTCTACTCATGCGCATTGAGAAACGAGCCGTCAAATTCTGGAAACACATAAAAATGAGTGACCCCAACTCTTATCATTATAAAGCCCTCAAAACCCAAGAAATGGACATTGAGAAAAGCCCCCTGATTCAGATGATCCTGAAGCTGCAAACACAAACCAACACAACGAATATGACTAACAGCAGGCAGCATCAGGACACAGACATGCTCATCCACAGAATTAAGCCCAATCAAATAATAAATGCACGAAAAGAGGAGTATCTGATTTACTGGAATGAAGCAGCCAGAAAACAAAGTAAACTTCAATGCTATTTAGACCTAAATAGAGATTATACCACAGCAACATATCTGAGCGCAGTAAAGGACAGTAAATTAAGAACAACAATGAGCAAATACAGGCTGAGTGCTCACAGTCTGACTGTAGAGACGGGCCGATACAGACAGAACTGGCAACCCAGAGAGAGCCGCATCTGCCCACACTGTGCCCAGGCAGAGGTGGAGACGGAGGAACACTTCCTCACCCGCTGCTCAAACTATCAGCACATCCGAGACACATTCTTCCCCAAACTACAGAGCATTTACCCACAATTCACTGAGTCAGACAATAAAACACAGCTTCAATATTTACTAGGGGAAAAAACTGACTGTGTCCTTCTAGCGGCACAATACATTAATGCCTGTCACAAAAAGAGAGAGCAGACCAATAAAAACACACACACACCTAGATTATTATAAATGAATCATTGTAAATATACTGATTATTATTTTTATTATTTTTATTACCATATCCTAAAATGTTGGTTGTTAAATTACAGTTTATTGTGATCTATTATTATTTTTGTATTGATTTGTATGAATATGATATGTTGAATTATAATAAGATACAGTCAACAAATTTCCTTTGGCCCTGATCTGGCCCAAATCAACAGCTAAGATGTGGCCCAGATCAGTTAGTGTTCCCCGGCCCACATCCTATTAGCCAGAACTGAACCCAAGTAGTGCCACAACTCCACCAAGCTTGAGCCAAGTAATACATTATTATGTGGCCCAGATATGGGCCTTGTATTCAAGATTAGTAAGGCTGAGTTCTGTTTGCTCTTATGTGGCCCGCATGTGGCTGACCACATATATTAACTGAGAAAATCACACAACAAAAATTACAATCAAATTGTGTACTTTGATCAATGCAAATTACATTCAGATAAAACAATTAATGAACAACATTTAGACAAATAAAGAGTTGGAAAACATTAACAACATACAAACAAAAAAATAGAAATAGAATTAATTGTTAAATATAAATATTATATATTTGATGCAAAGATGACAAAATACATACATAAATATACATTTACATGTACACAGTTTTTTTTTCTTTTTTAATGTGTGTGTGTGTGTGTGTGTGTGTGTGTATGTGTGTATATATATATATATATATATATATATATATATACATATATATACATATATATATATATATATATATATATATATATATATATATATATACATACATACACACACACACACACACACACACACACATATATATACATACTACCTACTATAAAGTTTGGGGTCAGTATGATTGTTAAATGTTTTAAAATAAGCTGCTCCTGCTCACCAAGGCTGCATTTATACAGCACACATTGTAAAATTGTGAAATGTTATTTTCAGCTTTATTACTCCAGTCTCCAGAGTTACATGATCCTTCAGAAATCACTCTAATATTAATTATTATTAATAACGGTAATAGTAATATAAGCAATAATAACTGAGGTAATCATTTCATTTGAAACTACACACAATAAGAAAACAGTTTACAATTTTAATAAATAAACAATTTAAGACTTTTACATATAATAATGCCGCAATGATGAACTGAATAATTCTGGGGGAAAAAAAAAAAAACTGACCCCAAACTTTTGACTGGTAGGGTATATAAATATAGTGTTGAGTTAGTTACTTAACAAAACTAATAGATTACAGTAGTAAAAAGTAAATAGATTAGTAATACAGTAGATTACTTGGTGTAAAAAGAAATCAGATTACGAATTACTTTACTTTGGAGTGACTTTTAAAACATATAAAATATACCTATAAAATACAGAATAAACTATTTATATATCTGAATCTCTGACTCCGGCTCTTCTTTATCTGACAGACTGCTCATTCTTTGGGTTAAAACTGTAAATAATCCCTACAGGTAACGAAAGTATACACCTTTAAAATGATTTTCAACACCCACGGTACTTTATAATGTAACTTTAGAAGTACATCAGAAATAAAAAGCACACTTTTACCATGTCAGTGTTAACGGATTCGTCTATACAGAAACTTTCTTTAGCGTAACGTTAGCATACACACCAGTTCATTTCAGTCATGTTTCTTTAAAGTAATTAAAACAGTTTTCAGTTACGAAACACTGTTACAGTCTAACATTGTGTAAAAGGAGCTTTCAGGAAGTGTTTATAACGTAACGTTAGCATACACATCAATTCATTTCAGTCATGTTTCTTTAAAACAGGCTGCATTTAGGATTAAACAGTTTTAAGTTACTAAACACTGTTACAACCTAACACTACCTTTCTGACCGGAATCCACAAGTTCCAAAATGTTTTGAAAAACCAAACTTCTTCTTGTGATTTTTATGGCGGTTGGCAACCAGCTTTTAGGAGCATTACCGCCACCATCTGGATTGGAGTTTGGATCAGGAGTTTACTAACCCATATATTTCTTATAGAACCAAACTTCTTCTTTAAAAAACAATCAGCACAGGAGCGTGCTGTCTATAACCATAAGCACATCTTACCCAGTTTTTCCCTAGATGATACGTCTAAGCCATTTATAAATAATATTGTTTTGTTTGCGTCTAAACATTGCGACCAGCCACACAAAATATTCTTATTATTGTGTTGCAGTTGTATCATGGATATTTTCCCAAATTATCAATAAACGTGCATCTAACAAATTACTAGATAAAAGAAGAATTTAATCATTTTCATCAGTTAAATAAGCCGAGGTGTGTGCAAAGCACTTTATTTGCAGATCAAATCCAATCCTGCCTCCAATCGTCAATGCTAATTTCACCCTCACGCTCCATCATAACATCACAACTCACGAGACATATTTTCACCTCGACGAGAAATCTGGCCACGATTTAATCTCGCGAGATCTTGGTGTACGAGATCTTGTCACACCCTTAATAAATAATAAACTGAAGATCACAGTGCAAAAATTAGTACACCCAAATAAATATGATGGGGGAAAATGTTAAATAAAATTTTAATAACCAGGAAAAAAAAAAAAAAAAAAATCAACAGAAACTATAAAAAATTTAGTTGAAATGTTGTAGTTTGTATTTGTTTTGTTTGGAATAACTTATATGAATTTAAATATATGATAACACTTTATTTTTATATATATATATATACTATTAAGTGACTATAAAGTTTTAATCATTATTAAATAAATTAAAATAGCATCAAACTATGGCAGGTGAATTTTAACATTACTTTGATTAAGCTTGAACTTAGACTTAGCCTGAGAGTTTCCCAGCATAAGTTGCCAGGGTAACTAAGTTTGAACTATCGTATATTTGATTTATGAAACAGAATCCGCCATTAATAAACCTGACTTACCAAAATAAGCCTGGCTTTTTCTCTATGCTTGCTTTATGGAATAGCCCCCTGGTGTGCACCGGCCTTTAGAACTCTTCCATCTCTTTAGTCTGCTTGGGTCACTGAGGCTTCCTCTGGGTCAGGCTGAGTGCAGGGGGTCATCATATAAAGCAGAAAAGGGTATCCTCTGTCCTCCAGCAAATGACCAATGTAGTGCCCAGTAATGATTGAGGTGTATAATACAAAAATAGGAAAAAAATAACATTGTGTAAAGCAAATGTATCCTGCTGGAATGTGTGTTCGTGGAAGCAGTAATGAGTTTGAGTTGAAACACCTAAAGATTAAGAACAGAAAATTAAGTTGTTACCTGCACATTTATACTATGGACAGATTTCATGTTATCAGTGTCCTATAGTGATTGATGGAGCTTTAAAACAGTTGTTCTTTAATGGCGCACTGTCGCACTGTCCACTATGCTATCACAGCGCTCTGAATCGTCTGTGTAATAATAATAATACGCAGTGGTTTATGGCCAATGAACTGTACAAAAGTTTATAAAACAGTTCAGTGTCAGGCTTGTACAGATAGTCCTACATTCTATTACCACATTGTACAGTAAATGCCCTGACGCAAAACAAAGAGCTGCCCTGAATGTTTACTATGGTAAGCACTGTAGTGCCTGGACCATCTAATATGTCCGGTACTTTAAGAATTAGCTCATAAGTTCTAATTAATTTATATTAATGCTCGGGGATTGAATCAAAAGATTCACACGACTGGCTCACAGTCAAAATTAGGTTACCACACTTACGTCATCTATTGGTCCACCCTAACAGAAGTAAGCAACGTAACTTTATCTTTAGTAAATCTATGTTAACATAGATTAGAAATAACAATATAAACAGAGTTTCACAAGCAAGGTAGCTAGACCATATAGCTGAGGCAGTAACTTAAAAACACATAAAACTCCGACAAGGATCTTAAAATGAAACACAAGTTTATTAAGCTACACACACAGTAAACTACTCTAATGTAAACAAACAAACACAAAGATGAATGACTGAGAATGAACAACTAAGAGTCCCAAACGTCTCGCACTTGATACGTTCTTAGCATTGCAACCTTAAAGAACCACCAAGCAGAGAATCTGACTAGGATTTACTGTTAAACTTAACACCAGCTTCAGTAAGGAGTGAAAAGTGGGCTTGTGTTACTTGCGTTTAGATGATCAGTCTCACTCATCAGCTGGTTGAGGAGAACTCCGGCTTTTGTTGGAGAGGGATTCTCCTTCGTCTTCTGGAGCGTGGGACTCGTTGTCCCGGTGACGGAGAGTTTGACGTCAGCAAGCAGGAAGTTCGCTAAAAGGGAATTCCTCCAGTGGCTTGCTTCTTGAATGACTTAAGAAATCAGAGTTCAGAGGAGTTGAATGACTGACCATACTGCTGGATGAGACGGTGTCCGCGTGTTCACAGGAAAGCAGTTATACGAGCAGGACAGGGTCAGACTAAGTTCATGCGAGTCGCGAACGTACACAGAAGCAGCGTGGGCTCCTGTGAACGGGTCTCGTTGCCGTGGTGATGTTACGGCAGACAGACGCAGGTCTTACGGGGTGCTTTTTCCGAGAGCACTGTCCGGCGGCGTGTTGTTAAGACGGGAAGCGTGCAACGCAAAGTTTGTGCGTAGAAACCCCTCGTGAAAACCAAGCGAAAGCCATAACGTTTGCGAGCTTTAGGTTTTTATAGTGGGCAGGACTTAAGCCAGCCTACTCTGTGGTCGTCCAATAGCCATGGCTGCTGAGAGAGGCCATACCTCTCTTCTCCCTGGTTGTTCACGCCCAGGGAGGGGGCATCCGTGGTCACGCGTTGGAAATAAACTTAATTTACTGTTATCAAAAACTCAATGAAACTGTAATTAACTACTATTTGCAGATACAGTTTTATCGTTTCCATCAATGTTTCCTGAGTTCTGAGATCTACAGTTTGACATCAAACACGAAGGGCCTTTATCAAGTACAGTTAATTACGTGCGTGCCACACGCATTGTTTTAATTACATGCAACAATATGGTAAAACACTTGCTTACATACATAGTAAAACATACAAAACTATTAGCAATAAAACATTAAAGCAAAACACATTTTTAAATGTGAAATGTCCGAAACTTGCGCGGGCCCTTTTGTTCAGAGATGAATAACCGGTTTATCTTCCCCGGGCAGGAAAAGAGGCGGGTAAAGCTGTACACCCGAGACAGACAAATGGGTCTTTCTTCCATTGGTTTTGGAATTCAGTTATCACAGTCATGTGAACGGCAGATGGCCCAAATGCGCAGGATAGGCCATTAATTTGTAACTGGGGTTACAACACGTCTTTGTTTTAAAAAAAAGGGGAAGAAGAGTGTGTATTTGAATTAAGCTTCGGGCGATACTTAATTAAGAAGGAGACGAGGGGGAGCAAGAGTCTTCTAGGACTGCTAAATTTTAACTCCGCTTAGAAACATGGCTGAGTTACTACAGCACAGACCCGCGGTTTGTCACGTTTGATTTCAAAAGGTTTGTTAAATACATTAATGATTCCTTTGAAAAACGACAACGCTCATTCAGATATTCAATTGGTTATGAAGAGAACTATACACTTATAACCCTCTCACGATGATAAAACTCGTATATCTGTGCTTCTACGTCCATCAAAATCCTCATCAAGAGCCTGCAATGCTCAGTAAACTCTCCGAAACAGACTAACTCTGGAGCAGGTTATGTTCCAGAGAGTAAGTTGCTATGGCTACTTAACATACCCCAAAAGTTACCTCCGTTTTTGGAACCAAAGCTGAGGTTATCCACTTACTCTTAATCTTACCCGGGTATGTCACATAACCTGCTTTCTGGAATACCCCCCTGATCCACAAACAAAACAGTTCCGACAGTCCTACTGTGTATAACACAGCTTCTTGTGCAGATAGGACACTGCCTGAAGAGCACAATGAGGTTTTTTCATAAACAATGAATTTCCTCATTCTGTAATGTGGAGTAGAGCTGAAGATCTTTGCCCCGGCGCGTTCGGGCTTAATTTCTATCATTTTAGATGGGTTCGGGTCGGGCCGGGTTGCGCAGTAAATAAACAGTCATGTGATGCATTTGGAGGTGAAACAAATGATGGAGAAGTCAAAAAGAGTGAATTTTGACTGCGATCAGGGCATCCGCCAGTTCAATAAGAACGGTCATTCTAGCCACCAAAGTATTTCGGCGGTCGCTCATACACTGCGTATTCTGATAGAGCGCTAAACAGCAATGTACAGCAAACTGACAGGGAAGATGACGAGGTCACTCACTACACTGAAGCCGCTGTCATGGAAAATGAAATGGATGATCTTGGCTGGTGGAAGATGGACAAACAATCCTACCCAAAACTTGCACAATTAGCCAGAACAGTATGCATCCTGGCCAGCAGCAGTGAAAGTGTGTTCAGGGCTGCTCAGTGAGCGGAGGACTGCACTAAAGCCATCTACAGTGGATTCAATAATGTTCCTCCACAAAAACATGTAGCCTAATCTTGGTGAGTAAAGGATGTTCAAATTATAACTAAATATTAAACCATAAAATCATAATGTTGACAGAGTATACAGGCTAATGTTGGCATTATTATTTTATTATTCAGCTTTATCGTCACCTTAATGACGGATTGTTAAGAGAAGTTGTGAAACAAATCCCGCAGAGCCTTTATCTTTCATTATTGCCAAATACCCGTCATCATTCAGGGCTCGAAATTAACCTTTACACTTGGTAGCACTAGTGCTCCTAACTTTAAAAATTTAGGAGCACCACAACTACAAATAGTTAATTAACAGTTTTTTTATTCGGAGAAGGGGAAAAAACACAATCAAAACTAACAATAAACATCAATAACAAAATTCACAGAATGTTTATACATCCTGTGGCCAGGATTTGAAATTAGGTCTTCTGGATCTCTGTCCCTCTTCCATCCACCTCTTCACTGAGGATGAGGCATCAAACACCTCCAAAGGTGGACCCTCAACGCTGATTCGGATGAGATCTTCTACTGTGTTGGGGTGTAATGAGATCTAATATCCAACTTAATGCGCTTTTGAACAGAGAACCCCCTCTCACACTGCGCTGAAGACACAGGAAGAACTAACATAATCCTGACGAGATGAAGGATGTTCTGAAATAAATAAAATAATTTTGTTGTCACGATGAAAGTAATTAAAACTAAGTCTAAAATACACTGATCAGCAAACAACTGTGACATTTATTTACTTAGCCTACCTGTAAGTCTGCAATAGGGTTCCTTGGTCAGAAGGGTTTCCCATAAACTGTGGTAGCTCTTGTCTTTGAAAGACATAAACACTAAGGTTTTCATGTTTTGAAACTCCTCCACAGCAAGGGCACAGTCACAGCTGTTCCTAAAAAAATGCAATATAACGGTTGCTGGTTGTTTTTTTTAATGTTAAAGCTTTTAATCAGAAGTCTTTGATTACTAATGATGAATTACTTTTCCAGTACATCCTGAAAATGGTCCAGCAAGAAGGCCATCTCCTGTATTCCATAGTCAACCAACTCCTTTGCTGTCTCTGGCCAAATGTCATGGTTGAACACCTGGAAACATTTGACAGCTTTGGTTGCTGCAGTGTCAGTTCCATGTTCCTCCTGACCTAAAAAGAGGTTTCTATAATAATTTAAAAGTATATAGTTTTAAATGACTACTTTTATGATGAAGTATGTCCTTTACATGTTATGCTAGCCATTCTGATTAATAACATACAAAGTAGGCTGCTGAATCAAAGACGCAGCTGTTTAACTATTGCAGCAACTGTCGTCTCTATCTGCTTCTGAAGCTTGGGAGCAGTTTGACTGATTGGTCCATCCTTAGCCATATGCCCTGCCTCTCCCTTCTTCAAAGGAACTCCCTTGACGAATTAGAATGAGAAGTATTCATTACAAAGTAATGAAATTATTCTAAATGCTGTTAGATTCATATATAATTTGACTACACTACACTAACAGGAATTCATGTCATATCCTATCTAAAATGTTTTTATTTTATAAATATTGTCACTTTCCTGTAAAACAATTGAATGCTTAATTGAAAACTTTTTATAAAAAATTTATAAAATTTCTACCCGAAATATAAATTGAGGCTGCATTTCTTGCTGCTGCTCCCTGACATTTCTCTGGCTTTTCATGGCTGCATGGAAGGAAGCCAGCCTGCCACTTGGACATGGTCTGACAGCCATTGCCTCAATGTTGAGGACAAGGTTCTTCAAGCTGCTGACTACCTGTTAAAGTAATTTAATCTAGACATAACTTTGTTGTACTCTGAACATGGTAAGAAACTTAGATCTCAAATAATGGTATAATTTATGGGTGCATGATATTGGAAAAAAACTTTGCAATATTTGTTTATCTGCTATATATATATATATATATATATATATATATATATATATATATTGCGATAAAGGCGGCATGGTGGCTCAGTGGATATCACTATCACCTAGGAGCAAGAAGGTTGTTCGACTGTGGCGATCTCTGAAATAGAGACGAAGCCGAAGGAAAATGAACTAATGAATATATTGCGATGTGAATAAAATGTCACAAGTTTTGTGCTTCTAAAATAATTGACAAAATTGTAAAAAAAAAAAATTATATTAAATTAAAACAGATTAAAACAATAGAACAAATATATTTCGTAATAAACTGTGCTTTATGGACTTTGGTGGAGTCTAAAAGTATTAAGTTACAGAAATTCACTAATCAAATGCAAAACAACACGGTATAGTCTTCATTGTATAAATAATAAAACAATTCATTGTTGTTAAAGTGACAAACTTTGTAATTTCTTGTCCAAATGGTTTAAATTCAATTGAAATCAATTGAGATCCTGCGACGTGTCTATTGCAGATTTACACAGTGCAATATCAATGCTGAAAAAGATATATTGTATTACTGATTATTTGAGCAAGGTAAATCTTACCTGGGGTAGGATCACATCATTTCTTTGCAGTAACAAGCTGTATTTACTACTGATGGCAGAAAATAAATCTGCCAAGAAATGAGCCATCCTCCATGGTCTCCTTGATCTACAAAGAAAAACAAAATTCTTTCATTGCACTTCTGAGAAGCAATTTCCATACGTTCAAGATGTTCCTATGCAGATATTAGGTTAATAATATCTATTTATTATTAATAACCATTACTCATTATTGTGCAAATGCATGACATAATGTGCATGTATAACAAAGCAGGCAAACATTTCCACCCGTGTTTTACACTCACATGCTTTGCTCTGTCAGCTACATCGGCATTTGTTGATGATGCGGCCAGGTGTTCCATATGAGCATATACAGCTGTGTACTGCCCTGAATCTTCCAGGGTCCCCTCCTTCCCTTGCTTAAGCACTGTTGCCAACTATTTTCAACGAAAAGGCGCTAAAAGTCGCTAGATTACGTCATACGCTAATTTGCATATTGCTGACGTCATCACGTTCTACCATTTCTGTTTAACAGCCTATGGTAAATAAATGGGGTATTATATTTGCACTACGCTTTATGCAAGCATGTCAATTTAACTAAATTTATTGCTGTTTGAATACAGTATATCATTATAGATGAGTAGTGAATTTGCAGTAATCTCTCAGACATAATAAACTCAGACAAGTTCTGAAACTCACTTAAAACATCTCTGATTGTGAACAAGAAAAGAATAAACGGTCAAATCAAATTGTTAAAATAAAGGAGAAGCAGATCGGTTTGACTGTACAAGGGAGATACCTTCACACTGCCGGTGCTAAATCATTTGCCGTCGGTACGCAGAGGGGTGATCTGCTGTCAGGCTGCAGGTGGGAGAGACTGCTGTATGGAGAGGCCTGTCAGTGCTCTAAGGCGGGGGAGGGGCCGCCAGCATCACCCGCAGCTCATTAAGAGTAGGGACGGTACAGTAATGGACAAACGACAGTCTATTAAAATCTCCAGTAACACACAAAAAAGTCGCTAGTCGCTTTTTAAAAAATTTGTCGCTAGGGGGGTCTGAAAAGTCACTAAATCTAGCGACAAAGTCGCTAAGTTGGCAACACTGTGCTTAAGGAGCACATCCAATAGGCCTTTTTTACACTTCCTGGTTCCGGTAAGCGAAACAGCGTACCACAACATCCGGTTCCAATGAAACGCAGTAAGAATGAATGGCAGAGTCGTCTCATCACTGTTATTGAAGCGTTCCCGGCTGCTCCAATTAAAAAAAAAACGACACGCTTACCTCAATTTCCACGATTTCCCGAAAGACGAAAGACAGAGAACATCATGGGTGAAATTAATTAGACGGGATGAACGTCGTTTCAAGTTATATGCGGGAGTACGTTCATGTGCCGTATGCACTTCAAAGCGGAGATCGTCATGTTTTATCAAATGCTGCTGGTCTTGGTTTTATTTTGGTGGGTAATTATAATATAGACAAAATTCCAGTTAAATGATCTGCCTTCCACAAACAAGTGCTCCTATCATGGTCATTAATCTATTATGCTCTTAATCAATTCCTGCAGAGACTCATATGTTATTTAGAGGTATTAGACCATCCTTCTGATAGATCGTCTTTTGATATTACTAAATCTAATGTTGGCAAATGTTGTTTTACAATAAACACCAAGAGTAATAATAAAGCTATTTGTACTTTTTTCCAAAGAGAAATCATTACTGTACCTTATATGCTATTTTATTGGATGTCTTTATTAAACGGTGTTGAAAGAAAGAAAGTGTGTCTGTTACTACAAAAATATCATGTTAGAAATCAAATTAATGTTCTATAAACGTCTCCACAGATCTTATCCAGCAAAACATTATTTACAGAAATGTAAAAGCAGGATTGTTGTGAATTGTGTTTTTGTAATGAATATGAGAAGGCTGTTTTACACTTATTTTGGCTTTATGTATAGTCAACTTATGTGGTGAAGTGCAAAAATTTATTAATAACTTTCAGTGTTCAAAACCTCTGTCATCATTATAAGAAAATGTACTTTTTGGCTTTACTGTCTATCCTAATCAAGAGGAAAATAGTTTTATTTATTAAATTTGCTTATGTTGTTAACACAACTGTACATTTATAAATGTAAATTTAATAAACAGAAACCAAATGTTAAGATATTGATGACTGAAATATGCTTGTACCAGTATCAGAGACTCCCTTAACAAGAAAGCTCGACCCACTTTATAATTTGTGAACTCTATAATGCATTTATTTAATTATTACAGATGTACATTTTGTATATTTGTATTTTATTTATAATTACCCCTGGCATGTGTATTTTTTTGTATTGTAAAAAGTTATTTGCTGATCTTTAAATAAATAATGTAAAACAATACAATGAATACCTTTATTTTTCCGCGAGTAGGAGCTAAAGTATGTTTGCAGACTTGAGAAAACCTTACAAGCATTAAACAACCTGTAATTTATGTGGCTCCTCGTTCTTTCATATTGACCGATCGCAACTCACCTGCATTAAAGGAAGGAGCACAGTTTACGGACGGGACTACTGACACAAAACTAATCCTGCTGGATGTTAATTAATTAGTTTAAATTCACTGACCTTCGACATGTGCTGTAAGTAGATTAACAGAATTATCACTCCTAAAAACTATTTGTTAGCACTGCTTACATTCTAAATGTCATATCAACCTCCACCACTTGATCAATAATATAGGCAGACACACAAGTGCACTTTTAAATCTATTAAAACTGATAAACGTGTATAAAAGTGGGAATGTGTACAAATTTTATAAACATCACACATTACATTTCTTTATTATACTTAAATATTTAAATTCTTTAGATGTAAACTTACGCATTAACTTGAGCAGCTGTTTTCCCACACTAACTGTCTCTGTCTCACTGATGCAGTGGTGTTGCTGTTTTAAATATATGCTCATATTTGCTATTACTCATGAGCACATCAAGTTCAGCTGGAGAAAGAAATGCTGATCTCTTTTTTTCAGATGTTGCCATGGTGACTCCTAATATCTGCGCTCCATTGATAATGCCTTTTTATAGTCACAGTGTGCACGCTTAACTTGGTCTACTCAAAGTTGATTGACCCAACTCAGATCAGCTATTCTGAAACCCAAAACTCGAGTTTTTAATCTCTCAGTAAATCAGAGTTCAAGATTAAACTCCGAGTTGGTTGAACCTCCTTACTGAAACAGGCCCCTGGAGGTTGGTAGTACACAGCATGTTGTTGCAATGTTTATAGTGCTGATCCTATACTTCCGGGTTTCTTCCCACCACAGCCTCGCTTACGTGTTTTAAAATGGCGGTCGCGTGAAATAAGCGTATAGGGTACATATAGGGGCTGTTGTTGAAAGGAGGGCCTGTGCATGCCCCATCCCAACTGCTGGTGCTACTGTGACTTTTCACAAAATGCGATGCTGATATAATCTCTAGTTTATTAGACATCACACCAGATTTCATCTTTAGCTCTCATACGTAGTTTATATTATACAGTTCAGCATCAGGTTTTCATGAAAGATGTCTTCACTATGAATTGGTGTAAGTGAACCACATTTCCACCAGTGCTGACTGCAGCACGCTTCTTCAACCTTGCGTTTTCACCGTCAGGATCAGTTTCATCCATGTGTCCTGCTGTGTCTTTGTAAAAACGTCCAGCAGAGAAAATTGATTCAAGGGTATCCAGTCCATAACTCATCAAAGTTTCTATTATACAATGATACTCATACGTTGAGAAACTTTGTGAGATAAACACATCTAGCCTAAACACATCCACCTGTGCTAATATTGTAGCTCTGGGGTAATTAATCAGCCCAACAGATGCACCGTCTGCAATGTCGGTACCGTCAGTGTTTACAATTTTAACACATGTATAACAGTGTATTATTCAGATCACTGTAATCTTCACCTGTATCGACTATAAAAAACTCTACAGGTGAAGTATCTGTTATTGCTGAGAGAGTAGGGATTTCCACATAAGTCATTTTTTCTATGGACGTTTGTTTTAAAGGAGATCGTAAACAAATCTAGTTTAGACTCAACACATTCTTCTGACATATTATGAAGCAGAGCCATCGTTTAGGAAATAATATTAAGTGGTCTTAAACGTTTACAGGATTTCTTTACTCGTTTCACACGTGTCTCCTTTGCTGGCGTTTTGCAGCTGATCGTTTTTTACTTGTGCGTCTTGTCTTCTTTACGGGGAAACCACTTCGTCTCCTCCTGACCCCTGGTGGTTTGCATTTTCTGTTTGTCATGACCATCAGACCCCACCATTTTGACCATTATTGTTATTATCAGTGTATGTTTTGGTTAGAGCTGTAGTCACATCACTGACTGTGTTATTTGCTGCTGTTTTTAGATGAGGTTTAGCTATGCTGAAACAGTGTTTAACAGTGGTAGTGCCGCCCTGAATAAACTTCTAAACACACCTCCAATACCAGCCCCATACATGACCGGACCTCCGGCATACTATTTCTGGCCTGATTCTGGTAGTATGAAACGTAACGTCCCAGATCCATATTGTATGATGTAAAATGTGTCATTTTAAAATAGGGACTGTTTTATCTGTCTAAAGTGAAGTTTTACCACAACTTTACTGTAGGTAAAAGGTATTTCTTTGTTCTGGTCGTCTTTGACCTTGATTGCTATTTCTGTAATATGTGACTTATTTACAGGTACGTAGTGAGGCTTTTCATATCGAACATTAATAATCTGATTATGTTCCCCCTGTATATGCACACATCTATACAACGGGACAATACGAATCACCAACTGATTGAAATTCTATTACATCAGAATATATATAAAATTAACAACATGAGGTGCATACGCCACTACAGGTGCTCCGTCACCTCGATAATCTTTTGGGTCCTTTTAGTGTACCTATAGGTAGTCCTAGTTTGAACCCTAAAATGACAGCCAGTTTCCCATAAAATGTTAACGAAGTCTTAAGTGGGGCTTTTAGAAATATCTTGATTTTAATATGATCCTATCCGAGAGTGACCCGTGGTGGTAGAGCTGAATTTATTTCTCTAATCAGAAATAACACATCCTCATAATATCCACACTTATGTAGCTTCGATATGTTTTTATCATATACATCATCAATAATAATATTAACCCTATCATCTATATTAATCTCTCATATGAATGAAGTGTCTTCATCGCTAAAATTACACCTACTATAAGCATAATCTATTTCAACTAAAGCAACCTTACATACACCTTTCAGATCTATAGTCTTTGCTAATCTTGTTCTGTAATTAGAAATTCTGTTTTCAGGATATATATATATATAGTAGCAAAATTTGCTCAGTTTATGAATATTAATGATCAATAATAACGAGTTATTATTAATTAATAATATTCTGCATTAACTTACAGTTAATTTGGCTAAATAAATATAACAATGACTTCGCCCGCTCGTCTGAGCGGACTCAGTAATTATTCACTTATTTAGAAAGGGAATTATAACTACTTCTTGTGAAGTAGATTAATCGTTTACAAAGTTTTGGTAAACTTAAATCAGCATGTAGCGAAATCTATCATTTAAGTGACTTTTTCTGTGAGGCAAAATAAAGACAATCCATAGTGGTTATAGCGTGATTTATTTGACTAGTCTAACATATAACAAACAAACGTACAAAACATAACAACAAAACATAGAAAAGAAAGCTAGCGAGGAAGTAAGAGTTTAGATAAAAGAATGGCAATTCTCGCTCAGTTCCACACAACTATTAAGGACCACCAAGATTATAAACACCTTTTAACAAAGGGGCACAGCTTTAACGCATAACTAAATACCTGGATTTAGTGGGTCTCTTTCTCTCGTTGTTTCTCTGATGCGTGGAAGATGGAGTCCTTTGTTGATGCGTGGAGTTTTGCGACGCAGATCGGAGGATACGCGAGGTGCAATCTTTAAACTGAGTTTAATTTGCCGGAAAATAAGAAAACGTAGACTCAGGCGAGTCACGTGGGTACAGAACTGAGGTTTGCCCCCTTAGGGGCACTCCTGTGGAGACTCTTTTCGGAACCTTTCTGCGCTGATTCTGGGGAGAGAATGGGTTTTAACTATGGGTCAAGTCACATCCATTTTCTACTGACTGACCAATAGTTTCATGGCAAAGTTGAGCGGGAGATTCTCTTTGTCTCTGGACCGCTGATATGCATAATGAGGATCCTCCCGTAACATACAAATGGACTTTAACTCTGAGCATTAAAGAATGCAAACCGTATAACCTATTATCATGTATTCAGCATCATGGGTTGGAAAATAGCAGGAGAAACATAATGATACTAAACATGACATTCTAAACACACATTAGATACCATCTAGGCATTTCTATACTATATAAGGTGACAAGAGACTTAATTAACGCATGCATTTACTCTTTTGACTACTTTTGCTATAGGGCAGAGCATATAGATTACAAACACGCATTACATATCATTTGGAGTGAGTTTTTGAGTCCTGATAGTTCTCTTCAATAGTGTGTGTCTTTAGGTGTGTGTGTGTGTGTGGGTGTCAAAAAGGTTGGGGGGGGGTTTTCCTGTGGAATGTCATTAGTGGCAAATGGTGTCCACAAAGGAGGTTTTTCTTCCTTCTCGTCCCATCTGTAATACAGATTATGGACTAAAGAATGGATCCCCAGGGCCCACCAAGCAACCTGGGCAAACACAAAATGTCAGCACAGGGTCTCTACTACTAGACACCCAGGCACCTACGGTTCATAAATGTCACACCAATAAGAGATATGGTTTTAAAAAGTAAAATCTAGTCTTCATCTGCGGCCCATACGCTACAATATATATATATGCATTGCAAGGCAACGTGACGTAAAATCCACCCTCTGCCATGGTTAGATTTTCATAAATGACGTGTAGTGTAAGCTCTCCATATCTTTATGGCTTCTGTAAATCCACCACGTCACGTTCAGGGATCCATGAAGAGAACTAATACACCTTTAGTTTTTTCCCTTATCTAAGATTTGTTCTATCCTAAATGTTTCATCTTTATCCACAATTATTTTTTGCAATTCTTGTTCATAAAAGCCTGTCAATAATTTCACCATCATAGTCTTTTAATCGGTAAACAGGTGGATGACGAGGTACACTTTGCTGTTCAGTATAATTCTGTTCATAACCCTTAGAAAATACATTTACTTCAGAAACTCTTGACATCCCCAGCTTTATATTTAAATACAGGGGTAGTTTTTCGCATGTCACCGTACAGGTTGTGAAACACCACCGTTTCATTAGAATACTCTTGTAGTTGTTGTAGCCGTCTATGAGATCTTGTAGAATGTCGCAGTAACGTTTTGAATTCTCTGCTGGTAAATATCTCCACATACGTGTTTTGAGCGCTCTGTTGAAACGTTAAACCACGCTGGCTTTTAGATCACTAGCAGTGAATTTTTTTTTTTTTTTTAATCAACTCTTGAAAATGTTTAATTATTTTCCTTGACCGGTTTGCACTTTCTGAGGGACGTGTCCCTCTTTGAGAATAGATTGGAAAGCTTTTGTCACTTCAACATCTCAGTCCAAAAACATTTAACTATATAAACCCGGTCATCGGGTAGTTTATCATGATCTCCAACCACACAAAATCAGCCGTTTGCATGATCAGAATTCAATTCAGCAATATAAAGCGGACGGTCACAGCATTCTTTGAGGTCGCTCCACACGTTACAATAAAATAATCTCCAATCTTTAGGTGTAAAAACCAGCAAGGGTGTCTGCCATGTAAAGTCATCTTTAATATCCGCCGTGTTTAACGTCACCTTCCGCTTCGTTTTGTCAAACTTGGAGAATCATGGAGAAATGTTGTCAAACAAACAAAATCAGTCTTTTCGTATCTTTAGTAGTATGTGGTGGTGGTGTTTCCATCATAACAGAATATGTTCTAACTCAAATGAATGAAATTTGTATTTTAAGCATAGAAATCATGTATTTATACTTTCCAAAACACATACCAGACAATTATTCTGAACCACCAGCCCCTCTTCACCTTTTTGGTATTGACTGCCTGAGTCAGAGGCGGGGATATGTGCGTCTCTTCACTACCCTTGTTTTACTCATTGTTTTTGACTTTAAGAGAAAGCAGACACACTTTTGTTAAGCTGCGGTCACACTGGACTTTTCTCCCCATAGACTTCCATTCATACGCACGCGAATGCGTCAGACCAGAAACGGAGGGTCATGCGTTGAGTTTCGCAGGTTGCTGCGGTGCAAAGGTCAAGCTTGGTGAACTCTGACCTGCAAAATCGCATCACTTGACTGCGTAAGACGAATCCAGGATCAAACATGACCTCTCTGGACAGAAATTTAAAACAGAGCAATCTCTCATATTTTTTAAATGTTTAATCATCTTGATTAATCCCGCCCTTTTTCACAGCGCGGTGTGACAGAATTTCACAAGCTCAAACTCTAGTGTGACAGCGGCTTTACTTTCCCGTAAGATAAATATTTAGTTATTTGAGGGTGGAGTAAAGGCGGGGTTGAGGGCGTTGTCTTAGACTCAATTTTACTGTCATTCTTTGTGGATCACTGAACAAGTTCAGATATCACATAAGATCAACTAAATCTTTTTCTTTAACATATACTTGAATATAAAAAAACATTTTACTTACAGCTGTTGTTTGTTTTTAACTACTGAAAACAACTTAAAATGGGTCTATTACGTTTAAGAAACACCTTTATCTTTAATTCATACTTAACGTTTTTAAAAACTTTACTACTTTCAACCTGTTAAAATAAATCTCAAATTCGTATGTGTGTGTGTGCAGTCTTCACATCTTGACTTTCTGTATCACCAGTGAAACAAGGACTAAACACGGATTCACTCCCGTAAGATGTATCTGTTTCTTCTTAAACAAATAACACAAATACTTGCTGTTGGAATAAACGTTTTTACTCTAACATTTTAATCAACACAGTTTTGATTTTTTAAATACGCTTTAACATTTTTTAACTGAATAAAAAAAAAAAGAAAAACAAAACAGTCAGATTTTAACATGTGAAATGTACACCTGTTCTTGAATTAAAAGCAACCCTTTCTTAACATGCATTTACACAGTCCTGCTGAACTGCAAACCACTTCAAAATCCACTGAAGAATAAACTAAAGTCACAGAATCAGGCTGGGCGGCTCGCCATCTTCTATATCCAGAAGAAAATCAAAGAAACTATAAGCCTGACCTGCATTAAAACAGGCATATTAATACAGAATTACAGCAATATTCTCAACTCACTCAGCAAATAAATCAATACACCTGCATATATTTCCTACACACATGCGTTCAATTGACCACAATAACACAAATTAACCAAAGCGAGCTGTTATTGTGTCCATAAACACATATTCAGAGCTCGACTGCAATATTAAATGACATATCTGTAATATGGCGATCAGCATCTTCCACTGCACATGTATTAACACCACAATATCACATCTTTTATCAGTTATTAAATAAATGCAATTATACTAATCAGGAAGACGTCTGCTGACACTGTGGTGAAGAGCAAATACCTTAAAACTCCGTGTTACATTTAACCCCGCGTTACTTTGTGCCCCGCGCTCCCTTACTCGCCGAGATTCAATGAATATTTGTTTCCTGAATCAAACAACACACTTAACGATTCTTCTGCCCTTTTCCTGCTAATATTCTCCTTTCAGTTCCTCAACTAGCAAGAGTAATTCCACTGTGTTCAGAGCTAAAGCTGTTCTCCTCCCTCTCATCTCAATCTCTCGCGCTGCACTGAGAAACTCTCCCGCCCGCTGACATACTGCTTCAGCCCAGTGGGCGGAGCTTAGACAAATCAACCAATCACGATTTCTTATCCTTACTCGCTCAACAATCGCTAGGCAGATTTCCTAGGTTCAGGATTGATGCAGCATTATGACTTGAGAAATAAAATAAACCCTATAAAACAATACTAAAGTCAAATAAATGAGTAACTATAAACAATAACACACCATAAAGACTTTATAATGGGGTTACACCACATTACATCAGTTAGATTATTTTATTTTTAAGGTAAAGTGTTCTAGTTTGAAGGAGTGACACTTTCCCCCTCTGACAGTACACACAACTGTGTTTTGTCTCAGTGTGACTTCTGTATTCTGTATTAATAAGTTTGTTAAATGGAAAGTCTGCATCTAGAAAACACTAAGAAGCCAAGGATCTGAACTGGGTGAATCAACAGAAAACAGGCATCAACAGAGCACAGGGAATAAAGAGTTTAAGTACACTGGTAAACTAACAAGACACACCTGGAGACAATCACACTAATCACAGCGGAGAACAGGAACCAGACTGACCCAACTACTGCTACAGTCCACAACAGAGCAGAGACAACTCCACCATGGTTATGTCTTATAGTAGACCTTCAGACTCTAGAAATTTAAATACATAGAGTACAGTCAGCATTGAAAATATTTACAGACACATGATATTTTTGGAGACGCCTCAGAAATAGGAGATAAATATCACAAGCAGTATCTTTGTGTATGATATTAGCAAAGAAAATAATTTTACAAAATTGGAAGTCAGATCACGCGCCTGGATTGGTAGCTTAAGTTATGTGTTGCCCATAGCAGAAATGCGGTATGGGATGGCAAACAAACTAAACATATATTTTAAAATCTGGAACCCAATAAAGATTTACTTCAGTAATGCTGACTTGTAACTCATTATAGGTGGCATTGGTTTGGTATACGTCGAGTTCTGGAGCCTACACGTTTCTCTGTACATTATTATTTAGTTTTATATTTCATTCTATGTTTTTTTCTCTTATGCTTTCTGGATGATGTTGTATAATGTGTCCGACTGTTTGTGTGTTGTGAAATTGCCTCTGTACTTTCTTTTTTAGTTTGTTCTAAAGTATTAAAAGTTGATAAATCAGTTATGAGAAAATTAAGGCCCTTTAAAGGTATTAAAAAGTCTTAATCGGGTTTTTACGAGGTCTTAAATTTTAAGTGTTGTCCAAAGTGTTTGACTCCAAAAACGCATAAATATATTTATTTTCCTCATAATATTAAAACGGTGTGCTCGGCCAAGCTACTCCATCTGGGTGATGTCAGGTAATTTGCGACAAACGCTGAAAGGTGATATGACTCTCTCCACATGTAGTGAAACCATAGACCGAATCAGCAAAATGGGAAAATGTAAGTTTATGTACTCCTGTTTGGAGAAACACGAGTTTAAACAGTGGCTAAAGCCTGTCACTGAAAACAACTGCGAGGCCTACTGTACGTATTGTAAAAAGAAAATTAGTATATTGTTGATGGGCATAAATGCTTAAAGTCCCACATCAGGGTATATACAGAACTTCTTCAGTTGAATTTAATACCTTTTACTACCTTTTTTAATACCTTCAAAAAATGTTTGAGAAAATGTGATGAGAACCACCCACTTTACTTAAAGTTTTGCCTCCTGCCATCAGGCAGATGGTATACTTATTCTAGACAGGCAAGGTCCAACAGATATTTGCATTCATTTGTTTTCTCATGATTAATTTTATTGTTTACTGTTGTTTCTGTGTTGTTGAGTGTGACTTGTTGCTGTCAACTGTCGGCTGTTGCTGTAAACCTAATTGCCCTTCGGGGACAAGGAAGACATTCTAATCTAATCTGAAAAATTTTTTGGACTAAGATATTGCAGATAACATACACATCTAAGTAAAGCAGAGGGATTAATCAAGGTGTCACAATGGGCCTTTGTCCATAGTTTTAATCAATGTCATCAAAGTCAATAGCCACTCTTCTAAGAACAGTTCGGTACGGTTACGGTTGTTTCTCCACTGAGCCTGCCACGGCACAGCATGATTACAAACCGTTCTCGGCACGGTTAGACTGTCGTGCTGAACTGTGCTGATAGATTCTGTGTGTCAGGGCTCGAAGTTAACTTTTTTACTTGCTAGCACTGCTGCTCCCAACTTCAAATATTTAAGAGAATCAGAAAAAATGAGTGAGCACCACTGCAAACTGTATATTAAGAGATTTACTGTATTTAAAAACAACATCAATCAGGTTTAACAATAACCATAAACAACCATCTAACTTATGCTGTGATGACTTACTGATATCTGTGCAATAATTCCAAAATGAATGTCTAATAATTATGAAATATTAATGATGACAATAACACTAACAATGAACTACATTTCTCATCGTCATGCTGCCTTGATGTGCTTAAATGTGAGTACTATTGTTTTTATATGCATGTCATTTAATAATATTTCTGCTACAAAACAAACAAAACATTATAATAAATCATTTAATTCAAGGCTGAAAGCTGCAGAGCAGTCATCAGTAAATAGAAAAATAATCTACACCTCAAGAAAGAACGGACAAAAGGAGGAAAAGGCTCACTTCTGCCACTCTTTAAAGGGTTTGTGTCATTGTAAATGCTCAGTCTCGTTATGGCTGATTTTAATTTCTCTGTGTTTGTGGAGTAAAGCAGGCGCGTCAGCCGGACCAATATATGAGCAGGCAGAGCAGGACTCTTGGATGATCACCGGCGCCGTTCTTTGTTTTGAGCCGCAGATTCAGTGTAAACTCAATAAAGGCGAGCTTCTTTGGCGATGGTCTGTACAGTGTTAGATTTTACATTTAGTGGACATTTGCGCTGAACACACAGTGAATGCAACACATGGAGATTCAGGCACCTTCACAGAAAACACTCGATTGATCTCGGCTGGTGGATCAACATTCACCGTATGATCGCTCTCATCGACGCTATGATTTGTAACTTTAGGTGGGGTTTGCAGACCTGTGTACTTTTCACTCTTCGAAGTTGCGGCTCTGTTGTCACGCTCAGGTCCTACTCTTAACATATAAATAAATCCACGCAAACTTTAGAGTAAAGGCCTGCACTGAACACAAATTGAACATTTATCTTAAAAATTGGGCTGGAAAATGTAACACTTCGTCAGATGACATTTATTACTTTTTAATGCGCTTAATTTTGACTAATTTCATTTACTACCTTTTACAACCCCACAGACACCCGGCACTTGCAGGGTGCTAGCCACAAGGCTGCTGTTGGTTGCAGAGAACAGTTGCAGCTGTCCATCGCCAGTTATTATGCACCACCGACCACGCCACTACCCAACACGACAGCTGAACTTGTCAAAAAGGCTACGACAGCAACCTCTGCCCCGATGTCGACCAACATAAGGGTGGCAATGGGCGGCACATCAACAATGGTTATCTGGGCACTTTACACTGCGGCGAATCATCACTCACTTAACTTAAATGAAGGCATTTCAGATATTTTCAAGTGGATGTTTCTGGATTCAGACATAGCTAAGACATTCACCTGTGGCAAGACAAAACTGGTTCCATCATGAGATTTGGGCTGGCACCCTACTTTAAGCAGCAACTCATTGACACCATCAACAAATCTGGCTCGTTTGTGTTAATGTTTGACAAGTCTCTGAATCAGTCAACAAAGTAGAAGCAGCTTGACGTACATGTTCGTTTTTAGGATAGTGAACTTGTCCAATCCAGGTATCTGGGCTCTCAACTCCTGGAACAGCCCAAGACCTGTTGCATCACATCAAAGTAAGTGTATCTTCCAATTTACTAGTTTAAATAATTTTATTATTTATTAATTAATTTGTGTGCGTGTTCCTTAGCCAGCACTTGTTTCATACTAAATCTGAAATTTAATCACATAATAATTATTTACATAACATAACACAATTTAAAATGTAAAGCATTTTGTGCTGCATTATGTATGAGAAGTGGTATATTATATATATATATACAGTACATTTTGATTTGATTGGCTGTGTATTTTAAGAATGCACATTTAAGGTATATTGGCGTTCACTGGAGTGTGTTGCTAAACTTAATATGAGGCAGCTTGTCTCCATCAGTATGGATGGCCCTAATGTTAAGTTGAAGTTAGGAGACCTTCTCCTGAAGGAGCATGAAGAGCTGTATGGATTTCAACTGGTCAAGATCCGAAGCTGTGGGCTTCACTGTCCACAATGCAGTGAAGGCAGGCTTTACCATCTGGCAACTGGACAAGCTTCTTCAGGAACTCCATATTCTGTTCCACAATGTTCCTGCTAGAAGGGAGGACTTCACTGCCTTGACTGGGGTCCACCTGTTTTCCACTGCCATTTTGTGGCCACAGATGGGTTTAATCTCCCTGCAGCAGAAAGGGCGGTTCAAGTTTGGCCAATGATTATGAAGGTATTGTGTTTTACTATTTTTAGTAAAACATTTACTATCTTTTTACTTACTCGTCAGTTTTTGATGGTGTTACATTTCTTATAATATACTATATTTATGTGTATACATTTAATAAAATTATGTAGTAAATATATACAGTGCTCAGCATATATGAGTTCACCCCTCACATTAGTGCATATACATTAGATTAGTCAGTACTGCAGCCAAATCTGGAGCTACTCTAACAAAATAACTTATGATAACGGCCCAAAAAATAATACAGTCAAATTTATGTTATAGAAAAATATTAAATACAAATTTTTTAAAAGGAAGAGGAAAAATCAAGAGAAGCAAAAAATGGAAAAAAAAATGGTTGAAATTGTGTAGGTTGTAATTTTTTATTTGGATTTTTACATTTTTTTTATCTTGAATTTTAGTTTTTCCCTTCCTGGCTAAAGATCTGAGTGACCTGTTTAAAGTAAATGCTTACATTACAGCCTAATTCAACTGAATATGTTGAATCTGTATTAATAGTCCTGCCACAAATTGCTTGCTGTATCCTCATAAGAGTCTACTAAGAAGATTTATGCAAAGGGAGCTCCTGCAGGACATCACTCCCTTACAGCTGACCAATGTCAATGTGGCTGATTATGAATTCTGATATAGGCCTGAGTGCTGAATCTGTCATAAAGATAATTTTGATATTCGTAAGTGAAGGTACTCACTGGTGATCAAAACCAGTTCGAATCAGGCTCGGGCGCCAAGTTGTCTGGTCATTGAACTGGCTCGAGGGCTTATATCCTTACGATAACAGAGATCCAATTGACTGGAATATCTGCACCAATACTTTGTGCGCAGATGTTTGAAAGACCCTTCAGCCAACTTCGTAAATGATTTAATAATCTAACAATGACTACGTTTACATGGACACCAATAATTCGATTTTAATGCGATTAAGACAATACTCTGATTAAGAGTCGACCATGTAAACAGCGATTTTTGATTAATTTAATCAGATTAAGGTCATAATCGAACTAAAGAGAAATCGAATTAAGATATGTGGAGTATGCCGATTTTAGTCGCATTATTAAAGTGCAGTACAGGCATGTAAACACCTTAATCAAACTATTACCCTCATGTAGGACTTTAAGCCGCTTTTTGCAACAGGGTAGTCCACACACACGCACACACGGCTGATTGACACTTTGCACCTGCCGAGTCAGTGCAGACTACAGACAGACAACTGCATCGTGAAATGCGGAGTTTATTTTTTTCTTCCATTCAGCATGAGGTATGAACTTACATTAAAACAACTCTTCCAGCAGTTCATAGTTGCGTCCAATATCTCGTTTGTCACGGTGGGCTTGCATGACATGTTCGTGAATGAAAGTTAAAGTGCCAAACTGCAGTTAAAGTCGACAAATTAAAAATTAAACACCCGAAATTACATGAAACTACGGAGGAAATGCTGAAAGCGCGGTGACGCAATGACGTTAATCGAATTATGTGTTGTAACATGTAAAACGCGTTCATGAAAGTAACACTCAAAAAGCAACTCATGTAAACACCTTAATCATATTATTCTCTTAATTAGATTAAGGCAAATAATTTGATTACTGATGTCCATGTAAACGTAGTCAGTGGGGGTTTACAAGATTTTCAGCGGGAATTGCCTCACAAGACTCTTTTGAATGACTCCCCTACATGGGTCATGTGCTTGCCTTGGGGACATCCTGCTTGCAGATAGATGTGCAATTTCGTAGAGACAAAGAGATCTCTGGCAATTAATGCATACGAATGAAAGACAATCTCTTAAAATGTTAGAACTCATGCAGATGTATCTTTGAATAATATGCCAGTTTCCTCATACGCTGTGTTTATTCCAATCAACCAGGTTAATGAATGTGTTGTTTTAACTCTTATAGCAGATTAAAATGATCTGTATGTGTCTGAATTGTGTGATGTCTGGTACTGAACGAAAGCTAGTGACGTTTGCAATACATTGGTGTAAATGAAAGACTAGTAGTACATACAGTATTCGTCTTGTAACATTTGATGTAATAGTTACAATCCTAGAAGAGATTTTACCATGTGAAATCAACATGCAGTCTAATAATGATTGACCCTTCATATGATGGTATGGGGCGTGGCCCTGCCCTTCATGGCAGCTGCTCATTGGAAGACAGTGCCATAGGGATGGATCAAATCAGGTCATTTAAAACTCACTGCAGCCGTAAAACGTTGCTTTTTGCATTAGCTGCCTTGTGCTCGCTGTTGCCCTCTGCCCCCTCTCGTCTGCCCGGACACCGTGCCGCCACGCGATTGGGTCACCATGAACTCTCCATGCAAACCTCTCAAGTTTCGGGACCGATGAAAACGTGCAAACAGACTCTCAGCAGAGTCCATTAACCCGGCACCCCAGGAAACAACCTCCACTCACGAGTGAGAGAATCCCAAAGCCGTCACAGAAGCCACCCAATCAGGAGCACCGTGTTTCCTCAGGCCAGCCCGGCAAGGACACACAAGTCAAGACTTTAACAAATTCGCAAGTAACACGAACAAATGTTGTCTCTTGCTGATCTGGTGCATATGATCTTAAACAGTTAAAGATAAGCCAAATCTCTGCTTTTGTGGTTTCTCAGGTGTGATTCTAAGATCTAGTATGTACTGGATCGCTTTTATTTAATAACCTTAATTAAACAAGATAAACCAGAATCCTCTCTTGCCTATATTTCTTAGCTAGAGTTTAGTTGAAGGATCATCTTTTAAATGTTTTGCAAAAAGAATACATTAGACTATACCTTACCACACAGGGTAACTTGATGGGCTCTGGCAAAATGAAATCAATGTCCACTCCAGCGTGAACAAGTAGAAATAACAAGAGACAAATAACAGAAACAAAATCCTTACTTTATCCTCCGTTGAGAATAAAGGGCAAACCAACCTCCAGTATAGAGAGATTGGAAAACACGCAAAGCTGGTCAGTATGGTCCAGCTTTTTATACTTCCACAGTCAAGGCATGCACACACATATACCTCATACATCATTGAGGGTTTGACACAATGGATTATGTTCATGCGTGTCCATACACATACATGCTCTGGGTTTCCCCATTACATCTGACAAGAGGTTGTAAATCACTAAGGACCAACAGTATAATGTGGTCAAAACTACTTGGTTAAAACATTCCAACAGTCAGCTAAACCTATTTGTCATGTCTTATGCGAACAAATTTATAGTTGTTCCTACATACCTAAAGAACATGAATCAACATCCAGACAGTTATATGCACAGCGTTGAGACCACTTTAATCCCTAAACACATATAAAGATCTGTTTGCAAGTTTGCAAAATGGAGCACTTGTCCCAGGAACACGGAGCCTGTTAGATATATAGCCTACTTAAGTCTTCAACCGTGTACGGATCCACACACGCTCAGGCACTGAGAGTCATGCGTGTAATTTGGGAGGTCAAGTCACCCAAAGTCCCTCCGGCTGGTTTGTTGGCTCGTCACGCCCTCTGGTGGAGACGTCTGTCTTTTCTCTTCCGCTTTGCTTCATCACAAAGAGCCGTGCTCTTTTGTATGGGGATGTCAGACTATGTCAATGATCGTTTATGTCTCATATATATAATGTCAGAGGAGCAATCAGATATCACAAGTAAGAAGTACTAGAATTAATTTGGGACGGTTGTCAACTCATTTTGCATCCTCTGAACTGCCTGTGTGTGTGAATCTGTGTGTGCGTTTGTTTGTTGTTTGCTTATTACGTAGTTATTTTCATGTATCGTAGTGTAGCTCAATATGTAGTGCCTGGACCATCTAATATGTCCGGTACTTTTAAGAATTAGCTCATAAATTCAGTGAATTCAAATTAATTCTCTGGGATTCGAATCAGAAGATTCGAGCGACTGACTCACAGTCAGAAATAGGTCAACACGTACATTTACGTCATCTATTGGTCCACCCTAATAGAAGTGAAGGATTCGGATTTTTACCTTCCAGTTCATCTCAGCACGGATCAATGTTTATCCTTTCCTCATCATCCTATATTTCATTATTTTCATTAAAGATAATTAATTGATTATTTGAATGAGTATTTAACTTTGCATTGATTTCAACTAATGAATAAGTTAAATACACTGCTTTATGTAAGAATGTTCAGTGCATTTGCCTGTCTCTTTGAAACTATTTTCAGGAGCCACCAAACTAGGTCAGAGGTCACGGAGACCTCGAGTGGAAATTGAGGGCTGAGGACTGGACACAACTGTTTCTATTGTTATTTCTATGCGTTAATACTATCTACAATGTCTTAAGTGATTTTGCTATTTTTACGGTTAATTCTTTTAAAGTGATTTTACTTTTTATTAAAGTTAGACTTGGTGTAGTGTGGGGACTCAACGATGCAGACACCAACAACTGAGTCGACACCTGTGATCAGAATCACCTTGATCGAGAGCCATTTTGGTCTCTGACCAAAATCCGAAGGTCAGGCCACATTTGTTGCAGTACAGAGCAGGAAGCTGAAGCCTTGCAGCTATGGGCCCCATGACTGGTTCATCATCATCAGTTAAGTGTCATCGGACCCACTATCCTGATCAAGTTAACTCAAGACGAACTGGTAACTGATCACGAGAACACAATTTTCTTAACAAAGAGCTCGTGTTTGACCTCAGTAAATGGGGTTTTCGAGCCCCCATGCAAGACAGAGAATTGACTGACTTTGCTCCAAAACAGAGAATCAAAATCCTCTCTGAAATGTAAAACTATCACCAAACATTAAAGTTCATCAGTTCATCCTCAAAACGATGATAGCGGACTTTTAATGAAATGTAATGTTATTGCTCTTGTATGACATCTGAATCCTGTATATGTTAAGAATGCATTAATCATGGGTAACCATTATGCTTTGAGTTTTCACAACGTACCATTATGTGTGTTATTTGAGATGAATGAGTGAAACCCTTTCCCTTTCTTTCATTCCCTTTTAATTATAGATATGTAAAATGTATCATCTTCATATTATAAATGCACTGTATGCTTAAAACTATATGTCTAAGCACCATAGCTCATGTGAGTGAGTCACGCCAAAGCTCCTTGTGCTAACATGGGACTGCCACGCAGATCCACGGACAATGCCTTATTCATCCAGCTCTATTAGGGGCCGGAAACATTGGGGGTTAAAACCCATCTCCCCAAACATTCTTTAGGCAGAAAAGCGAAGCAGCGGCAGCGGAGTGAGCAGAGTCTGAGAAGAGTCCAGTCGTCCAGTCCGACAGAGTTGCACCAGCTGCAGCTGTTGAGAAGTGGAGATGCTCCACTTCCAGGACAACTCTTCTCCAGGTCCAGTCCAGCTGGACTTGGACACTAAGATGGGATGAAGACAGCCTCAAACTTCCCCATCTTCCGTTTACTCTTATTTCTTTTCTTTCCGTCGAGAGTCTAGTTAAGTTAAGTTGCGTCGCGAAACCCGTCAACACAACAACAGTTTGGCCGTCTCCAACTTAAACTACCGGACTTCACTTCATCACCAGCCTCAAAGACGTCACTACAACGACCAAACCAACCGCCAGCGAACTCATGTGGGAATCCAGCTCCACAGAGGGACATCCCCACATCACTACGGAACGCAAGTACATCTCTAGATCCATTGCTGAACTGGTGTATGATCTGCTAGTCATGTTAAATGATAGATAACCCTGTCTAAGACACAGTAAAGGTTGAATTGATTATTTGGTTCGCTTGGTTAGGTTTTACATCTTGAGGTTATACATCACATCTCTCCTAAACTCTTCTTTCCTTCTATTCCTTGTCTGCAACCAGTATGAATGCGTGTGTGTATGTGTGTTTTGTTTGTAGTCAATAAAGTCTCTTTTGTATTGAAAGGAAAGTGACCTGTGTATACTTATGAATCTAATGACTTCCTAGATCTTGTTACCCTGCTTAAATATTAAAGTGTTTTACTTTAGTTCGAATAGTAATATTCATTTTTGAGTCAACAGCCCTGTCTGTTCAAACGAGCGCTGGACGAGTCGTTTGTTCAGTTCAAAAGAGTCGATTCTTTTGGAGCCGCTTTAAGTTCTGTTAAATTCCCTTTGAGCTAATTTAAAGTTAACGCACTACATAATTGTGTATTACGTGTGCGAGGCCCTACAGTAGTGAGAATATAACTGTCTGAATGTAGATTACACCGGTTTTTAACCAGTTTTGATAAAGACGGCTGAGAGTACACTCAGCCTTGGGTAAGAAACAGATTGTACTTTAAGTGTGTGTGCTCTATCTGATTGTAGATACTTTTCACTGGTCTGGAGTCAGTTCTAAACAGTCTATTGGATGTCTGACCTTTATGCTTAAGGTATGGTTCATAATTGTACGCCCGCACTCACGTGGAAATTTTCTAAGTCTATCTGTTATTTAACCAATCAGGTTAAACACCTATATGTGAGAGTATAATCGGTATTGATTTGTGATTGTAAGCAGAGCAGCCTAGGAACTCAATGCAAGTGTTGAAGCTGGCTTCTGCTGATGAAACTGCAAACTATCTTCAGTAAACATTATTTATTTATTTAAATCTCTGACTCCGGCTCTTCTTCATCTGACAGACTGCTCATTCTGGGTTAAAACTGTAAAATACCCCTACAGGACGATGCCCCAGATGCCCCAGACAGCCCTGCCCAGGCCTCCTCAGCTGGTGAGCTATCTGATCCTCAGCAGCCCTGTGAGGAAAAGGAAAAAGCCGGCCAGGAGGAGCCATCAACAAGTGGCTAGGCAAGCTCCTCTCAACAATTGTTTAAGAAAAGCCCACTCACTATCCTGACCACATGTCAGTGCTCAGTGAGTATGATCCTTCTGTTTCTATTCATTTCTTTTGCAAATGCTGGTTTCTAATCTTCTCCCTTTGCCCTGTTTGTGCAGATGAAATGCTGGAGGACTACTGGTGCTTCAAGGAAGGCCCGGATTTCAGCTACAAGCTGAGAGAGAACGTGGGGTGCCAGGTGTACAGAATCAAAAAGTTCATCACCTACATGTCCGAGGGCAAAGGAAAGCTGTCGAACTTCCCGTTTCGCAACAATAAAGCAAAGACACACATGGGAGTAGTGTTACTTGGTTTATTGATTTTTTTTGACTGGGAACTATTTGCCTGTTCACAGGTGGGTCAGCTCCCTCCGACAGTCACACATGACATTCACCACCATCCAGCATTATGTCTTGAACGTGGCATGCTTCCTTAAGTACCTGGCAAAGACCCCTCCTCCGTCGTGCCGCCTGTCCAAACAGGTACTGGTCAGGCTTTGGTGGGAGATCGGGGCAATAAGGAGGTCCCTGAAGAGGGGAGTGGCCATCCACCAGACGTCGGTAAAGACCCAGAATGAAGAGCCTGCCGGCCAAGGCAATTCCTGAGCTTCTGAGTAAGTAGTTTTACTTCGCTTCGACTCAGTGTCACTGCCTGCGGTTTTGAGCCTTGACGTGGTACAGTCTCTTTCCTGCCTGTGTAGGCCTCTTGAAAATGACCCCAGTCAGAAGATCCAGTGGCAGCTTTATGGACACTTTGCCGAGCTGTTGTCATCTCTCTACGGGCACAGAAGTGGGGTGTTTCAAAACATCATAATGCAAGAGGTGCTGGGGGCCTCTCGAGAAGGCGTACCTGACTTTATTATGTTTGCTTGTGCGTGTTGTCTTTGACCTTTGTGTAACATTAAACTGTCTCGTCTTCTGGATCTGTCCACAGGTAATGAGCCACAAAACTAACCAGTTTTTTTGGCCCAGCCCAAATTGCCCTCACGGACAGGAAGTGGAGCTGGCTGCAGCAATTCCTATGCATAAAGGACAAGCTGCCAGGGGGGACTAACCCAAAGTACTTATTCTTTACCTCGACACCCTACCTCTGCAAAAACCTCAACTACTTTCAGGATGCGTGGAAGTCCATGGGCCTACCTGGGTGCCCCACCCTATATGTTTGTTGTCAACATTTTTATATTAATATAAAGTTAAGTTGTCAGAAAACAGTCATAGTCTACAATGGTCCATCCTATCTCCACAGTGGTTTCAGATGTACTTCACAGAGTAGGCCTGAAAAATACTGCAGTCATTTTTCATCTCATCATCTGGTGAGGCAGTTAAAAATGTTTCAAAAGACACTGAACGTCTCCATAAAATGTATATGTCAACAATTAGACTTCAAATTATAGGATCATAGTATTCCATAATTAACATTTTACTGTTCCTCACTTCAAGGTTAAGCTACCCATTATCAAGGGCTCACTTGTGCAGAACGCTGTTCAGATTTCTACAAGAACCATCCCAGCCCCACAGCAAGAGGCCATATCTGCTTATATGCTCCAGCAACATTACAGAAAGCCCCAGCCTGAAAGCAGGTTCTGCTCGGAAATGGTTATCTTTGCTCAGTATTAAGTGCACAGCAGCAAGAAGTCTGGCAGCCAACTATAGGCAAATTATTATTATTATATAAGCCTTGCTTGGAAACAATCATGCAAACCAGGTTCTGCTGGGAAATTGCCATCTTCGCTCAGCATCAGGTGCACAGCAGCAAGACGTTTGGCAGCGAACTATGACCTTATTTTAATGACAAATGTCTGATATACCGCTAACTTGCGTTTTTATTTAATTTATGCATAGGCAATGAAGCCTGCTAACTGTGTGTGGTTCAAATGATAGAATATGTAAACTTTTATTATTAAATAATAATAATTCAAACAAAGCATGGGTGCTGATCGCAGAGGACTTTTATTTTGAGGGCATTGTCACGAGCTCAGATTTGGTTGACCAATAAGAGGAAAATGGGCGTTTCAGCACGCCTACATGTGTATAATGAATTTTAAAGTCATTTATCCGTTTTCTTACACTAAAATCAAAAAACGAGAATGAAGCCAAAATCTCTTTTTTTTGTGAGCAAATGAAAAACCGAAAAACAGCCGTTTTCTTCAGTCATGGCAATTTGGGTAAATAAAAAAATCTAAATCGGTCTAATCTCGTTATTTGTTTTTTCATTTTTTTGATCTGAAAGCAAGATCAGAAAAGCAGATAAAGACTCATTATTCATGTTTTCCTTTCAGGAAAAAAATAATGGAAAAACGAGTTTTTTTTTGCTTTTTAATTTTTGGTTTGAATTTGAAAAAACGAATGAATGATACACGGATTTCTCATCTATGGTTAAACCAACAACTAATAAAATACCATTGTGAACATTATGAACCCCACCACCACCATCCTTGTTGGAGGACGCAGAATAGACAGAATTAAAAAAAAATTATACTTCAAAGAACTGGGGGCTGTTTCATAAAAGTGGTTTAGAAAAGCGGGGATTAAAGTCAAAAGCCTGACTTCAATGAGCCGAACTAAAAGTCCACGCTTAAATTAGTTCCAAAACCGCAAGTTGAAGATCATTTGATCTAACTAGTTCAGTTTAAAGGGCACCTAGGTTACCCCTTTTTCCAGATTTAATATAAGTATTTTGTGTCTCCAGAATGTGTCTGTAAAGTTTCATCTCAAAACACCCGTCAGATTTTTTATTAAACTTTTCATAAATTTCTATTTTGTAGCATTTAGCATTAGGTAGTGGTTTTTGTGTACTGCGCCTTTAATGCTAGTTCCACGTGCCTGTCAGCGGCTCCCTCGGCTGCGTCAGACAACAGACAAACAAAAAGGAATAAGATCTCACGTAACATTTGTAAGAAATACTACAGTATAGGGCTGGGCGATATGGCAAAAAAAAAAAATCTCGATTTTTTTTTTTTTTCATAAAGTTTGACCGATTCACGATTTCGATTTTTTTATTTATTTTTTTATTAATTATTTTTTACTGTGTAACTACCTTACCAGCTTACCTTGTTCATTTAAATTTAAATAAATGCCGAAACTAGTTTTTTTCATGCTCACTTGTAAAAGAAAAGCAATAGTGTGACTAAACGCGGTTATGGCACTCTCTCATATAGGGATGCTAAACAGAGCTACAATAGAAGTCACAGCAGGTCATATGTTGTGCAGCTTTGGGCAAATTTTATTTGGAGAGAAAATGACCAAAATGTAACGTGAAGATTAAAAAGGATTGGAGGGGAAATAAATATTCAAATCTCTGTACATAACAGAAAAATAAACAATGATAATGCAACAATAGTTTATCTGTATTAGTGGCATGGCAGAAATATATATTTGGACAGGCCTTGTCAAAGTGAGCGGGCACTTTCACTAATAAAAAATATAGCACTTAAATTATTTCATAACAATCAATAAAATAACAGCGGTTTTATATCAAAAGTTGGTCATGATATAAAATATACTACATTTTGACGGTAAAATATAACCATTTAAACGATTTTGTATTTAAATATTAAATAACGAATGCATCAAGTTAAATATAAAAAAAACGAATGAAACAACACACAGCATATCAGGATATAAAGGACTATATTTAGCAGAATGCTGCTCTTTTTATCTTTGTAATTTTATAGTTTTATTTTTGTTATTTTATTTATTTTTTGTCTTCATAAATAACTAACAAGCTATAGACAAATATCTGCTTGACGTTTTAGAAAATATTTGTGCGTAGCTACACCACCCAGTATATATTAAAGATCACCGTGAACAACAAAAAACCCCACAGAAACCTGTTACATATCTATATATATTTAAAGGTGCTGTATGTAAGTTTTTGACTCTTCTAAAGCATAAAAATACAATAATATGTGTGCAGATATTTAAGAAACATCCCAAGTGAACATACTTGTTTAACTGACAAACAATGCTGAAGTCAGATATTCTGCTTTGAAAATGTTTTTTTCCGTGCTGGAACGATGTCTTTGTTTAGGTAATTTTCACATGCACATGCCAGTTTAGCCAATTATAATTCAGCACCCCGGGTTGCCTTGTTGGAAAACAGCATATTTCATTCATTCATTCATTCAGAAAGACTCTGAAATCATGCGTCCATGAGCGAAATGCTACAGTGTAGTGGAAAGTATCAGATGTCAAAATGAGACAGATTCAGTTCCACATGACGTTAATTAGCAAATGACATAAATATTAGGAACGTGAGCAGGTTACATCGCGTGTCCTAACAACACGCTGTGACGAGATTGTTATGAGTGATGAGCCATTTGGCTGTTTGCACCACAAAACACGGCAGAAATTTAAATACAGCCTTTCAGAAGCACAGAATATGCACTCACTCACAAAACGGTAAGGTTTAGAATCTATTTAATACATGTTAACCCTCTTTAACATCATTAAAGGTGAAGTGAACTTTCTGCTTTCAGTATATGGTAATACACGTCATGTAAAATGCATTCAAACTCACATTGTTAGCATTTAGCACTGAATAAAGCACACGAGGCTTACCTGAGGTGATCTGTCATAGGTTTCTGTTGTTCAGCTGTGAGAAATAGAAGCCGCTTCTAATAAATCAATTCGAGGTGTTGGTTAGAACCAAAACTCCTTTTAATATGGAGAATATTCCCTCAATCGCGTGTCGTTGCTTTTATTTAGAACACAGTTTAAAATCACTCAAACTGGCAACCCGGCGTACCTTTATTATGATTCAGGACTGCAATACCTAGTTCAACCACTGGGTGTCAAACTTACATACTGCACCTTTAATATATCAGTCTTATATTTAACTAAATCGTATAATGGCCTATAGCTGAAATGTTGGAAATTGCTTTATTTTTATAAAACATTTGTCGATACGTATTGATATTTTTTGGAGTAAAAACTGCCGACATTTAAGAATCCATATTTATTTTATTCATTCATTCATTTTACTTGTTTATTGGTGCATATATGGGTTATGATTTAATTCATACAGTACCTTGACAGCTACTGTGCCACTCCGTAATTCAAGCAAAAGTCCAAATTAAAGAAAGATTTGACTTTCTGCGGTGACCGACATTTACAACACGCCGTAACCGTCCTTCAGGTGGTGCGCGGGAGACACAGACGGCTGCGGGACGCGAACAACAGCACGACGCGCATGGAAACATTCGCGAAGCTAGCTGGCTGACTGCGGGGCTGTTGTTGCTCTAGCGGGAAAATGTCCCGGTGTTCCCAATGGCCGGTCCGCCCTGGCGCGCTTCCGCTACCAGCTGTGGCAGCACATCAACAGAGCCGCGACGTCAACACACAGAATCAGCACAATTCAGCACGGTTGTCTAACAGTTTAGAACGGTTTGGCACGATAGTGGAAAAGCGGCTTTAATATTTTTATTAAACAACCGCGATTCCTCGATTTTGTAAAAAATAAAATCGTCTTAAAACGTAAATTCGAATTAATCGAAAAAAACGCCCAGCCCTACTACAGTAAGAGCTTTACCAATGAGTATTTGATGCATGTTGTGGAGTTGCAAGGATGAGTCACACACAATGTCGTTACAAAGTTCACGCACATACACAAATACACACACAGACCACAGACACGCACACACACAGACAGTGGGCGTGTTTAGCTTTGCACTGTTTTTGCACACAAATGTGACAGGATACAGGTTAATCTCCACTGCTGTATGGATATCTGTTATGTTAATGTATAAAATAAACCTGATTTAACGTCCACAAACGGGGATTGAAGCGTCTTTTATAATTGTTCTGACACGCGGCTGTGCTGATGAAGCAAAGCTGAAGTAAATGGCTGTAATTCATTAACATGCACTGTTTTAAAACATTTTAAACTCGTAAAACTCACTCTTGATCACATTTACGTCAAGTTGCTGTCGGTCTGAAAACCGCTCCAATTGGTCCACCATTTTACGTTGTTAAATTGAAAAAAAAAAAGCATTGGGTGTGTTTATATCACCCCAATATGACGGTCTATACACTATACCGACACATATCTCTGTCCAAACAGCTTGAAAAGTAGGTATTTCACCATAGGTGCCCTTTAAATAATCTAGATAACTGCTTGTGCACGTTACGGTCATCAAACCTTAGAGGTCAAGCATAGATACATGGATTATGTTGTGTGCTACCATGGCAACTTAAAGAACTGAAAGAGCTCTGAAATGAGACACAGCTGTTCACAGCGAGTGGGGTTTTTTAGAGTTCAAACATAATAATTTAAACAATCAAATAATATGGCTTGCAAGTAAGCAAGAGAAAAGGCTGACAGGACATTGCAGATCATCTCAATAGGCTACATTTGCATTAGGCCTATTAACATTAAATGAAATATTTGTCATAATACATTAAAGTTGTGCTTGACCGCGCGCGTGCGAGAGAGATATGTGCCTAATGCCAATTGTTGCTTGCAAGGAAAAGCTTTAATGCATTGCAGGCTCCCTGTAACATACTAAATGTAAGAACATTAGGTTTAAAATAAACAAACAGCCGTGCACTCACAAGCGGCAGGATTTTTAATCTGCTCCCAAAACCGCTGCTGAATGCTGATTGGCCTTTGACACTTAAAGTGAGGCTACTGCTCGGCCCAGATCCATCGCCCGATTATTCCACTGACGCCTGTTTCACACCGCAAGCGAAAGCAGTGCGTATGGAGAGCAGAAGCAGCACGCAGGCGTTTGCAGCGCGCATCTCTTCGGCTGCACTGATCAATCTATTTCTTTCTGTTCTATCTAGTTACCTATCTCTCTCTTTCTCTCTATATATATATATATGAATACAATTTTTTTACTTTTTTATCTGCACCAAGGCCCGCGGCAACTTCCTCCTATGCCGTTTCCTTAACCTGCAAGTCTTTATTTTATAAAATATAAAGATCCTACAGCACTGTATGCCTCTCACGCTCTATGAGGAGTATCTGGTGCACTCAGTAGACAATCGCCTGTGACATCATGTCATTTTGTTTGTGATTGTCAGGATGTTATAGGTCTGGTTATAATAATATTTATACATGATCAAACTAGTGTTACTTTCTCCGCTTCAGCGATGTCCAGCGGCAGAGTAAAGGCTTGTTAATTCATGCTCGTGCAAAGGATGAGACGGACAGAAGTAATCAATGCATGCCTTTCTTTTACTTATTTTCGTGTTGTCAGGTTCACAGAGCAAACAGCTCCTGGAGCTAATAACTTGGAATAACTTGAGTGAACATAAAACAAAGCCGAATAAAACTTTCTTCCTCTGCTTCAACCGCACAGCACACAGCGAGCTCACATCATCCAGCATGCGTGTCGAACTGCACTACCCACAATACACTTCGCTATGGACTACAACCCCCATAAATAGCAGTCTTAAAGCGGCCACCTCTATTTCACCTCTCCTGCAACACTGTGAGCAACTTAAGCAAAACTGATACTAAAATTGTTTTACATTTAGTTTGCTAAATAAATAATTGTTGCAGTTTTTAATTGTTTAAGTTCATTTGATTGACTATATATAAATCAGTTGATATTATTGACGCATTTATTGGGTAAAATTGCTAATTTTTACTGTCATTCCATGTGTTTTGGTCATTATCAATGCACTGTCACTTTAATTGAGCGTGAGCAGCACGGCAAAAATAGACCCAGCGCCGAAACTATCGCGGCACTGCTGCTTCAGCGACGCTCACGCCTCGCGCTGCTTCTGTGTGCGGTATGAAAGCTCTAATCTGTTAACATGGACGGCGAAAAAACACGCGCTGCTCACGCTCTGCTGACGCTTGCGGTGTGAAACAGGCGTTAGGGTTTACAGCTTTAAAGTCAGTGCTTTCTTCTCCCCGTGTTGGCGTGGGTTTGCTCTGGCACAAGCCTGGGCTTTACTGCTTTACTTTGGTTATGTTGCCATTTGTTGTGAGTAGGGGTGTCACAAGCAGGGGCGCAACTGTACATTTACTGAGGGGTATGCAGAATCAAGTTTTGTAAAATATTACAAGACTGTAAAATGTTTAGTAAAAATAATAAATAAACTGAGACAAACTGCCTGAAATTATTTATTTTATCAAAATGTTAGGGGCAAACTTTTTTTTGTAAATAAATTAAATCCGTTTTGAGCAAAAAAAAAAACTTACCAAAAGGCCTGATGCATCAATATGATACATGATAAATTTATAAAAACATGTGTATGGTATAAAAATAGATCTTGATGGAAGGATTAATAAACATCTCAGTTACAAAAAACGAGAATATTCTGACTATTTGTTCATGTGTCAGTTGTAACAGGGAAGAATTATTTAATTAAGTATATAAAATTTATATAGGGGAATTTTTTAATCCATGGTGAACGGAAAGAAAAACCTCCACATTTCAGGACTCGGGTGGTCCTTTAAGGTAATCAAAAATCGCTGTTTACATGGTAGAGTCTTAATCAGAGTATCATAAAATCAGGGTCTTGGTGTCCATGTAAATGTACTCAGTGAAAGTGTCAGATGATGTCGCAAGCATCATGATGGAGCATGAGGGTGAAATTAGCGTTGAAGATTGGAAGCAGGATTGAATTTTAAACCACAAGTCAAGTGCTTTGCATACACCTGGTAAGGCTGGCCTCTGTGCTGTACATGTCACTCGGTTGGGCAAGCGGGTTTGACCTAACCACTTTTTTTTACTCACCGGAGTTCATAGGCTGCTGCGTTATTCATGTCCAAGCAGAGGCTGCAACTACAACTGCAGCCACACAAATTACCCATGGACATTACCATGTGATGGAATATCACTTTAGATGTGCAGAAAGCCGCATTATTGAAGTGCAGTACAGATATGTGAACGCCGCAATCAAACTATTATCATTGTGTAGGACTATTAGCTGCATTTTGCCACAGGACAGTCCACACAGCTGTTTGACACTATATTCTCAGCACCTACACACATCTCTCAGCGCGCACACACATACTGAACCGCTGGAGACTCAACACACTCACCTTCATCATTACCAAACACGTTTATGCTGTACGGGAAAGCGGACGTTTTCTTTTCATGGTTCAAGTGACGAAGTTCTACAAGGACTAAAACAAGCTTTTATATTGTGATGTAGCACAAGTGTTTAAGCATGTTCACGAGAGAAGGAGAGCGCAACATCCACCACGTTACCAATATAAAACAATACTGTTGTATACTGTCCTGTGCACAAATCAAGCCATGGACATTACATTAAGATGCCTACTGGTTTAAAAAGGCCTAGATAAAAAGAAGATGGCCAAATGAGAGCGTTTCTGTCATAAACTATAGGAAAACAACGTAACAAAAAGACAATAAAAAATAAACAGGGTTCTTAAACCTTTTCCAACTTCAAATTCCAGCACTTTTCAAGCACTTTCAAGGTGCATTTTTATGCTTTTCCAGCACCTAACAACCGCGGTAAATTGCTTTTATATATGCTGTATGTACTTTTTCCACATTTAAATCCATTGTGCTATTTTAATAAAACACTATATGGCATTTCAACTTAAATTGTTGAATACTTTGGAGAATAGAGCATAGATAGAAAAAAGTTCAGTTATTGGATGAAGCATTTTTTTTTTTAAGTTTGGTCTCTTTCTTTCTAAAGTTGATATCTCAAAAATGAGCTTACAGTCAGATTTTGTTTGGGTGTAGAAGCAAACTTTCAAGACCAGTCGCTCATAATATTTCATGTAACAAATTAAATTCTTATGAATCTGAGAATAATCTTACTGCAAATTAATGAACTCTTCCTATGTCAACTGGTTTGAAAATCAGTCAACAAATATGGAAACCATAGTTTGTAAGCTTTCATCAATTAATTAATTCATTCATTCATTCATTTTCTTTTCGGCTTAGTCCCTTTGTTAATCAGGAGTAGCCACAGCGAAATGAACCGCCAACTTATCCAGCATATGTTTTACACAGCGGATGGCCTTCCAGCTGCAACTCAACACTGGGGAAACACCCATACACTCCTGCATTCATACACATACACTACGGCCAATTTAGCGTATTCAATTCATGTGTTTGGACTGTGGGGGAAACCAGAGCACCCGGAGGAAACCCACGCAAACACGGGGAGAACACGCAAACTCCACACAGAAATGCCAACTGACCCAGCCAAACTCGAACCAGCGACCTTTTTGCTGTGAGGCGATCGTGCTACCCACTGCGCTACCGTGACGCCGAGCTTTCATCAATTTTACTTTTTATTATTGTCAATTTTACTTTAGGTAAGGACTAAGGGACTGTTGTAACTGTGTGCTAATTGTCCCACCTGTCAAATGGTGACAGTTAAGGGGTTAAAGGAAACCATGTTTAATGGTTCAAAATGTATCACCTCTCTGGAAGTAGTTTGGGAATTTTATATAACCTATATTTATAACTGACAAATAATCACCAGAGAGATAAATACTATTTTAATAAACACTTTAACGTTGTGTCAAATTTGAATATTTTTTTCTGCCTTCTGCTTATCTTGAGCAACCCCCACATAGCATGGCGTGAATAACACGATCAATAATTTAAATTGGCAAGGGAGTGCCCTTTAGACTGTTGAGTTTAGGAAAAAATCTGCAATGAAAATAGTGCAAAAATGAAACTGCACTGAACACAATATAGTGCAAAAATATCAACTAGGCTATCCAGGAGTAGGCCAAACAGGGTAGGTAGGTAGATATAGGTAGATAGAACTTATTATGTGCATACGTCATCTTAACAGCAATGACGGTCTTTTCATAAGTTGCATTATTAGTTTAATCCTAGTGAACGCTGGTCCTTTTGCGATGGTGTACGCGCTGCAGTTTCATGACTGACAACATCGTGACGAATAAATGAAGGATTAAACAAAACATCTCGTGCTTTAAATGTGTGGGACATGCTGTTAAGTTACCTGCAAACTCCGTCCCTCAGGCTTTACAGTGAATGGCTTTAATCATTTTCATAGCAGAGTTTAACCCACTGGAAGTCTTTTATCCACTCTTCGAAAAGTGTAAATGCGGGATTAACATTCACCACATGATCACTGATCAGATGTGCCATTATTTGTAACTCTAAAGCTAAATCTGACAGTGTTATTTTCATTCTCTCGTATCTAGACCTTTACATTCGCGGCTGTAGCTCTCTGTCATCTGAACTGAGTGATTGACAGCTGATATTAACCAATCCATTCGCGTTCAGTTCAAGCGTGCTTTCACACTAGCACATTTGGTCCGCACCCGGGTTTGTTTGACATCATAGTACGGTACGTTTAGCTAGTGTGAACGTGTCTTCTGAACTCAGGTGCCCACCCGTGAACCGTACCCGAGTCCGCCTGAAAGAGGTGGTCTGGGGTACGGTTCATGCGAACTCTGGTACGGTTCACTTCTGGTATGAATGCAATCGTACCAAATAGCGGAAGTGAACCGGCAACTGTACAACAAACTATCGTTTTCATAACGTTCATTCGTGTGTGTGTGTGTATGTGCGCCACGAATTTCACCTTTAGCGGGACTGAGCCAAGCACAGTGATACACAGTGATGTCTGCTTGTCTCCTCCAGAAACAGCTTCTGCAGTCACTGTGTGATGTTCTGAATGTTTATAATATTTTTGCAGCAGACAGACGCGAGTCGCTTTCTGTATGTCCAAAACTTATGATTCAGTAAAAGCAAATCGACCGCGATGTGCGGAAGTCTCCATTTTGGCGCTTTGCTTTTGTGACTGTCACCTAGCAACAGCAGTAAACAAAACAGCAGCTCTATGACGCAAGCGTACCGGGGTTCAGAAGGAAAAGAGACAGTGTGAACACAAACCAACCGAGAAGGTGGCAAGGGGGTACAATCCAACTTAGGTACGGTCCAGGCAATTGAACCAAGTGTGAAAGCACCCCAAGAGCAGTGGGCCAATCAGAAGAGCTTTAAGGCGGGACAGGCATCGTTTACTGCAGCATGTTGACATGACGACTGTTTTAAACTATACCGGACCGCTGCGTTTGGCGTTAAGTGCATTCTGCGTGAAGCTTGCATAGATAAAATTTCGGCCGCATATGCGACCAAAGCGATCGTAATTTCGAGTCCTGCTATTTTAAATTCAAGCAGGTTCAAGCACTTTGTCCAAAATCCAAGCACTTTTCTAACCTTGAAAACACTAGATTAAAAATCAAGCATTTTCCAGGATTTCCAGCACCCGAACGAACCCTGAATAAAACAATGCGAACAGAATAAATACAGGAACGCTCTTTTTTTTCCTGGTCATTGAACCTTTTGCAGTGTGCTGTGTATATGCAATAAAGCTGTAATCGGGCCTAATAGGTACATTTTAATTGACAGCTTTATAAAGCCCAAACCCATTTATAACTTGATATTATTCCAATGTGCACATGCACACAGCTCTTTTGCCTTTTTTCAAGAATGAGTCATTTACATGTTTTAACATAATTTTTTCGTAACAAACATAGGCTATAGGCCACTTGGAAGTTGGAACAAAAAAATAAAATAAGTCCTCTGTGACATCGTAACATCTCAGCACTCTAAATAGGCCTAGGTACATAGACTTAGCCTTTAAATTGGCCAACACACCAATGAAAAGAAATCTTTCCTAACAAATTAAATTGAAATAAATTATAAATGATGACGGGTATTTGGCGATGACAAAATTAAGATAAAGGCTCTGTGGGATTTGTTTCACAACTTCTCTTCAAAATCTGGCCTTAAGGCGACGGTGAAGCTAAAAAATAAGTTCCATCGGGTTTGGGCAAAGATCTTCAGCTCTAATATGCAGACAATCAGATACGAGTCGCGTTTAAAGGACACTAAATGTAAGCAGGTCATCAAAATAAATTAATTTAAAAAATCGGATACGGTCACAAAATCTGAATTGACCATCAAGATCTGCAGTGTAAATACTCTGAAATTCTATAGGGGACAGGCCAGTCAGTAGAGTTTGCTATTTTCCATTTATTCATTTTCTTTTCGGCTCAGTCCCTTTATTAACCTGGGGTCGCCACAGCAGAATGAACTTATGCAGCATATGTTTTACACAGCAGATGCCCTTCCAGCTGCAACCCATCTCTGGGAAACATCCATACACATTCGTACACTATAGACAATTCAGCCTACCCAATTCACCTGTACTGCATGCGTTTGGACTGTGGGGGAAACCGGAGCACCCGGAGGAAACCCACACGAATGCAATCTGTTTTGTTTAAATGCATCAAAACACATTGCCTATATTCACTGAGAAATGGAGGGAAATATTTGAAATGGTATAAAACGTGTTTGCAAAACTGTTGTAATAAAAACTTTCCTGTGCATTAATCCAGCATTTAATAATCATTTCTGAATGACTCTGGCATAATGACAAAACACAAGAATAATCACAATAATATTTGAAGACCTTTTATATATATTTTGCCCAAATAGTTGCAGCCTTAGTTAACTTTTTCCAAACTTTAACAGGTTCAACTACGGTAAAATAAATAAAAATTAAATTAATAACACGTATAACATGCGTCACGTTCTAGCCAGCGCGCTGTGGGTGTGTGGGCAGCCTACGTCATTGTTTGTATTAATGGCGGAAGTGGGAAGAGCCGGCGTGATGCGCGCTCTGCCGGGAGAATTGTATGGATTACCTAGCGAGACAACATTTGCTTTCAAAATGAGTTGGAAAGTTCACCCTCCAAGCTTTATGCAGGTATGTCTGTCATGTGTGTGACGATTGTAATAACAAAGCCTCGTGGGCGTGGTCGCATTAAAACTAATGAACTCCGATAGAGAAGCTAGACATAACGTTGGTTTCATACTGATTACTTTATCAAGCAATGTTTGTTTTCAACATGCACCGCTGCATTTAAAAGTAGATACTTCAAGCTTTCTATAGATATATGTGTCATGTCTGTGTGTTTAGTTTTCGCGGAGTTTCAGTGCATTTTACTGACGTGTTTGTAAAAACAGTTCATGGAGAGAGAAAAGAGAAAGTGCCTTCACTGTTTATTTTCCTTATTTTGCAAAAGCACACACTTTTGTTGTTATTGTGAGTGTACCCAAAAAAAACTAGACACCTAACAGATTCCATTGATGTATTGCTCATATCTGTACCATCAAAACTGAAAGTGTCATTTAAGTTTTTTTTCGGAGTTTTCACGTGAAAACACGTCAAAATGCGTATACGCGGGCTTCAACCCCTGGGGGTTAAAATAGTGTAAAGATCTTGTCTCGTCGAGTAGGCGTCTCATCACACTCCTATAGTTGTGAGTAAAGGGTATTTGAGGCAATGTCTGGGAGACCTGGACACTGCAGAATCAGTCAAAACTACATCTTCCAAAGCATTCCTGGAAAAAGCAATGAAAGAATTACAGGGAGTGTTTAGGAGTCTGTCAAGAGAATCTCAAGCTATTGAACAAAAGGGCAGAAATGGACAGGGCACAACAAACTCAGTTAAACAGTGTTTTATCCTGAACACTGGCCTCTGAATGCCAGAGCGACATATGGTGATACAGAAACCCAGTCTCTCTTGTTCAACAGTTTAGTGTAGACCACCCTCAAACTGCTGTTCAGGCTTTGAGGGGATATGGAGAGAATGGTGAGCAGCTCAACCCAGCAGGATTCAAAGACCTTTAGACTGCTGATAGTTCTCAAATTAACCTAAACTGCAGTGGCAACCGTGCATCTCACTACACCTTCACCATTTCATTTCTCTTCTGGACTGTTATTATATAGGAGTTTAAGCCTATTCCCTACAAGGTGATGAATTTCAGAGGGACACAGGACCGCAAAAGGCCTCAGAAGTAAAGCAGAGGGAAAACGAGGTAAACCTGTTATACAAACATCATCAGGTATACAGTATCAGTCCATTTTAAACACCTACAAATAAAGGTAAGAATTGCCATTGTCTTATTCTCTGTGGCATTACAGCATTGAAAATATTGTTTTTCCTCTGTTGACGTGTAAAAAAACAGACTGAATAAATGGGAGGAATGCATGTTGGGCAGATGATACCCCTGTAACTTCTGGAGTACTTGGCTTTATTTGTCAAATACTGTTCTTTATCATTAACACAGCAAGCCTATTTTACAGTTTACAGCCACAAGAATACCATTATCTTCATTCTCAGTGGTATTGCAGTGTCGTATAATGCTTATTGCTGTTTTCATTCGTTGCACATAAAAATAAATGAGTAATATGATAGATGAATGCATGTTTGGCTTTATTTTTGTTAAATACAGGTACATAACACATTTTACAGCTTCACCACATATACAGTTTCTTACATTTAAACCTGATTAACAAGCATTTCTAGAAATATAAGTTAAAGTAAAGGCAATATTTATAAGACCCAACATGTAACTGACATTGCGTCACTGTATTTCACTTCAGATTAAATATAACTGTTATGGAGAACTCACACATCGTCTTCTGAGATAAATAAATACATTTGAGGTGATGCATAACCTCTTAAACATTGGAGCTATTTTGGGTTTTCGCTCTAGATTTTCCTGCCCGAACTGAAGCTGTCCATACCCACATACAGAGGTGTAGCTCCACAATACTGCCATCATTCTACAAGAACACTGTTTACATATATAACAGGTTTAGTAGGGAGATTAAAGAGGCACAGTCTCTGAACTTTCAGATCATCTTAACACATTTGTACTGAAGCGTTTGTGTTTTGTGTGTGTTTTCTCTTTTCATTTGTTGATTATTGATTAAAGTGCTGCTATTAGTGATGGGTCGTTCGTGAACTATTCGTTAATTTTGAACCAATCTTCAATATGACTCGGGAACTACGAGTCCTCTCAGGGAGTGATTTGTTCATCCGCGCGTGCACACATTTGTGCAGGTATCGTTCATTTTTCAAGTCTTTTGAGTCGTTCATCACGGAAAGGCAGAAGCCAATCATATGCGTTTAGAGCCGGAAACAGATTTAATCCGTTCATGACTCGAGTCCTCTATCGGGTTTGAGTCATTCGTCTTTCTTGACTTGACACTACAGCGGAATTGGGTGTAGAAATTAGTAAATTGTTTCAAATCCTCTTTAGAGACAGGTGCATCATAATTATATATAATAATAACAACAATAATAGTATTATTAATATTAATATATTATTATTATTATGTGCGTTTCTGATCTTAAACCGTAGCTCCACTGTACACTGAAACGAGAACCTCAGTCAGTAATACTTATGTAAAACTAAAGTTTTGTTGCATCATGGATCATATTTTAGACTTCATAAAATCATCAAACAATGTGTAGCTAAAAGCATTTTCTTAGAAATAAAAAAGGTCTGTCCTATTGTCACGAAGTTATTGTTAAGTTTTTTCTGGTGGATATGTGGTTTTATTTTTTGTTATTTTACAAATAAATGGACCCATGCTTTAAAATGTCTATTCACTGTCTTGCTATCAGAAAACAAACACTAAGCTAGGCTATATGATACATTAATCAAATTCTACCATTACAAGTGATCTGTAATTTGTTCATTTTTACCCCATTTTTTGTTTAATAATGTTTTTCTATTCAGACTTTATGTATTGGTCTAATATTTGTTTGCGTTTACATTTACTCATGTAGCAGAAGCTTTTATACTGCGACCAACAAGTAATGACAAAAGAAGCACTTCAAATCATCTGAGAGAAGAAACAGACTCAGCCTATCAAAGGTTCGGGAGCTTGTGTTTCTGAATGCTAACATGCCTTAAGCCAAGTCCAACAAGTAAAGCCACAGAGTGTTGTTTCAAAGCTTATTTAATTCTTATTATTTTAATAAGCCAAGCTTGTTGTGCACTGTTGTTTTAATATTCTAGTCAGTTAGTTGAGCTCATTAGGCTCTGTGGCTTTTGTAGTTTTTATTTGAATTTATTTTTCACTTAAATTGCTGTTTCATAAAAAAACTCTCATAGTTGCCCTATTTGATATAAAGCTTTTATGGCACAAACGTGTTAATTTAAAGCTGAGTTGATTTTATTTATTAAAAAGCCTAGCTTGATGTGCACTATTTAGTTTTTCTTTTGTTTGTTTTTATTATTGTGATTTTAAAGTAATCTGTTTTGTTATAAAGCTTTTCTGTAAAAAATAGTAATAAAACAATAAACAACATTTAAACAGTGTTTATGTTTCTAATGCCTGCAGCATCATATGTTACAGAACGCTTCACAAAGACAATTAGATTTATTTAATAACTCATCTCTTATGCTTTCTTTCACGTTGTGTGACAAAAGAACGAATGACTCGAACTAAGTGATTCATTAATTCGCGCATGCGCACAGTGTGTAGTGTGGGAGAAGATTAGTTAATTTTTCGAGTCCTCTATCGGGTTTGAGTGATTCGTTCATCTTGTGAAAGGCTAAAGCCTAGCCAATCGTAAGCATTTAGAGCTGGAAAGAGATTTGATCCGTTCATTTCTCGACTCCTCGGGTTAAGTCATGTCTCTTTACATTCTGTCACGTGATGAACGAATGACTCAAAAAGCAGAAGACTCGAAAGGTGAACTAATCATGGCTTCTTTCGGCTCAGACTGCGTACACTGGTTGAGATTATATGTGACTGTCAGTGTGACGTGAACGAACCACTGAAATTTAAAGAGGTGAAGAGGTGAGCTGAGCAAAGAGGCAAAAACATCTTCATAGACAAAAGAGCAGGTAAACAATAAATGATTATTTTCTCCCTCTTATAGCATTCTATCTAGGACTTGTTTGTAGTGTGATCAACCTTTGGCTAGTTGTAGATGTGTTTGGAAGCAATTCGTAACATTTTAATAATGTTTAGGCAAATTTAACGAAATAACTCAAAAAAAGATTTGTTCATCTCGATAAACGAGACTCATCTGAGTCAGTAAAATGATCCGAACTTCCCATCACTAGCTGCTATTTCAAGGCTTCAAGAACCCATGGCTGAGTTCTCCAAGAGCTCTTGGCCTGTAGTGTGCACAGATCTGGGGATTATTAAAGCAGCAGCACATTAGAAAACAAACAGTCATCTTTAAACATGATGAACTCTATAGTTAATCAACACAGTTACATTTGTGTTTGCTCAGATCTAAAAACAAAAAATTAGTTTTCCCCTTTACTTAGTGTCAGGCTGAGTCTCTCTGGTCTTGGTGAGCTGTTCTGTACACGTTTATTCAATAAAGACAGTGAACAGTCATGTGTCTGAGTAAGCTACAAACCCTTAATAAATATCTGCTGGGTTTATAAACCGAAAAGCTTGCAGTCCCATCTTACATTACTATCAACTGATGTCTGATTATCTGCCAGACTGGACTACACTGATTCAGTAGTCCTTTCACAGCCAAAAATGATTTTCTTTAGTCACATTGTCCTCTACCCACAGCCCAGTGCAGCAGTCTGTGTTCATGTCATTAATTGAGATGCTGTTACTTTCAGTTTTCCACTATCAGTGTATGCAACTGTAATCCTGGTACAGGTAAGAACACACCAAGTTTGGCTGAATACACATATACAATGGTCAGAAACCCCAAATCAACAGTTTATCTTAAGGGATTTGAAATCAGAAACTTTAGGCTGCATACAGAATAATAGCTTGTATTTCTTGAACAGTAAATGCAAATAAACTATATAATAAACAGTCGTCTCTCTCTCTCTGTGTTTTATCAGTGTACGTGTTTTTTCATCTGTTCAGTTCACTTTGCTGAGCTCAGATCAGTCCGTCTAATTCACAGGAATTAAAATCCCTTAAAGTTGAATATGAAGTGAATAAATCATACTCATACAGTCCTGCTGAACTGCAAAACACTTCAAAATCCACTGAAGAATAAAATAAAGTCACAGAATCAGGCTGGGCGGCTCGCCATCTTCTATATCCAGAAGAAAATCAAAGAAACTATAAGCCTGACCTGCATTAAACAGGCATATTAATACAGAATTACAGCAATATTCTCAACTCACTCAGCAAATAAAACAATACACCTGCATATATTTCCTACACACATGCGTTCAATTGACCAAAATAACACAAATTAACCAAAGCGAGCTGTTATTGTGTCCATAAACACATATTCAGAGCTCGACTGCAATATTAAATGACATATCTGTAATATGGCGATCAGCATCTTCCACTGCACATGTATTAACACCACAATAACACATCTCTTATCAGTTATTAGTTACATGATATTACACTAATCAGCTGTTAAATAAGCATGAAAGAACACAAGATAAGGCTCGATTTCAGTCCTGTATGATTTATAAATGAGTAGGGGAGAGCGGGGCACAACGTAACACTTTTTGGTTTTGGTCAAATAATGAACACAGTAATGGGGTTATAAAAACCAAATCTTTTAACCAACAACACACAAGCCTCTCCTACAAATGAGCACTGAAAGTATGATCACAGGACTTATGGTTTCTCTGCAGTATTGCCAAAAGTGTCAGGAGTAAAAGTGTTACTATTTACCCCACCTGCGAGGGCCAGCTGTAACACACAGGGGGTTAGTGGTAACATGCTTATAAAGGCAGATTTCACACTATTATTTAAATTCAGTCTACTTTAAATAGTAGCTATATTTCCTCAGTAATTGGCTCATTTCTTTTATTCTACATAGCACAGCATGTTTTATTTATTTGCTTATTGGAAAATTAGAATCTATTTGCATTATTATCCATTATACAATGCATTTACTTGCATTATTTGGAATAAAATATTTTTTTCTATTAAAAACATTTAAAAAGTTCTCAACATTACACACAAAATTTTAATTTTGTAAGTAGTGTGTTGCTGTTTGTAGCACCATGTTACAACTAACCCCACTGTGTCATGTTGTCCTCTAAACTGGCTTGCAGTCAGTTTTATTACATTTTTCAAAATGGTTTTCCGTACATGCGTTTACTGAATTTTTTAAATAAAAAAAAACACATCAACTACATTAAAATATACGTTTATGCTGCAAAAAAGGCTATTCTCCTGAGTTTCTCATCCAAATTTCGCAGAACTTTTTCAGTAATTTTCAGGAAGACGTCTGCCGACACTGTGGTGAAAACCTTGTAAGCATGCCATGATTAACCCTGAGCAAATACCTTAAAACTCCGTGTTACATTTAACCCCGCGTTACTTTGTGCCCCGCGCTCCTCGCCGATTCAATGAATATTTGTTTCCTGAATCAAACAACACACTTAACGATTCTTCTGCCCTTTTCCTGCTAATATTCTCCTTTCAGTTCCTCAACTAGCAAGAGTAATTCCACTGTGTTCAGAGCTAAAGCTGTTCTCCTCCCTCTCATCTCAATCTCTCGCGCTGCACTGAGAAACTCTCCCGCCCGCTGAAATACTGCCTCAGCACAGTGGGCGGAGCTTAGACAAATCAACCAATCACGATTTCTTATCCTTACTCGCTCAACAATCGCTAGGCAGATTTCCTAGGTTCAGGATTGATGCAGCATTATGACTGGAGAAATAAAATAAACACTATAAAACAATATTGAAGTCAGATAAATGAGTAACTATGGTTACACCACATTTAGATTCTTTTATTTTTAAGGTAAAGTGTTCTTAGTTTGGAGGAGTGACACTTTCCCCCTCTGACAGTACACACAACTGTGTTTTGTCTCAGTGTGACTTCTGTATTCATTAATAAGTTTGTTAAACGGCAAGTCTGCATCTGTTCTTTCAATTATTTGTTTATTTGGCAGAGACAGTGTAAATTAATTAGCATTTCTGCAAATGCTCCAGAATTAGTAAGAAGGCTATTTTTCCTCTGTTGTCGCTGGACAGATGTTAAAAATGTCAACCTAAAAAACAATACAAAATTATACAATCAATCGAGCACAGCTAAGAAGCACTAAAATAGACATGGTTATGTAGATCCTAATTAAAAATGTTTATGTACAAAATAAACTAAAAACACCAACATTATGTAATAGAGATAAGAGTGGTTAAAACACATTTAAACAACAAACCATTAAGATGGCAGGCACAAGCGGTAACATGCCGAAGTTCATGCTCATAGGAATGACCACACGTCTGATGCTCTATAAACCAGACTTAGATGTGTTTTGAGTGTGACCTTATGAACCGGAAATTACACATATTAAATTTGACACGGTTACAGACATTTTTAATTTGAGATTTAAAAAGTTAATTTTGAGTCAATAAGGACCCCGAGATATTTGAATGCAGATACAATTTGTATTTCATCCCCAGCCACGAAGACATCTGTTAGATTATTTACTGTTTGTTTTAGAGAAGTGCATTGCTACTGTTTTGTTTACATTGAGTTTTAAACAGGACTGGTTTAACCATTCTGAGACATGAGCTAAAGCTTGTGTAGGTTTATCTGCTACTTAAACTGTGTTTTTACCATGTATATAAATGACTGAATCATCTGCATACATCTGAACAAGGACATTTGTACAGACTGAAGGAAGGTCATTTATGTAGAGAAATATAATAAAGGCCCCAAAATGAAACCTTGAGGTACACCCGTGGACAGAGAGAGAGATAATAATAATAATAATAATCATTGATTCTGACTGATTGTGATCGATTTGATTGATATTTCACCAGATTCATTGAATTGGATTGAATCATGTTACATTTAGTTAGTTTGGTCAATAATATTTCATGATTTAAAGTGTCAAAAGCTTTTTTCAGGTCAAGAAACAGCACCAACTACACCACCTTTATCCAATAGAAGTTTAATGTTACCTATGAAAAAACAGTTTGCGGTCTATGTGGAGTGTTGAGCTCTGAAACTGAATTGCATTGGATGAAAAGTAAGGGGTGTTCAGATGTTTAATTAATTGTTTGGAAATGAGTTTCTCTGCAACTTTAGACACCGTGTGAATAATACTGATTGGCCTGTAATTGGAAAGTGACAGAGGATCCCAGTTTGGAATGACAGCTGATGACTTCCATACACCTGGAAATATTGCCTCAGAAATGAAGATCGACAATTCATATGAGCATTCACATAGAAGGGGGATTGCTATTCTTGTTGCAAATAAATCTAAATTTGAATCATATAAGGAAATAAAAGAAAAGGATGGGAGATATCTTATTGAGGAAGAAAGAGAACGACAGGTTGGAGGTTGAATGTGGGCTTGCTTAATAACAAAGCAATTACAGAACAGATAAAATTGAATATAAAAGAATATATTATGTTAAATGATAATGGAGAGGTAGACCCGTCCATAGTGTGGGATTCATTGAAGGCTGTGATGCGTGGGAATTTGATTGCACTATCAGCACAAAATAAAAAAAAGATGATTATGGAGTACAACACTCTAACATCAGACTTATTAAATGTGGAGCAACAACACAAAATCAACAGGGACCCAGATCTACTATCGCGTATGCAGCAAATAAAGAAACAGATTAACGACCTGTTAGAAAAAGATGTTGAGAAGAAGGCTCGATTCTATAAGCAGACATACTACGAATCCGGCCCTAAAGCAGCAAAATTACTTGCTTGACGCCTACGTAAACAGCAAGTTGATAGCACCATTCATAGGATACGAGACCCACAAACAAATAATTTGGTTTATCATCCACAGAAAATAGAGGCCATTTTTCTAAATTACTATAAACAACTGTATACGGACACCTCTGACTTAAAAATGGAAGAGACAAGAAATTTTCTTAATGAACTGGATTTACCAAGTATAGGCAAAATACAAAACGATTTCATCATAGCAGATTTCACACTAGAAGAAATAAATAATGCGATTGGTAGATTAAAAACATCTAAAACACCAGGTAGCGACGGCTTTCCAGCTGAGTGGTATAAAACTTTTAAAGAACAACTTGCCCCACTCCTGTTAAAAACATTTAATTGGATTAAAAAAAGAGTGTAAACTTCCACCTTCATGGAACGAGGCTATCATCTCAGTACTCCCAAAGGAGGGTAAAGACAGGGAATTTAGCTGTAATTATAGGCCCATTTCAATTCTTAATATAGATTATAAGATGTATACAGCAATTTTAGCAAAAAGACTAGAGACTATCCTACCTGAATTAATAGACGAGGATCAGCCAGGATTCATAAAAAGCCGTCAAACACATGATAATATTAGGAGGACGCTGCATCTTATAGATAAAATAGAAAGGGAAAATAAGACGGCAGTAATACTAAGGGTGCTTTCACACTTGGTTCAATTGCCTGGACCGTACCCAAGTTCGATTGTCCCCCCTTGCCACCTTCTCGGTTGGTTTGCGTTCACACTGTCTTTTTTCCTTCTGAACCCCGGTACGCTTGCGTCATAGAGCTGCTGTTTTGTTTACTGCTGTTGCTAGGTGACGGTCACGAAAGCAAAGCGCCAAAATGGAGACTTCCGCACATCGCGGTCGATTTGCTTTTACTGAATCATAAGTTTTGGACATACAGAAAGCGACTCGCGTCTATCTGCCGCAAAAATATTATAAACATTCAGAACATCACACAGTGACTGCAGAAGCTGTTTCTGGAGGAGACAAGCAGACATCACTGTGTATCACTGTGCTTTGCTCAGTCCCGCTTGTCACCAAGGTACAATACGTGGCGCACACACACGAATGAACGTTATGAAAACGATAGTTTGTTGTACAGTTGCCGGTTCACTTCCGCTATTTGGTACGATTGCATTCATACTAGAAGTGAACCGTACCAGAGTTCGCATGAACCGTACCCCAAACCACCTCTTTCAGGCGGACTCGGGTACGGTTCACGGGTGCGCACCCGAGTTCAGAAGACACGTTCACACTAGCTAAACGTACCGTACTATGACGTCAAACGAACCCGGGTGCGGACCAAAAGTGCTAGTGTGAAAGCACCCTAAGTCTTGATGCCGAAAAGGCCTTCGATCGGGTCAATTGGGAATTTCTTTACCAAACTTTGGTTAGATTTGGCTTTAATAAACATTTTGTAAATATAATTAGATCTCTTTACCAACAACCAACAGCCAAAATAAAAATTAATGGGTCATTATCTCCATCATTTAGTTTACAAAGAGGAACTAGACAGGGCTGTTGCCTTAGTCCCACATTATTTGCTGTTTATATTGAACCCCTGGCCCAGGCAATCCGTCAACATGAACAAATACAAGGTGTTACAATAGGACATAAAGATCACTTAATTAGTTTATTTGCGGATGATGTCTTGGTCCATTTAACAGATCCTGAGGCTTCCCTTCCCGTACTAATGGAATTCCTTGATGAATTTAACTTTTTTGCTGGGTACAAACTAAATATTGCGAAGACACAACTTTTGTCATTTAATTACAAACCTCCTGAGGACATCAGACTTAGATACAATTTAAGATGGGACATGAAATAAATAAAATATTTAGGGGTGATTATTACAAAAAACCTGAGTAGCTTGTACGGTGCAAACTATAATGTGATTAACCAGAGTATTAAAAGCGATATAGAACGGTGGTCTACCTATCCATTGGATTTTGCCAGTAAGATTAACGTCATCAAAACAAACATATTGCCCAGATTACTATACCTATTTCAAGCTTTGCCAGTTGAGGTACCTAAACACCAGTTTACAATCTGGAATAAACTTATTTCCAGGTTTATTTGGGATGGAAAGAAGCCTAGAATAAGATATACAACACTCCAGTTGGCCAAGCAAAAAGGGGGAATGGCCCTACCGAATCTCAAAGATTATTTTTACGCAGCTCAGTTTCGTCCCCTTTTTCTTTGGTGTAACAACAATTATTTTGCCAGATGGAAAGAAATTGAGACATATACAGTGGGTTATCAGATTCAGTCAGTTCTTGGAGAAAAAGAAATCCCTTCGGTAGTCAAAAGTCAATTGGATTCAATAACCTCTAGAGCAGTGGAGTTTTGGTTTGAATTTGCTAGACAACTTAAATTAAGCAAAGACCAAAAAGTTCTTCGATGGATAGCCTTTGATACTCAATTTAAACCAGGTAAAAGTGATGCCACATTTAAGCAATGGGCAACAAAAGGCATTAGTGCAATATGTACAGTAATGGAAAACAAGGAATTACTGACTTTACTAAACCAATCAAAGAACAATTTTCTCTTACTAATCGGGACTTATTTAGGTATATACAATTCAGAATTATTTTAACAGAGAAATAAAAATGGAGACTTCACACGAAATTATTCCAATTGTGAAGATTATGATGAATGCTTACAAATCAGATAATAAATGTGTAAAAATAATCTCCATGTTTTACGTAAGTATTATGGAAAGTAAGGCCAACTCGACAGTATACCTTAAATCAAGGTGGGAAAAGGAGTTAAATGTAGAAATTATACCAGATGTGGTTTGATATGTGTGAAATTCAACATTCCTCCACAAGCTCACAACAATTGAGGGTATTCAATTGGAAAAATTTAGTACGATTCTTTATTACACCTAAAATCAGCAGTAAAGCTTCTTCTATACCCCAACAATGTTGGAGACAATGTGGCTGCTTAGAAGCACATCATACACACATTTTTTGGAGATGTGAAAAACTGAAACCATTTTGGAAAGATGTACATTTAACCTTAACAAAGGTGCTTGGATATGAGATTCCATTTTCATGCATTGTCCTGTACTTGGGTCATATTTCACTGGTTACACTTCAGGAGGACCAATACCTGGTAAAAATACTCCTTACAGCAGCAAGGAAAACCATAACTAGAAACTGGTATAAGCCTGATTCACCTAAACAACAACAATGGTTTGATATAATTCAGGAAATAAGGACGTTGGAACATATGACTGGCGTGCTACGTTTGAAGGTGGACTTGTATGCCAAAAGATGGCAAAAATGGATACTATACTTTGACAAATCATAAGTGCACTGGCTCTCAGACTGTACTAGACAAAGTTTAAGGCATATTCGTGCATATTTTTATGTACCCAATTGTCTTCCTTTTTTGTATACACCATGTTTCAATTTATTTATTTTTCTACAATATTCTCAACACAGGCTAGGTTTCTATTTTATTTTCATTTATATTTTATTTATTTATTGTTGTTTTGTTTGTTCTAGTTAATTTGCTTGTTATTGAAATGGCTTGTCATATCTGACTCGAATTTGCCTTTTCTTTTACTTGGAAAATTGCATTTGACTGTAATTAGTTGTGATGTACTAAAAAAGCAATAAAAATTAAAGTGGAAAAAAAGAAATGAAGATTGAGGAGTTTGGTTATTGGAGTTAATAGTGTGGAACAAAGTTCTTTCAACAGAAGAGCATCCATGCCAAATATATCTTTAGTTCTGGAGGGTTTGAGTGATTTTAATGCATGTAAGGCTTCAGATTCTGTGATATTGCCTATGCTGAAAATTGGCTCTGAACTATTTATAGGAAACATGTTAGATTTTTTCGATGGACAGTATGGGACCATAGTTGAAACAAAATTAATAAGAAAATTATTGAAGACATCTGCAATTTTGCAGGCATTATTTTAATATGACCATCTATCATCAGTTCCAACATCTTGTTTTTTGTATCCTGTCCAACCACTTTTTTCAGGTGGCTCCAGATTGTTTTAGAATCCCCTTTTGCCTTTTCTATTAATGTCAGGAAATAATCAGCTTTGGCTCTTTGTATGTTTTTACTGCTTTATTTCTTAATGTTGTAAACATGTTTCTAGCACTAGCCCATTTACTCTGGAAAACACTAAGCCAAGGATCTGCTCTGAGTGAATCAACAGAGAACAGGGAATAAAGAGTTTAAGTACACTGGTAAACTAACAAGACACACCTGGAGACAATCACACTAATCACAGCGGAGAACAGGAACCAGACTGACCCAACTACTGCTACAGTCCACAACAGAGCAGAGACAACTCCACCATGGTTATGTCTAATGCCGCTGTCACACTAGAGTTTGAGCTTGCTAAATTATGTAGTACGGCGCTGTGAAAAGGGGCAGGATTAAACAAGATGATTAGACATTAATAAAGCGAGCGATTGCTCCATGTTTTAAATTTCTGTTCAGAGAGGTCATGTTTTGATCCTGGATTGGTCTCACGCAGTCAAGTGATGGGATTTCGCAGGTCAGAGTTCACCAAGCTTGAACTTTGCAACGCAGTGAACTGTGAAACTTGTCGCATGAACTTGCGTTTCCGGTTGACGCATTTGCGTCCGTATGAATGGAAGTCTATGAGGAGAAAAGTGCAGTGTGACCACAGCTTTATGCTTATAGTAGACCTTCAGACTCTAGAAATGATAGAGGTTACGTCCACAGGAAAGAGACTGTACACACTTACTGTATATTAGTCAAAGTACAGTCAGCATTGAAAATACTTACAGACAAAATCAAAATTAAAGATCAGGTTTTTACAGGGTGTGCGTGGGGTCTTAAAAAGGATTAAAAGTTGATAAATCAATGTAGGAAAATATAAGGCCATTAATAAGTATTAAACAGTCTTAAATGCTATTTTGCAAGGTATTCAGTTTTATATCATTTTTGTTTATGCAATGTATGGTTGTGTATGTTGAAGTATGCCTGAATTAAATCTGGGAATATCAGGATGCTGTGTAGTTTATGAAATCAGCGAAAACCTACTACACTTGACATCATGTTGCTTTGTTTACCGCAGTAAATCATGCCGAGTTCAGACTGTAGGATTTTCAAAGTAGTCATGTCACAGATGTTTTCCCACTGCATGACTATCTGGGCTAGTGTTTTGTTGCTGCTTTGTTTACACTGCAAGATGGATCGGCGACAGGGGCTTTCACACTGCATGACGTAACAATAGCAAGAATCGCCGACAACTTTGTCTAAACTACGTCTCACAACCAAAAACACGTAGTGTATCTTTTGTTAACTCCATAATGAGAAAGAAGCCTTTAATGGGGTAGAAAATGTACATATCTGCTCACCTGAGTTTGAAGGGAATTAGCCATTTCTCCTCAACTTTTTTTCTTTTTTGACCTGATTGTGATATTGATCAGATGACACGTCAAACAGACACAGTGCTCCTGCCAAATTTACACTAGTTTTTCCTCCATTTTTTGGGTCCGAATAAACCGAAAATGAGCGCTTTTAGCTTCTCCCCCAACCTCCCGCTGGCCTGCAGGTACACACAGTAGTGAATGCTGCTGAAACTCATTTCACACAGCATGATGTTGAATCGCCGACAGCTCCAGATATTCAGCACGCCAGATATCTCACAGGCATCGGCGACTCATCGGCAATTCTCTCATATCGCATCTTTGATCGTTCACATTGTGTGATTGTCACTCGCGTGAATGAGCACCGATTTGCCTGTGATTTCAGGTATTTGTCGGCGAGTCAAAATCCGGGCTAAAATCCTGCAGTCTGAACTTGGCATCAGGCAATACCATTACTTCTGCAGTTCTATAGGCGCCAACCTATCCAGATTTAATAGATTTGTATTCAGTAGATGAGTAATGTTTTAGTTTTGGATTAGTTTTCTTACATTAATATTTAGTAAATATACTGCAAGTTAAAATCTCGCCAGTGTTTCCGTTGAAAAGTGGTTATAAGGTCTTAAAATGTATGGAAAGAGTCTTAAAAGGTATTAAATTTCACTCTCTGATTCCTGTATTTACTCTGACTTAGACATAAATCAGTTGCTATATACCATCATCCTTTTATAATTACACATTAAAATAGGAAAGTGTTCTCATTCATCAGTCTACTCAGCAGAAATGATGTTGGATCTACATTAGGTCTTGGAGATTCAGTCATTAAAACAGTCATTGTCTCAGATTTTCTACTTTCTATTAATATTATGTATTAGTAAGTTTGTTAAAGACAAATCTGCATCTGGGCAAAATTTTCTTAGTTTGGAGAAACACAGCTGGGTTCACACCAAATCAGACTCGAATGAGGCAAATGACCTTTCACAAGCTGCATCCGTTTAGTAATTGATTGCATTACTTTCCCCTCAAATTTGCATTTGTTTCCCCCATTGCCCCAATTCAATAATGGTTGGTTCCTTCATAACTGTGGTATGAATGAACACAGGGGCTTCCACGGTTTCTCCCCCTCTAGTAGTTTGTTTGCAGGGACACTCCACAAGCAATAATGCTGGGATCACACCAAACGCACAGCATGTTTGACAAGTACATTGGAGACATATTTTCAGAGGCAGATGTGTCTCCAGATAACAGACCTAAGTTAAATCAACATTGAATAAATGTTAAAACATCAACCAAAACTATTATAAGCCGCGTTTCCACAGTGTCGCCTACAGCAAGCGAGCCAGGGACAGTCGTGTTTCCATAGTCACTTACGGGGCCTGATTGGTCCAAAGCAGGGCTTTCTCGGAGCCAGCGGCCAGCCTTTTTCAGCCCACCGAATATCTTGGGCCAAAGCAAGCCAGCTGGGGCTTCCTCTGAAAGCAGAGGCAGAGTTTGCAAGATAGTGTGCCGCTGTTATTGCACTAGTTTTCCCATCATGCACGAGTACATGTGCCGAAAAATAAATTAATAAGGGAAAGAAAAAACACAGCTACTGCTCAGTTTAAGATAATCCATAAAACACCTCATAGGCTAGGGCTCTTTTGCTGATGATCGCCCTTATATTTCCCTTTTTAATCTAAGACTGTTGCATAAATTAATCATTTTAATGTAAGTGATATTTCTTTGCTGCGTTCTCCTTGATGTTTCAATAATGCATAATAATCTTTACACCATACAGTAGTAAAGATACAGCAGCCAGTAACTTTCAGTTGTCCAGAGTTTTTGTCAAGTGTAAAAGGTGTGTTTGTGAATGAAACGTGCGTTAACGTTAAATAAATAAACAAATATAAAACAAACAAAAGCTAGAACAATTTAGGTATATACAATACAAAGACACTAAACTGTTTTAAAGGGGTGGTCCACTACGATATCATATGTTAAACTTTAGTGGATGTGTGATGTAGCTGTGTGAACATAAACAACATCAAGTTCAATGCAAAGGGAGACATTAGCTTTTACAAAGTTAGCTTAGCAAAGCCTACAGCCAACGAATTTGGGGACTACAAAAAATACATCCGGGCTAGTGAGATCACAAATGCTTCAGGTTACGTGCCCTTATCACACGCACACACCCTGCGCAGTGAAGGGGCGTGGCCAGAGGCGCTGTAATGTTACAGCAGTAAAAGCTAAAATGGCGTCCAAATGCTGCTATTTCCACACAGCTTCTTCTGTTTCTGTATTTGGGCTTCCAAAGGACACGACACACAGAGAGAAGAGCTGACAGTTTAATTTGATGATGTTCCAGAGAATTATATAAGATATAGCGCTAGCATTTGACAAATGAAAACTTCCAGAATCTCTCCAGTTCAATGCTGGATTCAGTTAAAACTCCTCCAACAGATGAAGCTGTGGACTGTGAGCCACAACGTGTGTTTTTATTGGTTAAAATTGATCAACTACATGCAGTGTGTCTAGCGTTAACGATATGTTGTACGAGGACATAAACAAGGATGTAAACAACAGGAAATGCTGTTTGGGACCGCTAACAATTTAGCTACAAACTCATTTATCAGTCAAACCGCTGTAAACACCCACAATCCTCAGCAGCGCTGCAGTGTCTCTCTATGCGGATGCTTTCCCTGCATTCTACATCTCAAATAACAAACTCGCAAAAGACATGAGAATGTTTTATATTATTTACACATGCTTATTCTGAATATATGTGAAAGACACCCCAGATAGCAAAATGACATCATTTCAACCGAAAATCAACGTTTCTTTTGACATCGATTCAACATCGTTTTGCTCATCGGGGTAATGTTGAAACGACGTCAGGCACTCCATTCAAATCTAACCTGAAATCGACACAATTGGTTACTTACCCAACGTTGAATCGATGTTGATATTCAGTCGATCGAAACGACGTTATAGAATCCACACATTTTCAACATGTAATCAACCTAATTGGTTTGTCCACCTGACGTTGAAATGATGTTGATTTATAGTCGATTAGAACAACGTGGAATCCACACATTTTCAACATATAATCGACCTAATTAGTTTGTCTATCTAATGTTGAAATGATGTTGATTTATAGTCGATTGGAACAACATAGAATCCACACATATTCAACATAAAATGATTTAACGTTTAAATGAATACTTAAACAACATTTTCAACATTAAACCAATCCACATTACATAATCACCATTTTTTTACAAGAATACATACTATAATTTATTCTGTATATATGACAAAACACACCACAATCTGTCATCATTTTTTATTGATAAAAATACACAGCTGTGAATATCCGTTAAGAGCATGAATTCATTCAAACCTTCTACACTTAAACAAACAGAGAACATTTAAATTACTGACTAAAATAGTCAAAACCATTTACTCAAAACGTAAAACTGTAGAATATTAAATACATTTGTCTATTTGTGTTCTATTTCAACATGTATTTTTCATTAGAGTAAAAAATGCATTTTATTTCAGATGTGCATAATAACAAAATTAACTATTAGGGTCAAAACACAGGTTTAAATCACAATGTTTAAGCGGTTTAAAGAACAACATTTATTTAATTAATTTAGAAAGATACAATCACAGAAACAAAAATTCAGACGCAACCATAGAAAAAATATTCTTGCTGGATTAGCAAGGTCAATAAATAAATAAAAACAAATTATTTTAGGTGGTGTGAAACTATCGGGAAGCTATTCGTCTACAGTGCCACCATTTACTAGAATTCCATCCCGGATTTTCCAGAAATACCAAGTATTAGTGACCCAGACACTTGTCTGAGAACAAGCTTCAAATATTACAACAACCAGGAAGAATTGCAAGCTTGTTTATTAATTACAATTATTAATTTTTTTTCAAAATATCATTGTTTAATGACTAAATGCAATAAAATACAGCGCTGCGACCAAAGAATGTAACGTATACTGCATAATCATATGCAATGCACATGATCCTATTATAACGATCACTGCGAACAATAAGCTAAGCGTTCGTTTTATATATAAACTGTAAATATAAAAATATTAAAATAATTTAAAGCAATGAAAATCTATATGTAAAAAAACAAAACTACTTTAAACTGCGTCTCGTCAGAGCTGAGCATATGTTTTATTTCAGTAGAAAACGGTCCTCTTCATAATATTTCTATTTATTTCTTCTTAGTAATATTGTATGAATGTAAAAAATATGGACTTTCCTTTACGTCTCCTATTCAGTTTTTTTACTTCCTGCTCTCCATCTCAATTTCAATTTTAAATTCCACACCAGGCCAGTAAAATAATCCTTAGTGTTGAGCCCTGTTGAGTAATTCTCCTTCTCATTAAAACTCAAATGTGCATTGTGTTGTGACAATTACTTCAGATTTTTGTAACAATAAAGATGTATTTAATATAACCATAAAAACGCTAAAAGATTGTCAGTACACTGTTCTATAGGCACAACCAGTCGTTTGGTGTGTTTGTGTGAGACAGGAAAAAAACATTTGCAACTCGTAAAAAAAAAACTCTCAGACTTCAAATATACTGGTCACTAACAGAAACTTCAGTCATGGGTGATGTTGTTTTGCTCCAGTAATACCTTCAGAGAACATAATAGTCAGTGATCCATACATAGGCAGAGAGATTAGTGTGGTGTAGGCTGAACTGGAATAGACGTCTGTCCAGGCACAGGTTACAGATCTTGATGTCTTCAACTGGAGATTTCAGAGAAACTGCCATTAAAAAAAAGTGTAAGAAAAAAAACAACAACATGTTACTCAGTAGGAAAATCTCACCAGGTACAGTATCTACTATTACAAAGTACAATTCCAAGGTAAATGTTCAGTTCAACCCACAGTATCGGTACCATAAAATTGCCATATTTTTTGACTCCTCACACAGAATATTAAGTTAACATGGTATACTGTGAGAAATTAAATGATCTTGGATTTCATTTTCTTGTGAAACTCTTAAAAGCCTAATGATATAAAATATTTTAAAAATAAATGCGTTTACAAACATTTGTCTAGATACTTGAACAAGTAAACTGCAGTAAACTCAAGAGAAAAGCATGTAGACAAAATACATTTTAATAAACAAGAAAATAATAAAATGCACACCAGAACATAGCACTACAATCAGAAAAAAAACAGACAAGCATGGTTTGTGAACAAAGGAAATCAGGAACAGAACCAACAAAACCACAAAGAACTAACGTAACAGATTGAGTGGGCAACTTACGAAATGGCAAAGCTTTTCCCATTCAATGCTGTGGAGCGTCTCTGGCGACGAGTTCCTCACTAAATGTAGAAAAAATAGAGCAACAAAACAGTAAACTGACAGCGATTCACTTCACTAGCGTAATAACGTGTTAAAAAATCTCGTTTAACGTTAGCTCGATGATACGTAATGTTATTTGCGAACCGTTTCTCATAACTTAGCCTATACGTTAGCTAGAGCAACATTAACTTACATGTTTTTTATGCTCATTCCAAATCGATTTGACAGATCATCTTATATTTTTACACAGGTTAAAAAGCATTGAAGTCATAAAGTGAAGTTAATCGTGTTGAAATCGAAAATTAAATAACCAAAACAGCTTTTCATTTACGTTAACGTTACCTTTATAGATTAGTTGCTGTCAATGGGGCATGTACAGCGCGACATGTAGGCTTACTAAAAAACGTATAGGAAGTGGTAAAGTGTTAATTTACACATCTAAAAAGTTACATTTTAACATAAATTCTTGGGAAAATAACAAATAAAACATGTGAAACGTCGAATACAACGTACTTACCTTCAGATTACAGTTCCGTCTGGTGCCTTCTGTTTGTTAGTTGATTCAAATGATGAGCAGCACGTGCGCCTCACGCTGACTCGCGCAGAAGAACTGACTCCGAGTTATCCAATCAAGTTTCAACATCGAACCAATGTTATGATTTCGACCAGATGCGTCGGGTAGCCTATATGTTGAAGAGTCAACTTCATTTCGACATTGAATCAATGTTTTATTCTCGATGTAATAACCTTCCGACGTACCGACCAAATAACGTTGATTCAATGTCGAAATTTGATCGACGACTGATACTGACGCTTATAACCAATAATCGACATTGATTCAATGTCGGCTTGCTATCTGGGACTTGTCAGATTTTGGCCCAATCTCAATTCTGTTTTTGTATCCCTTCCCCATGACCCTTAAAACCGAGTGTGAAGGGGAAGGGCTTTAAAATGTACCCCTAAGCAATGGGCCAGCACTACAGCACCTGCACACGTCATCACAATCTCTTACATCATATGAGACATGATGGCGACTGCTGGAGTTATTCCAGTTGTGTTATTGTTTGGTGTTTATCTTCAGAAAATCACTGAAGGTATATATCATGTTATCATGATGATCTAATGTGGCAATAAGATCATAACTGTACTGTGCATTTACACAGTGGCCATATTCATCATTTTAAACACACGAAAACATTAACATTATAGCAGACACTGTAAACAGCTCATTCCCAGACACTAGACTGCTCTGACAGGGTATTGGAGCGTCATCGAGTGTCAGAATGTTGTGGGACTGCTGTACTGGAGTTATGATTAGGGATTATAGATCGCCAAATTTAGCGGTTTCTATTTTCTATTCTATTTCTTTTTTTAAAGCGTGACGGTAAACATGAACGCGGTTATGAATATATTTAAACATGTGCTTGTTTGCTGTAAAAATTCGTAATTATGTCAAAAAAATATTTGTGCATGTCCTTACTTCCGGGTGCAGCTATCCTGCCATTGTGGCTGGTGTATTCTGGGAAATTTTCTTACCTCTTGGTTTTGAGTGTCGTCCTGAAAAATCTCCATTCGAAGGGCTATTTACCCCTTCCCCTTAGCCCTACGCCTTCAAGCTAAAGAGAATTGGGTCACCCCTACCCCTTCATGTGAACGCGCAAAATCAGGGGGAAGGGGAAGGGCTAAGGGGTAGAATTGGGCTTTTATTTTGGAGAGCAGGCGTGAGCTGTGTGATCTTCTTTTTCTGTCTGATTCAGGCAGCTAACGCTGCTAACAGCTGCTCTGAGCCTCTGACTGGACACAGCGCAAAAGCGTGCGCTTGAAGGGGACTGATGTGGAGCCGATCCTCAAATCATAGCACATTATGTTAGCTGATCAATTAGAGCCTTCTGAGGGTCTTTCAGAGGAACTAGGAAGCGTTTTCATGTTAGCTGAGTAGCTGAATATAATCGCAGTAAGATATATGATCAAATAATGTGATTTTCTACAAGTGAAGCGTGAGCACACCATGCTCTGCATCTTAAACACAGCCAAGCCTTAAAAATACACTGTGGACCACCCAGTGGCGTAGCGGACGGGCCCGCAGGGCACGCACCGCGGGGGGGCCCCGCGTGATAAGGGGCCCCGCGAGATATTTTTGTGTCAAAACCATATACTGTAAAAGATGGTCAAAACGTCACGGATATCAGCCATTGGCGGCAAACTGCGGAGAAATGACTGGAGCTTCTTTCGCGCGCTCTAGGTGTCGCGCGCATTCGCTCTCACGTGCACTCCTTCTCTTTGCCTTCACGCGCGCTCCCTCTGTGCGCAATAGTTCCCCGCATTCAGAAGTTCACCCCCAAATTAACACGGGTAATAAAAGATTCAACTTCTGTCATGTTCATGTTGTGAAACAAAATGTCCACTGTTGATTATATTAGACTTTTTAAACCTTTTAATAGAGGAAGTCCTCGGCTCTGCAGAGTCTGCATATCATTAATCAGAAGCTGAGTGTATATAGTTTTACGTTAGGAAATGCAGTCTTGAATTTACAGTCGGCAAGTACCGGAGAACAGATGTAACACATTGATCAAATTTAGTTTTCAGTCACGTTGAAAGTAATATTCTACTCGTTTAGTTTTGCCTTCATTCATTTAGATGTCAGTACTGACATACGAGTCTTCAACACAGGATTTTTTTACAACACGGTTTTTTAAACTTAATAGTTTAACTAATTTCTAATAACTACCTTTTTTATCTTTCCCATGGTGACAGTCAGTGCATAATATTTTACTAGTTATTTTGCAAGATAGTTGTATTCAGATTAAAGTGTAATTTAAAGACTTCACTAGGTTATGTTAACTAGGACAGCTAAAATAATTAGTCAAGTTATAGTATAACTGGTTTGTTGTGTAGACTATCAAAAATATACAGTAAATATTTCTTAAGGAGGCTAATAATACTGACAAAAAAAGTCATTCTGGTCTAGAACCGCCATTGCTTGTAACACTCGCGCCAACACCATACCCCCCCCCCCCCCCCCCCCCCCCCCCCCCCCCCCCGTTCACCAGGGGGCCCCGTCAATAATCCCTGCAGGGGGGCCCCCGCATTTTGCGCTACGCCACTGGGACCACCCCTTTAAGACATTTTGAACTTTCATTTTACAAAGGCCTCTCTGAAAAAAAGACTTTAGATATTTTCTAAAAACAATAAACACAGTTCTGGAATATTATTGATAAAGTATTTGGATGATTTTAATCAAATGGTGCAGCAGAGCATTTACTGGGCGAGTTAAACCATCAGAAACTACCTTTCCATTCCCTTCTGTCATCGAGTCCTGCACTGCTTTACTAACGGAGTGGGAAAACTGCAGGTAAACATGTTCTGTGTCCTCAAACAAGTGTTTATGTTTTATATGACGTGGTAAAATTGAACAAATGTAATTTTATATGTAGAGCTTTATCAGGAGGATATTTCATATTTTAAATTGTAATTATGCTTTGGGGAGAATCAGTCTAGATAAGCTGTTCTGCTGAAACCAGGATGTTTGATGTTATTAAAATAAACCTTTTTACAGGGTTATTAACTGATGAATTCTGTGCTTTTATATTATGGATGGTGTGCTGGGTCATCCCTCCGTTAGTGGCGAGACCACTCGATGTACAATGCAACAGTCGGTCGGCGAGTAAACAAATATAATGAATGTAAACACACAGGCCTGTGCGTATAGACATATACTGTAATGCTGCACAGTAACGTGTCATTTATTTGTTTGGGTTGTCTTCAGTTTAATGGTTTGGTGATGATGTGATGGTCTGCTTATTCTGCCTGATTCCCACTGAACTGGGCGGGTTGTGTGACGTTTGATTCATGGGGTGTTCTGATGGTGGGGTTTGCCTGCTGCGCTCTGAGTTATTAGCCTGACAGTGGAAACGTGACATGATTTCAGCCTCACTGCTCAACCTCTCGGGCGACTGGCCCGGCCCGATAAAAGCCCTGGCTCGCACTGGCCCGATAGTGGAAATGTGGATAATGAAACAACGTTAAAAGTTGTCATTGATTTTTACTCAGTTTTGCACCCTGAATTTCAGCTATGGTAAATCGATCAAAATGGTCACAAATCAGCATTTGTTCATCTAAAGTTAAGTATGACCTAAAATAACCAGTATGATTTTATTCTAATGAATGTTGTTTGTGTTTCCTTCTTTCAATCAGAGACCACTGGGCTGAAAAAAGGAAAACTGTAGTCTATAACTCTACATTGTAAAAAATCTGTTGTTAACGCAACGTATTAAACTTAGTTTTTTTTTTTTTTGCATTGATTTTTTTTGTTTTACCCTACAGTATTTAGTAAAGTTCAGCTAATTAAATCAATAATGATGGTATAGATTTTCTGATGGATGTCCATTTCTCCAGGATGGAGTAACATGTCCTTTCTCGTATCTTTATGATTATCAAAACAGTTTTGGATCGTTCTGTTGTGAAACGTTAAAGACCACATCACTCCTCAACAATAATGAGCCTTCGAAATGCAGCTAAACTAAATTTCCATCTGTATGAATCTTCATCCTTTGGAATAGTTTTTGGTGAAAGCATATGTGGCAAAAGCATCTGTAAAGATCCAACATCGTAGTCCCCTCCTCCACTATCACAGCCATGTTCAGAACATCCTCTGGGAAGGCCTGGATCACCATCAAGATGCCCACCTTGAACATGTCTTTCTCATCATCAGCTGGCTGAAGGAGATTCAGCAGTGGTCCAGTTATTTCCTCGTCACTTTAAACAAACATTACCAAAATAAAGAACTCGTAGCATTTCTACTGTTGCAGAAATAAATAACAGCTTTGTTCATTTAACAGTTTACAGTAGCGGCTAGAACACAACAACTACTAACTGTATCATACAGTTCAGTGAATGACATGATGTAGAGTAGTACTGTTGTCTCTGATCATCCAGTCTGTCTGCGTTGTTCAGGAAGCTTTGGATGGTGATCTGCGTGGAGGGTGGGGTGTACGCTTTCAGTGTTCTCCATCAGCATTTTTCCAGGTGTCATTTAAATCTTCTTTTTAAAACAGACGTCTGTAAGATAACACATCAACCCAGTCTCTTTATGGGGAGTCGCAGAAGAAAGTGAAAGTGAACAGCGGACAGTGGAGGAGGGCGGTTGAGGAGGGGAATCAGTAAAATGCGGTGCGGGATCAGATTTCAGAGGTGTTTCAGCACAAATTAAGCCCTGCTCAGTAGTTACTACATTTGAATTTACTACTCGACTATTAGAGAAGTGTGTTCTATACAGTATGAATGCAATCGCTCTTAGATTATTTTGTCTTGTTTCTAGTGCAAATATCTACAAATTCTTATATTAAAAAGCTTTTTCTAGGCTGACACTAATATTGTCTTGTTTTAAGAAATAATATGCCAATATTAAGTGAGTTTTTCCTTAAAACAAGCAAAATAATCTGCCAATGGGGTAAGCAACATAACCTTGTTTTACCTTATGACATATGTGCTGGATGTCTTTATTTAATACCCTAATTAAATAAAGAAACCAGAATCCTCTTGGCTATATTTCCTAGCTAGAGTGTTGTTTAGGACCTTATATTGTAATGTTGTTTAAGGAATAAATCAGATTCATACTTTACCACAAAAGGTATGTTGATGGGTTCTGCAAATAAACGTATTAATAAAATAAAATCCAGTGAAAAAGAAGAATAAAACAATAACAAAACAAAACCCTTTACTGTATCCTCCGCTGAGAATAAAGGGCCCGAGACATTCAGTATACAGATGTCAGTTTAAGACACTGCTGGTCTGTCTGCTCCAGCCTTTTATAAGGTATTCCAGCCTTGAATACAGGCATGCCTTTAATGTGTTAAGCTATCAGTGTCTGATATACTTGAGGATATATGTTAATACACAGAAGAAATCTCTTTGAGTGAATACATAATGAAGGAATGTTTAATGATTTTAACATCATCTTATGCTCTAATAGACCAATCCTTGCATTAATAGTTTAATACTGTTTTTAACTAATTACATGAACTTATGCTGATGTGTTTATCCTCACATAACCTTATGTGCTTAACCTCATATAATTTTGCTCCATAACAGCTGTGCCTTTGTGTGACTGATAACCGAGAAGTTAACTCCTCTCTACTTGTTATCAACGAAATGTTACATCTCTTCTTCCAGAGTGAGCTCATTTACAGGAACAATCACGGACGGGAGGGGCTCAAGCTCACACTCTTGCAGGCTCTGTCATGTGTATGCGTAACTTTTTCTGTGCAGATTTGCTGTTCTGCCTAACAACTGATGATTGAACTGATTTTGATGGAGGATCTTTCTTACTGAAGCGCCCCTGGGCGGGCCGAAGAGAAATCGGCGATATATACTTGGCTGCGAGGTTTAGGGAGTGTTGTGGAATGCCCACATGTAAACCTCATACTGTAAAGGGATTATTCTGCAGCCCAGAGCACTCTGTATGCTTTATTCATTTGATTCATTAAATTAATTTAAACTTATTTGAAGCCTCTGACCGATCTTTGAACCTGGGGGACTAGGGGAAAGTCCAACAATAGCAAAGTGTTTCTTCTATTATTACATCAGCAGTCTTCCAGGAGTCTTGTCCTCCAAGGTCATAGCTCCTAGTTGGCAAAGAACATCTTCCTCTGATGATAACGCTCCCAGGCTTTCAGCTGTAATATTTGGTTAGAAGTGTCATCTGGGCCATTTCTGCCTTTATTGTCAGCAGAAAACTGACCCACTTCAGTACGTTGTCCTTGACCTCTTCAAACTCTGTTGAAAGTGTTCATGTTTCTTCCTATTGCTTATAGCGGTTTTCGTAAGTATACGAGTTTAAGTAAGTTTTATACTTATTTTATACTCATAAGTTTTTTGTCTTATACAATTAAAGTCATTAAAGCATCTAGACACTACACATAAAATGATTTTCCTTACCCAATTGGAAGATTATAGTTCTTAAAACAAGACATTATGTTTTGCTTGTCTAGAAAATTCCTCTTTATTTAAGATTTTTTTAGATATTCAGACTAGAAACAAGACAAAAAAGTATGAAAGCTATTTTTGCATTCTGAAACTCAAACGTGCTACATCCGCCATACTGTAATGATCCCGTGACCTACCTGCATCAGTTGTGTCACTTCACTCCCATTCATGATTTCTCTCGCGGTTCCTCATAGGACAGTAGCGTCTTTCAGAATCTCGCCGGAAGTAGTAGGTCATCCGGGAACTTCTCGCATAACGTTTTTCCAATTCTATAAATTCGGACATACCACTCGGCACACATGCTGTTTTAGCATACTATATAACATAGAAGTATTCGATTTTCCTTCACTGTGCCAGCCACCTCAGATACGCAAATACAAGGTGTCCGTGTGAATCAGGTACTTTGTGGAAATTGTCCCATATGCAGCTTAGCATTAGCAGATTTAATTTTAAAAGGCACATAGAAAGGAAACAGAGGAAAACATAAGGACATTACAGCATGTTCACACCTTACAAGTGAATGCATTGATCCAGAGAATGGAGTTTATGCTACACCTATGCACTATGGAGTCACTACACCTCGTTCAAAACAGACACACGTCAATGTGTACATCTTAAATCATTACCTTACTACACATCCTATGTGTCCTCTCCTGTACTTCGTGAGGAAACACAATGAGATGGTGAACAGCTTTAGTGATCTGCAAAACCTTGCAAATGCAAACCATATACCTGTTTGTATACTCCCACTTTGGAATCCCTCAGTCCAAAAAATACATATCAGTTTATGAGCCAACTGTTTCATAATTCAGTTTTTTAGGAAGAATCAGTGTCGTATGACACTAAAAACAATTTGTGGGACTGTCCTTGTGCAAGGACGAAGAGATCAAGCCAACACAAGCACATTGCAAAATGGCACTTATTTCAGACTCACCGTGAGCTATTCAGAAAAGTCCGGTGCACTGAGGAGGTGGAATTTCAAACAGCAACAGGTTATGCTGGATAGCATTGCATATCCTCCAAAAGATAACCAAAACTTCAAAGCCATGGTTGAGTATATTTTGAGGTTCAAGAAATGACCTGCTGTTCTGCCAGAAAATCTACGGCATTCATTGGAAAAAGAATATCCAAGGCACCTCTTTCCATTGGAGATGGTGTGCCACCAGTGCCCTGGTAATGTACCACTGAGTGACCCAATCCTCATTACAAATGAGGCCAAAATCCTCACCAACAGCGGATTGTTGAAGCTAGGTCAAGGAAACTGGTAGATTTTCTGTGCTTTCATTAATAGTTGAATGTGTTGTAAACACACATGAATATATTGTGGAAACGTCTGATTTCTAGACATCTCTACCTACTGTAAATCTTGACATCAATGTGGAACCTTCTACCGTTACCAAGAGTTCAAAGATGGCCTCCACAATTTCAATGACCAGGTAATTCTTGATCTTTGTTGATCAATTCTTGATCTTATGTTTAAATATAAGGAACATGCTGCTGATTTTTTATTTCATTAAAGTATAACCTGTGAATGAATCTTTATAAAGTGTACGTATATGACATTTAAACTGAACATTATCTTTATTTTCACTATGTTTCTCCGTTAGGTGCATACAGCAGTGAGCTGTGGTAGAATATGTAGAACTGACTACAGGGTTTAAAGGGCACCTATGTTGAAAAATCTACTTTCCAAGCTTTTTGGACAGAGATATGTGTAGGTATAGTGTATAAAGCATCATATTGGGGTGATATAAACACACCCAGTCCGTTACGCAGGTTTCACAATGCATGAGCGCTGTGTATTTTTTCGACGTGTGCAAAAACTTACACGTATTTTGAATGTAAAATTGCTTTATTTAAATGAAAGAATGTCCAAGACAAAGCTAATAAGTTTCTTGTGAGTATATGTACACTAGCAGTGGAATTTACTGGAATTCACCTGAACTCTTGCCTAGGGCTCCAAATTGGTTAGGGCCGGGTGAAAGCAAAGCGATCATTTGAATGGATGAAGATGTTGGCCTCACAGAAAAGAAAACTTGATGAAGAGAATAGACAGTTCAAAGTTGAATAAACAGACTAGTATGTGTTTATTTTGCCACAAGACAGCTTGAATCAGTGACTTTCTTGCTGTGAGGCGATTGTGCTACCCACTGCGCCACTGTGCTGCATCTTATGGATCTTTATTAAAAACAATTTATGTAATATCAATTGTTTTGTGCCTTTGACCTTAATAAAAATTCAGATTTGGACCTTTTAATGTAGATATTGAGAATCCCTGTTTTAGGCTATCAGCTATCACTAATCACAAGTGTACATAATGCATAACCTCTACATAATGCATAACCTCTAGAATCAGCACAGCGGTATAGTGTACACAACTATAAACGAGGACGCTTCAATCACACAACAGGAGTCCTGCTTTGTGAAAACACTCTCTAAAGTGGATAAATTTGAACGCTGTTTTCGTGTCATAGTGTGGACTGTGAAAACGGAGGCTTTCGAAAACGATGATGCATTTTTAGTCATGTGACAGTCATGTTACTAATTCAGCAAAAATGGTGGACCACATCGTGCAGTATTTGCTTTGGATGCTCTCAGTGTTGACAGCATTGTTAAAAATTAATGTAAGTTTGTATATGCTCCAGCTTGGTTTTCATCAAAGAACACGAAATGTGTACTCAGAGCTGTTGTTCAGCGGCAGGTCTAGAGCACAGTTACAGTTCAGGTCAGATATGGAGCGGAGATTTTGGGTGAGACCTGAACGCTGTTGTGCCCGAGGAGTGGCGTGAGAACTTTGTATCATCGGGATTCTTTGTATTATCTGAGTGAACTGTAGCGACTTCTCTTTCAAGGCCAGACAACGTGAACGAGATCACCGGTGGACGTTGTTACAAAAGTTGCCTGTACTTTGTACTATTTAAGCGATGACGGCAGGCTACGGAAAACAGCGAATGCGTTTGGATTAGCCAGACAAACTGTCTAAAATAATCAGAGAAGTGCGCAGGGCTCTCACATTTCATCTGCGTCCGGAGTATGTTTAGCTTCAATTTACAGAACCTGAGGTGCAGAGACTGGGATGCCGCAGTGTCTAGGAGCCATTGACTGCACGCATATAGATATATAACAGCCTTCCGCCCCACTCCACTGATTACATCAACAGGAAAAGCTAATTCTTGCTAAATGTCCAGGCTACCTGTGATTACAAATACTCATTCATGGATGTCGTTATTAAATGGCCTGGCAGTGTACACGATGCGCACATATTTGTGAATTTAAAAATCAATGCTTACCTGAAAGATGGAAAAATTCCTTCTTGTCCAAAAGTAATTGTTGAGGGAGAAGATCATATTCCTGTCTTTCTTCTAGGAGACCCGGCATACCCCCTGCTTCCTTATGTCATGAAAGAGTATGCGAGTGGAGGAACTACTCATCAAGAACAGTACTTTGGGTTTTTAGCATTGCAATAAATGTCTAAACATCTTAAACACAGGGTCAACTTTATAACCATGGCTACAATAAACTTAAACAAGCCATTGCAATTAAACCAACAACAAAACAAGATTCATGTTAAGCACTTGTCATCACTACTCTCTGTCATCAGAGTAAATATATACTCAGTGTATGAAAAAGGAGCAGCATCTTGGTGTTGTGGTGGTGTTGGTCGTGTTGCTGCCGAAGTGGGGGTAGAGGCAACAACCAGAGGATAGAGGTAACCATGGTGCTGCTGATGGTGTGAGCTGTAATGTGGTGGCGGTGGTGCAACAAATGGATTCTGGGTCATTGACTGTCACATAAGCACAAATACATCCGTTTAAGCCTCTCTTGTCCTTATGATGAAAGTGTTGCGTTCAACCTGTCACATCTGTTTTGTAGCTCTGTATGTGTTCCATCTGTGTCTGAGTCCTGACTTGCTGTAGCAGGAGGAGTAGAACTACACAGCGAAGGAGAAGGGCTATCGCGACTGGTTGATGGTGGATAACTGTCATCGGTGTTGTTTTTACTGCTGCCGTTGTTTATGTCATTTGTTTCGATACTGCAACTAATGGTAGTGACAGCCGGAGAACCACCCCAGGGGCCTGTTTCAGTAAGGAGGTTCAACCAACTCGGAGTTTAAACTTGAACTTTGAGTTGATTTACCGAGAGATTTTGGGTTTCAGAATAGCTGATCTGGATTGGGTCAATAAACTTTGAGTAGACCAGCTCAGAGTTAAGCGCGCACACGGCGACTATATAAAGGCAGTATCAATGGAGCGCAGACATTGCGAGTTCTCCAGCTGAACTTGATGTGCTCATGCAAAGTTATAGTTAATATGAGCATATAATTAAAACAGCAACACCACTGCATCAGTGAAACAGAGACAGTTAGCGTGGGAAAACATAGCTGTTCAAGTTAATTCGCAAGTTTACATTTAAAGTATTCAAATAATTAAATATAACAAAAAAAGGTAATGTAATGTGTGACGTCATAATTTTGAAGTTATTTCAGATGTAATTGCTTTAAATTTCATAAAATAGGCTAGTGCATTTCTACAACAAATCTGACAAAACAAGAATGCAGATAACCTTAGCACGTTGATCAGTTTTAATAGATTTAATTGCACTTGTGTGTCTGCCTTTTTTATTGTTCGAGTGGTAGAGGATGAGATGACATTTATAATGCAAGCAGAACAAAAAAAAAATAGTTTTTAGAACGAGTAATAATCCCATTAATCCCACTAATCAAACAAGCTATTCTCGTATGTGACTTTGTTCTTTGTGTGACTGAAATGTATTAGCTGTTTCCATCCAAAAATGCTAATTAAATTTATGTGCAAAACTGGAATATCGCATAAAAGATGTGCGAGTAAAGCAGCGTTTCCATCCAACCAGTCAAAGAGAACAAAATCGTCACTTGCTGATTAACTGTCGCTAAATATCAACAGTGAAAACTGAATTTACTGCAGTAGAAGAAGCTGCATGAACCTGTTTTTTTATTTAATAAATTACTTGTGCCTCAGAAGACAATGCCGACACACAATGAACACGTGGTGGCATTTGAGACGCGCATGAGACGCGGAGAACAGACGCTCTTGACACGCTGCAGACGCTCTGGAGGTCATTAATAATATAATAATACTGAAACGGTTCAGGCGTTTTAGAATGACCAAAACAACATTTCAGATGTTTTACAGTGTGCTTAGCCTGCTGGTTTGTTCATTTACACACATTTTCATCATCATATGATCTCTTATAACAAACCTTGTTTAATGTGTATACTTGGCACGTCTCTCAGTCTATATTTTCACTCTTTCGCAACTTTGTATTAATGTGTTACTTGAAGCAGCAACTCCACCTCATTGTTAGTCCATTTAAAAAACTCTGCTTTTCCTAGACATTTTGCCACGATGTTTCAAAGAGCTGGAAAAAAAAATGTCAGGCGAAAAAACGTGTGTTGAAGCGTTATGTTTCACGCATGCGCAGTACAGGGTGAAAGCGTTTTCAGACGTTTCCGTGTGGATGACAAAGTTTTGGAAAATGACAGTGTGGACATGAAGCGTTTTCAGACCAAAACTCCAGTTTCAGCTTTATCTGGATTAGTGTAGACATGGCCTGAGCTACAATGTTCTCTATACATCAGCATGTTTAGCTGTTTGGTAGATGAGCAAAAACAGCATAACGTGTGCGTGCAGCTGAATTAGCACTGAATTAGCCTGACTGACGTTTGGGAAGCTGACCATTTCTTTCTCTTTAACTTCTACCTGCCAAGATGACTACAGATTTAAACAAAACTCACACACACAGCTTTAATGATAACTGTTTAATACTTTAACACATCACTGTAAGGGAAATGTTGAACATTAATGTGTTAAGTTATTTATATTTGTGTATCAGGTACGGCAGCAGCAGCAGATATCCTGAAACACAGGACACTAATCATGAGACAGAGCAACAGCGTGTCGAGCGCTCAGCATTCTCTTTATTTCACAGTTCAAAATAAACTTATCTCCATCTTCAAATAATTTCTATAGTCAATGCAGACTTATTTCATGTCTTGTGACACTGTTATGTGAATAAACTTGTTTACATTTACAAAATCCACAATAAACAAACGATACATCACACATGTTTCATCAATACACTGCAAAAACTGAAATCTAAGAAAGTAAAAAAATCTTATTTCTAGAAAATGTGTCTTGTTTTTTGCCTTTAAAGATAAATAGTCTTATAAAATACACTGTGGAGTAGACTATAAATCTTAATTTAAGAAAACCGAACTTCTTCTGTCTAGGCAAGTAAATGTCAACTAATTTTAAGCAAGATTTTACTAGAAACAAGTGAGAGCTATAAAGCCCAAATTGGTGCATGTTCAATTAGTTTGTTGTGCTATTTTTAAGACAATTAAACTGCTAAAATTTCTAATTTTAAGAATATTAAGAAAATATTATTTTAGATTAGATTTAAGTTTTTTAATAACATTTTGTGTGGGTAAAACTGTCCTTTTTGAAAATTGTAAACTGCTGTGAACATTTCGTATTGAAAAAAAGCAAATGTTGCATCAACAACAAACTCATTCAACATTTGTATTCACAGAATTTTATTTATATGCACAATCACTTCTAACAGATTTCTTCCTGTGAAAACGGACAGCACTTGTATTAAAAGTTAACCTAAGGAATATTCTGCATTCATTACAGGTTACCCTCAATCAACAGCATTTGTTGCATAATGGTGATTATAACAAAATAATAACTTTCACTTTTTATTTCAAAAAATGTAAGACAGAATATTATTTATTTTAAAACATCACAACGATAAATGGAATAAACACATTTTTATACATTTCAAATAAGTCAAAACACAAATTTACAGAACACACAAGTTTCTCACACATTTGAAGCTTTATGTAATTGGATCACATCGCCGAGGTAATATTTTAAAGGCACATATGTAATGTCCTTGTGAATGAAACTGTAGTATGGTGTGAAGTCTACAAGTTCATCTGCGTTTACTAGTTCAGTTCCCTCTGCCAAATTGGGAATCTCAACTTTATAAGACATGTAGTCTCTGTCAAAACAGACAGTACTGTACCTCTGACACTCAAAACAATACAAAGATGAATTTATGACATAAATGTTCTTCACAAGTCCAAATTCTGGCAGGCTACTAGAATCTGCCATACACACAAGCAGTGTTTTTTCACAAATGTATTTGTTACCATTCAAAGTAATCCACTTAACAGACACTGCATGGTCTATCTGATCAACTCCAAAGTAGTCCTTTACTTTTCCTTTTAAATACAGCATATTTTTTACTTCTGATACTGGTCCCAACACACATTCAGTACTAAAAATGGGGTGGTTGGAACTGTTCACATTCTGACAGCATTCGAACATTTGATTATGCTTAATCAAGGACTTACAGACATTTTTGAAATTTACTTTTGAAACCCATTTTTTAAAAAAACAATGTTTGGATTCGAATCTCATGCACATGTGACGGAGCATTGGTCCCAACAGTTTAATCTGGGATGGAACGTGAATCAAGTAATGTTGTTTAGGTGTAATGTTGTAATCTGGGAAAAGGTCCTTAAAATGTTTAAGATGCTGTTCGATAAGTACTTTCAATTTGTCAATAGTCTCAAGACATATAACAGGTGAAAACAAAAGCTGAACAATCTCGAGAAGTTCAAGAATAAATGAAAAATATGCACTACCTTTAATCACGTCCAACAGAAATGGCAATATTTTGAGCAGAACAAGCATTTGACCGGAGGACTGCTTCAGTTTATTGTCATTGGAAGCTAATGTACTGTATGCAATAGGACAAGGCCTATCTCTAGTATCTTGGGGAGAGTATGGGAAGCCAATGATACCAGCATTGAAAGCATCTAGGTCCAGTTGTCCTAAAAGAACCAATTGTTTCAACAAGCACTTAAGTTCAAAGGGAGCAATTCCCTCAAGAATTACATGCATTATATCTTGAGGTGTTTGTTGGATTAAATTGAAGGCAGGGAAATCCATTACTTTGCTTCTTCGGTTTATTCCGTATGTAGTTTTAAGGCGGCTCCTGAGAAACTCAGTGCAGGCTTTCTCAATGTCACTGCACTGTCTAATATGTCTTTCCAGTGTTCTTTGCTCAAAGTTTTCTTCGTTAAAATAAATCTGCATGTCTGCAAAAGAACATTCACAATGTCTGCATTTACTGTATGCAAAGCCCACACCCTCTTTAAATCCACACAGCTCATGCTGAGCTAAAGTATCTCCACATATGGATACCACTGCTCCATATATTTCATGTTCACCACTTGCAAGATGAATTTTCACACCATTATAAAGCTTTACCAAGTCCTCATGCAGTCTTGCCAGTATGGCATCAACTCCACATTCTGAGAGGTCACTTTTCTTTGCAATTGCAAGAAGGCGGATTGAAGCTAATTTGGACCTATACTTTGGATTAATGTTTCCCAAAGTGTAGTAAAACATGAGCAACTTGTTCTTTGAAGCATGAGACCCGAGTGGATTGCAAATTTCTATTTCATCTGAATAAAGGATAATCTGTAAAGCAGAGGGTTTAGAGGAAAATAAAGGGTGTGATTGCATAAGTTCACCATCTATGATGTCATAAAAATATCCACTGCTGCATTTCTGCGGTCCATCATTTATCATTGCAAAGATTTTAAGATGAGACAGTAATTGTTCTAAACTATTTATCAGTGGTATATAATGGAAACATTTGTTTTTTATGCAGAGGCTTCTCCTTTTTTGTCTATTTTGACAGGATGCTGCAAATCGAACTGAAATGTCTTCTGCTTCCACATAACTGAATTGTTCTTTTATGACACTGTCTTGCCTGTGTGTTGTTGAAATGGCAGCAAATGGATCTTTAAAGCAGTCAAAGATTCCCAAAGCTTCTTGTTGAAGCTCACTTTCTGAATGTCTGTTGAACACTGTTTGTTCAACATCTGAGCTTGATACTCCTGAACTGCTGCCAAAACGTCATTTACACCGCTCTAAAGGGGGAGAAAAAAAAACAAAAACACTTAAGGGAGATACACTGAAAATTACATAATTAAATAAGAACAAATTATTATCTGTGAGTGTGTGCTAGGGCTGCACAAAATTGGAAAAATTTTACATTGCAATATTTTTTATTCTGTGATATATTTTGCGATATGAATATAATTTCACTAGAATAACTGTTTGGAAATAGGGATGTGCACAAGTATTCGATTAATCGAACGCATCAGCGTCAATCGAGCATGAAAACGATGATCGATTAAATTAGATTAGATTAAGATTAAATTACTTTCATTCTTTCTGATTGGTTATGCTGGTATTTGGGCGGTAGTCTGATATTGATTGGTTACTGGTCGTCGCCCACCAGATGCACCACTCTGCGCCTCGATACGGCGCACACATGACAGACGAAAGTATAGCACACAGACGCGCACATTCGCATTCTGTTTAAAAAGACACTTCTAAAGTGCGCAGCGATGTCTGGCAACATTTCAAGTCAAGTGTAAGATGTGCTGCTCCACACTCGCCTACAACCCCACCACAACGAGTAAGATACGTTACCATCTTACACATTAACACAAAAAAGAGATGATGCCGGTGCCATAACCTACAGTCAGACGAGCATAAGAGAATTCACCATCAGACAGAAATGCGACACAGAGTAGAGAAGATGACGCAGCTTATAGCGTAAATGACAGCAAAAGACTTGCTGCCTATTAGTTTTGTTAAAGGTGAAGTTTTTTAAACGTTTAATGAGTTACGTCGAGCCCCACTATACTGTCCCATCGCGCAAAACAGTGCGAGGACTCACGCCAGGCCCGGCGCCAGGATGTCATAACTGAGGGGGCACTTATAATAGGGCGGCACTAAACCTGGTGACTGATTTTCCCCATTGTTCCTTTTATTTAGGCTATTTATTCACTTATTTATTATTACTTTGCATTACTGCAGTAATATACTTTTTATAACAGTTTCGCTTTTTCTTATTTTATCAATGATGGATGAATGATACAGATTACATTAACGCAGACGGATCATGAGTTGTTTAAATTATATTATAGTCTCCTTATTTTTTCCGTTTTATTTCAAATAATATAAATATTTAGGCAAACACTTCAACCTATGCCTATACATGCAAGCTAACTCACGATAATAACCAGCAAATAAATATAATGAAATCCGCATAACCGAGTCATCATCCTTCATATAGCTAGCCTATTACCCCACAAATATCAGTGTTGAAAAAGTTAAATGTTACAATCTAATGTCATTAAAAAAATAAATAGTTGCTAAACATGTTACTTAGTTACATTTTAAGGCATTTTAAGAGTCTTTCTTATATCTCAAAAAAAAAATTCAGTTATTACCGTGAAAATCAAAAAGTTACGAATTGGCCGTGAGATAGCGTTGGCAATTCAATAGGCTATATAACTTAAAGGTATAAACAAAGTTATGTTATGTTAGCTTTATGTTATCATGAGTGGGGTTTTTTGTGTCCGGTTGGCATTTGTAAAAACGCCACCATAAACCATTAGGCTATTAGGCCAACACCCTTCATTTTATTTATTTATTAGGCTTATTTTAATAACTTGTTTTTAGGTTACATTTTTAGGGTCATTAACTACAAAAAAAATCTATATGCTAACTGTATTTTAGCCGTTAAAACAGGCCTACAATATTTTTTCTGGTGTGTAATTTAGCATAAGCAAATAGCAGTATAGCCCACATTTACATATTTTTAAAAAATATTTTCATTCAGCCTACCTGCAGCGCACGAGGTTGATCTGCGGCAAATTCACTTACGCACACTATATACCTTTTTCATTTAGAACACTGTAAACTTGACATAGCAGGCTGATCATTTTTAAACTCAAAAGGCATTATTTAAGTGTCCTAACTTGACTGCTGCTAAATGGGATGTTTCTTTTAAACAAAGGTGCGCTTTAGCGATGTCAAAATGAAAGCAAACAAGACAAAAAAGGTTGTGCGCTTTGTCAAATTTATAGCTTAATTGTATTTCTCATTCTTATAATATTAATAATAATGAATATAATAAATTATAATATTACTTATACTTATAGTGTAGTCTACTGTCGGACTGTGCTGTGTCCAACTGAACATTTTTATTAGGCTACATATTAACTCCTAACTGAAAACCGAATGTAAAAATGACAGGCAGTTGCGTCTCTGCTAAAACGGCACATTTATTTTGCGCTTTTTCCCTTTAGAGCTCAAGAGAGTTATATTTAAAGAATACATGTGATGAACTAGGCTGCTCGCCTTAAGGTACTCCACTAGTCCAGTTTTCTCAAGTGAATTTAGAGTGCGCCTCCGCCGCCGCATACGGGCACACCCTGGCCTGACGCAGGGAAGAGATCTCAGGACTGAGGGGGCACAAACTCTACAGCCCCCTTTTGCTCCCCTGTAGCGCCAGGCCTGCGCATCCACTAGTTTCTGGTTGGCATGAAGTTCAAGCTCACATGGATTTTGTGTAGATAAACACAATATAACATTTAGACATTGTGTCGCTAGGCTTTGATTAATTTTATTTACAATGTGTCATTTAGAAAACCTACATGCCTCACGCTTCTTTAAATGTTTACTGTGCTACTGTCAGTTTTATCAACAACGTATTTAACAGGGCTTTAATTAAATTACATTTTTTTAATGTGATGTTATTTAATTGTTGCTTTGACGCACACACGCCCCGCCTCTTGCTTAAGCTCCACCCCCTTGATTAATCGCTTCTCAAACCTGTGGATTAACCGAAATGAAGAATGATCACAAATGCCCATCCCTATATGGAAAGAATTTATTTTAGATTGGGATGATTCTGTAGGGTAGACTACAAGCATAGATAAATTCAATAGAGAAAAATATGCTAATTAAATAAACAGACTTTTATTGTTTTACGAAGAGTTGAAATGTATTCGGGTAAACAGTAATTGAATAATCCCATGTAAAATAATACTGTATACTCTTCGTTTTATAAACAATTCAATAAAATTAATTGTTATTCATTTTTTTAAGTTACAAATAGTACATTTTCTTATGCCTGAATGTTTTTATAACTCACAGAGTCACAGGCCTCAAACCACTTGCGAAATGATAAATCATAATCCAGACTCAACATTGCGTATACTCGTGATGTGACTATTACGAATGATCACATTGCAATATCAATGCTGAAATTATATATGGTGCAGCCATAGTGTGTGCCACCTCTCATAAAGCAAAAAGAATCTGCCAAAAAAAAAATACTAAAAACTGTGATTTATTAGGCAAACAACAAGCTGCAACAATCTAACATAATCTATATTCACACAACATTTTGTATGACCTCATTTGGCCTTGACAACAGCTTGCAGCCTTGCTTGACAATGATTTTGTGTACATTTATGTAACTAACTGAATGAATTAATTAATAAACAAATAGTGTAATAAAGTACTTCACTATTTTTCTGACTTGAAAACTGAAAATTAAAAAAAAAACATAACAATTACCTTAACCATCAGAAATACTACTACTAAGAGCTAACAAATACTTACAGATTAGCCATTACAGAAACATACAATTTTATTTTGCTAATCACAAATACAGTTGTACCACAACCCTTACATTAGGTGGTTGTCTAATAAATTCATGCACTGTGTGTGTGTGTGTGTGTGTGTCCATACATACGTGCACAATATTAACAGAATATTTTGTAAAATTGATTTATATATTCGTTGACTGATACTAACCTGTGACAAATGATGTTTCTCTCTAGCCGTTATCAAAACAGCAGTGGCATGTCTGGACAGCACATCATCACTTGACAATTCATCATTCTACACAGGAAAAAAAAAATCTTAACTGTATAATAATTGCTTTATTTATATATATATATATATATATATATATATATATATATATATATATATATATATATTATATATATATATATAGAGAGAGAGAGAGAGAGAGAGAGAGAGAGAGAGAACATTAATAACATTAAAGATATTTATTTACCGTGTTTTCTTTTGGGATGCATGAAGAACATGAGTCATCCAAAGGCCTGTTTGGAATTAGCGGTGTGGGATTCGAATCATTCAGTACATCCTGCATTTCCAAGTTCTGAGGCGTCGGCAAAACGGAGTTAGTGCTTAGACCAGAAAACACTGTTTCACCAGTGTCGAAAGCGTCAAAATCACCAAAATGTTTCACAGGAACAGGAATAGAGGGCTGTAGATCCACAGTGTCTTCCAATGTCTCTTCTAATGTTCCGTTATCCGACCTGTTGCTTGAGTTCCCTGCATCCTGAGCAACCAATATCGGCCCACTATCTGCCCACACATTGTTGCTGGATGTCTCGTGTACCGATCTCTCTCTCCGAAGTGATCTGCTCCTCCCGCCGTCTAGATATTGTGAGTGTGTTCTTCTAACGTGATACCAAAAAGAGTTGTAGACTCTGTACTCTTTGGTGCATCCATCTATTCCACAAACCAGGCGGAAATCTGGACTACGACTATGTGCAAAATTAATGTGACTCAATAAAGATTTGAGAGTAAGAGCCACAAATACATAACAAATGACGCAGCGCCAAATCATTTTCTCCAGTGAAAATACACAAAGATTTCGTACCTCTGATAAAATAGAAGAAGTATAAAATCTATGACAAATGTCTTATTTAACCCCCGTTTTTTTTTTGTTGAATCAGGAAAAATAATACTACACGCCACACCAACCAGTGAAACACAGGAAATTAAAAAACGCGCGCTGACCTTGTCCGTGACGCACTTACGTTAAGACGCATGCGCAAGTATAGCGCGCCAAAGGAAAGTTAGGAGACGAAGGCACTTCCGTCCGCCAGTTTCTCACCATGGATGGGCTCGATGAAGTTACGATTTCCACTCTAAAAGGTTAGTAATTTTTTTAAATCACTTAATTGTTTCTTAAAGTCAATTTGAATTTGATTTTTAATGTAATATGCAATGCTTTCTACCGAGAAAAACAAAACAAAACACGTCTTTGTTAAAGAATGAAATTAAGTGTCCTTCGTCAACCATTTTACAACAGCATGTATTGATCCTTAAGTTACAACATGAACTAAGAACGATATTATTTAAATGTAGATACACTTGTATTGATTATTGTATAGTGACAAAACTTGTTGGTCTACTGCTGTTGTACAGCACTATGGGGTGCGGTGTAGGATAGGGTTGGGCGATGTTGACCAATTTGGCATCGTACGATGTCTGATGTGAACATCGGCGTCGTAGGCGGGGTGGGGGTCTTTGTTGTTAAATATCAATAATTCATAACGAATTTAATAATTGCAGTCTATCGTTTTCACTACCTGACCCACATGGTCTTTGCTTTACCCATAACCAAACCATAAATAAATAAAGTTACACACAAATTACCACCTGTCAATCACTTTTTTCCGCGGGACTCTGGCATGAATAAGCGGAGTGATCTGTGTCATAGTGGCTTTTTCCCCACAGCTGGTGGCGGAGACGAGACGAGAGTTCGTTTGGAGTTCACTGTAATTTGTATTGTGCTTAATGATAACTTCCTTATTTTATTACTATTATTATGAGAAAATAATAACAAGTAAAGCTGCTAGGGCTCGACCGTTTCTACATATGCGCCCGAAATTTTATGCGACCTAAAATATATATTTAAAAGCATTTGTGCTAGTGCATGTGCGACCTGTTTACACTGCAAAATCCTCACCGCGTGCGCAGATTTAGGAGACATTTATGCATCTAAAGACGCCAAACGCAGCGCTCAGGAACAGATTACAACTGTTTTTATGCGATTGTGAACTTGCTGAAGTAAAAAAAGCCCGGACTGCTTGCCCCCAGTGTTGCCAGATGTAGCTGACTTTTTCCAGCCCAAAAGCGCTCCAAAATGTATGAGGGGTGGTTGGATCGTCCTATTTTCACGAAAAGTGGGGGGAACGGTCCCAAATTACACGAATAGTGGGGGGGTTACGGGAGATCGCGGGCAAGCGGGCGTACCTTTACAATACCGCCCAAATAGCCACTATCCGCCTATGTTATTTTTTACCCGCAAACTTGGAAACTAGGATTCAAAACCGCCCAATCTGGCAACACTGCTTGCCCCGCCTTTGTGCTCTTCTTATTGGCCCACTGCGCTAGAACTAAACGCGAATGGATTGGTTAATATCAGCTGTCAATCACTCAGTCAGTGCCTTCACATGACAGGAGCTACAACCGCGGAAATGTGAAGCGCTGAAGAAGAGAGAATGAGAATAACACTGACAGATTTAGTTTTAGAAACTCTAACGTTACTAATAATGGCACATCTTATTAATGATCATGTGCTGAATGTTAATCCACCATTTACACTTTTTCAAGAGTGAATAAAAGACTTCCAGTGGCTTCAAGTCCGCTATGAAAATAACTAAAGTCGTTGACTGTAGAGTCTGTGGGACGGGGTTTGCAGGTAACAGCGTTTGCCACTGAATCTACACATTTTAAGCGCGAGAGGTGCTGTATAATCCTCACGATGTATTTAGTCCTCACCATGCTGTCAGCCGTGCAAACGGCAGCTATAAGTATAACACAGCTCATGAAAAGACCGTTATTGCTATTAAGATGACATGAAAATAATAAGTTATATATCAATATAAATGTGGGGCGGGGCGATGGATCGCGATGCCGGCTCAGCATCGTGAAGTACAGTGTATGTACACACGTTTACATAGTGTTTACTTTTGTATTACTGGTGTAACTACACTCATGTAACAACCCACTGAATAGTATGTGTAAGTACAAATGTGTAACAGGACATTGGTAACAACACTAGGAAAGTACACATCTGTAACAAGAATTATGTAAGTGCATTGTGTAACAACAATATGTACTTGCAGATGTTTTCCCATTTCCACACCTGTTTGCAGATCATGCACTTGTGAACACTGTATGGCAGAACTAATGCTGCATTAGAAGGTTTCACCTTGTGATACCAGTGTACTTACATGGTAACTCCACAGGAACTGTCCACTTAATATGAAGTGTAAAATGGTCACAAATTACTGTGTAACTTGTAGAAATATCTTCTATGCAACACTTTAATAACAGTGTAGTTACATGGTAACTCCACAGGAACGGTCCACAATATAAAGTTTAAAATAAAATTCATTTTTGTTTCGGCCTAGTCCCTTTATTAATCTGGGGTCGCCACAGCGGAATGAACCGCCAACTTATCCAGCATATGTTTTACGCAGTGAATGCCCTTCCAGCTGCAACCCATCTGAGCCGAAAAGAAAATGAATGAATGTATGAACAGTAATTTGTGACCATTTTACACTTTATATTGAGTGGATCCTGTGGATTTACCATGTAAGTACACTTGTATCACAAGGTGAAACCTTCTAATGCAGCATTAGTTCTGCCATACAGTGTTCACAAGTACATGATCTGCAAACAGGTGTGGAAGTGAGAAAACATCTGCAAGTACATATTGTTGTTACACAATGCACTTACATAATTCTTGTTACAGATGTGTACTTTCCTAGTGTTGTTACCAATGTCCTGTTACACATTTGTACTTACACATACTATTCAGTTGGTTGTTACATGAGTGTAGTTACACCAGTATACACAAGTAAATACTCTGTAGTGTGTACATACACTGTAGTTACATACTACTTACACATCTAATTACCATGTAAGTTCACAGGTATAAGCGACACTTAATATAAAGTGGGACCATTTGTTTTATATTTAGCATAATCTATTTTTATTATTAAACAGATGTAATTCCTCCATTTATCACATTGTTTCTATTTATTAAGCTTTGCCATAACCTGATTCATGATAAATAATGATCTCGCCCATTTTTGCTCAAAGGACTTTTACGCTGAAATTAAATTTAAACTTTTAAACTGAAACGACTTTCTTTTACGCTGAGAATTCATGCACATACACATATGAAATCACTTGCATATATGTATATACACAACTAATTGTATATGTTTGTGATTGTTATTTTGTATGTTTGCACAAGTGTTATGTGGGTGTTTATGCAAGGATCGAGTTTATATGTATGTGTGTGTGTGTGTATGTAGGTGTATGCATGCATCAAGTTTATATGTATATACGCAAGTTTCATATTTATTGTTTTGAACATCCAATAGTATAGATGTATATGCGAGTAAATCATAGGTGTATATGCACGTGTTTCATGTATGTGTTGATAAGCAAAGTTTGATTTAAATCCTACACGGCACCCCATAGTGCTGGCTGCTATCAGCCAGTGTTATTAAACGCATCACAACTCTTTTTTGCTTTTTCATAATACTTAATGTTTTTACTGATGCTAACAAAAACAACCTAGTCAAGTGTTAAAGGATCTTTTATCATTATTTCCTGTTTGTTTTACTACATCCAGCCTTTTCATATTTGTAATAGTAGGCCCAAACACTTTACAATATGGTTCATTAGTTGACCACTTTAGTTAACATACAAAGAATGAACAGTATTGATAATCTTAGTTAATGTTAATTTCAACATTTACTAATGCATTACTAAAATTAAAAACACAAAATATACCTAAGCTATGCTGACTAATGTACTGTATTTGCATGTGTTCTAAGCTGCTAACATTGGGGAAGACATTTTGCCATCTCTATCGCGAGAGGATATCCGAGATCTCTTTCCTGGTCCTGAGCACTTCCTGCGGCGCAAAGCCATTTGGCATGTGACACATAAGGAAGAACAGGTAAATAACTTCAAACACTTGTGTATTGGATATTTGTAATCTATTAGTGGGCATAATTTCAGTACAGATTCATTTGATTTGATGTATTTTATTGTGTTTTAGGAGCACACCATTCCTGTTGAAGGTTCATCTGCAGATGACAAACAAACTGAATGTTCAAAACAAGATGACCCCAGTACTTCAAAGTTTTTAAAGTTACCCAGCCTAGAATATGTTCTCTTCACGGACAGTGAGCTACAACAGATGAGACGCACATACTTTGAGCAGCAGCGTCTTGGAAAAGAGGGTGACGTCACCTTATCGAAGGAGCTATTCTGCCGAATCATCCGAAATACCATGACAAACATGATATCAATAGCAAGAGCATCTTCAGATGAATACAAATATCCCACTAAACGTGAAGTTATTGCCATGGCAAAACGGTTAGTGGAATACTACCCTATGATAAAAGATAAGTCAACTAGATCTGGGAATGAGTGGGTGAGTGACATCATTTGCTTAATTATTGAAAAAATAAAACATTGTTTTGCTGCTTACATTGTGTCAAAAATACTAATTATTGCTTTTATTCTGTTGCAGGACACTGTTGCCAAAAAGCTCCTGAAGCGACTTTCAAATATTCGAAGTCCCATGAAGGCCAAACAGCCTCCTTTCAAAAGAGCACGTCAGGACAAAGAACCTTTTGCTGCTGTGGCAAGTGACTACGATGCTGATTCCAGTGCTTCAACAGTTAATCTGTCACCACCTTCAAGATCAAGCACCCCACAGCAAGAAAATGACAGCATTGATGAAGCATGTAAGTACATTAAAATTTACTTTAAAAAAGGTGACCAGACATGTCACTTCCCTGGGACATGTTCTGGCCATGATTTTAAATTGCCTAAAATAACTAGGTGCTGGTTGTTCATGCTGCTCTGATCAATTGTTATATGGCAAGTATTGCAAGAGTGATTCGAAAGCATAGATCTGCCTGCTCTGCTCTCTTGCGGTACATGAATGTCATACAATGCAGCACAAAAAAAACAATGTTTTTAAATTTTGTAGTTTTTTTAAAGGCAATTTACAAATCATGTGCAGAACGTGGCAAATCTGGTCACCTTACTTTAAAATGTATTAGTGTGTTATTTATATATATATATATATATATATATATATATAAAACATCTTATTTGGTGATATATGCATGCCTAATTATTCAATTATTCAACATTATTCAATTGTTGCTTATGTGCATCTTAATCAGTAATTATATTGTATGGCTAAATTGTAGCTGATGGTCCTGACAACAGCCTTGACAGCCAGAAAACCCAGGCAAGACATTACAGAACTCTGCAAGAAATGTACAAAGCAAAGAAGCCAAACAAAGCTGCTGTAACCCATCTATTAGACCTGGAGTTCCAGTCCAGAAGAAATTTCATTGACTTAAATGACTTGAAGGAGCAAGACAAACCAACAAATATTTTGCAAGCCTACCCCTGCTTCAAAGAACTGGACCATGTGGGTACACAGAAGCATACTTTAGACAGATTAAAAAACGTACCGACACATATCTCATATAACTGCAGACAACCAAATCTATATTTTTAAAAATATTAAATAATTCTTTCAGGCAATGGATGAACTTCGAAGAATCATTGAGCCAAACAATTCCAAATACATTTCTGAGGTGAAGGACAGGTGGGAGACCTTCTACTCCAAGGTTCAGTTTTATGGAGTGATGAAAAAAGTCATGAAGCCTCCAAGGACATTAAATGGAGGTAAAACTTTATTTAATTTGAATCTGTATAGATCAAGGGTTCTCAACTCTGGTCCTCCAGTTTAACTCCAACCATAATTAAACACACCTGAGCTTGTCAGTGTTTTCAGTTCCTATAGAAATCTACAGGCTGGTGAGTTAAGAGCTAAAGGTTGGAGCTAAACTCTAATCTCAAGGGCCAAGTGTTGAGAACCCTTGTTATAGATCAGTCTTTTTTTTTTTTTTTAATTCAAGACGTTTTCTGTTTTCAGTTGATAACTATGTTGTGTAAACAGTCTCTTAATGCAGGTCTCCAGGATCAGAAACCAGTGGTATAGATTATTCCCATACACCTACAGTAATATCTGATATTGATATTTGTTTTTCTTTTTTCTTTTTTTACTTATCTAGTTGAACATGCCATTGCTGTTCTTAATGCCCTACCGCTGCTCTTTCCATCTGGATCTGCAGCACCGAAGAAAAAGGTCCCAATCAGTGAGGCTCTTTTCCATGTTCTGAAGGTGAGTATTACTTTAAGTAATGATAAATTATTAACAGGTGCCTACACTGTCAATAAAATACACTGTTAAAACCATCCCAATTGCACTACATAAAATTGAACTTGCAACATAACAAATAACTTAAAGGTATTGTACACAAATAAAATTAAATTCTGTCTTCATTTACTCGCTGAACACAAAAGTAAGATATTTTTAAGTATTTTGAAGGGCTGCATGATATTGGAAAAAAATGACATTGCAATATTTTTTCTCTGCGATTAATATATATTGCGATATAAACGAAATGTCACCAGATGAGCCATATTTGCAAAGTCATTACTTTAGATTGATTGGGATGATTTTGTAGGGGAGTGAAATATAACTATTTTATGTACTTTATTATATAGATATAATAAACCTACTACTGTCATAAATAAACACAATGGAGCAAATGTTAAAGTGAATAAACCGTATGGTTTTCTGGTGAGAGTCTAACATTATTTGGGTACAGAAATGTAATAATTAATAGTAAAATAACATTGAATAACATTGAACACATGATTTTTGATGTGTTTGTAATCTGAATTCTGTATTTTTATTATTTGGTTTTCTAGCCCTCAGAGGATCCGGATACCTACATCCACAGGCGTGCATTTTCCAGTCCTGTCTTGCTGGTTGGTGAGGAGAACTGTATGGTGGTTGTAGGTACAACCCCAGTTCTAACATTTGACAAAGACTTGCTCCATGAGGGGCCTCTCTACCTCCTGGCCTTTTACTATGCATTTCATCTCACATATCCAAAGTGTCTTGCAACACTTCTGTCTGTGTTGCAAACACAAGTTCTGAGAGATGCCATCCACGAGCAGGATGAAACACCCTCGTACAAAAAGGCCATTCATGAATGGAGAATGTTTGTTGACTAATTGCTGTTTCAAACCTTTATGGCTGTGGCTGAGAGACAGCTGCAGTGTTTTTTTTTTTTTGGTGTTTTTTGGTTTTGTTTTTGCACTTGATTTGTGCTGTTAGGAGTTTTCCCCATTTTCAGTAGATTTAATGTATCTAACATACAATAATGCAGCAATACATTCAAGTAATTGCTGTGTGCAACTTTACAGGACTGCTTTTTGTTTTATTATTATTATTAGTGTTGGACTATTCATCCTGTTTTGCTATACTCCAGTTGTTTAAGAGAAAAATCTACATTTTTGAATCTGCCATATACATTAAAGGCATTTTTGACCCAAACCTCAGTTACTTCTTAATCTTATGTTGTTTCAAACCTGGATTTTTTTGTTCTTTTGGCTACAGAAGATATTATTGAGAATGTTGGTAACTGTTGATGGTAGCTATTGACTTTCACAGTATTTTTATTTATATTTTTCTTGCTATGTAAGTCAACGGCTACCGTCAACTCTCAACAGCTACCGACATTCTTCAAAATGTCATCTGCAAAGAAACCCATACAGGATTGGAAGAACATAAGGGTGAGTATGATAATTATTTTATTTTTGGGTTGCTATCCTGTTAACGCAGTAAATTGGTCCAGTAATTGCTGTTTGAAGCTTAAATGCTGTTTAAGTTTGTGTGGACTGAGGCAAAGCATTTTACATAGAATGTTTGCGGTTTCTGTGCCAGATTATATTTCATTTTAAAGTATAAGCTTGTCTTTGCTTATCCTGCTTTACTATGCTCCATTTGTTCAGAACTTTGAAGAATGTTCTTTAATAAATGTTCAGCAAAGCTGAGTAAGTTGTTTCTTTTAAAGTTGGGGAAGGTGAGGGGGGTGTTTTATTTTGAGAGTTTTCATCTCATTTTAGTTTTTTGTGTGATCTTAAAAAAAAAAATCTAAATAGGTTGGATTTAAGGTTAAATATTCTAGTTTCAATGCATATTTCCCCCAAAATTAGTATTGTGTTTCCAAAAAAAGAAAGCTTCTTAATTTTAAGCATATTTGTCTAGTTTTAAGACCCAACTGTATTTTAGTGACTAGATTTGAGTTCAAATATTCTAGTTTTAAGCATATTTGTCTAGTTTTAAGAAACAACATTATTTTTAGTGACTAGATTTAAGTTCAAATAGTCTAGTTTTAAGCACATTTGGCTAGTTTTAAGAAACAACATTATTTTTAGTGACTAGATTTAAGTTCAAATAGTCTAGTTTTAAGCACATTTGTCTAGTTTTAAGAAACAACATTATTTTTAGTGACTAGATTTAAGTTCAAATAGTCTAGTTTTAAGCACATTTGTCTAGTTTTAAGAAACAACATTATTTTTAGTGACTAGATTTAAGTTTAAATAGTCTAGTTTTAAGCATATTTGTCTAGTTTTAAGAAACAACATTATTTTTAGTGACTAGATTTAAGTTCAAATAGTCTAGTTTTAAGCACATTTGTCTAGTTTTAAGAAACAACATTATTTTTAGTGACTAGATTTAAGTTCAAATAGTCTAGTTTTAATGCAGTTGTCACTTATTTATGTTCTATTAAATTCTTATAAAAAGCTAAAATGCCTAGTTTTAAGAATTTGTGTCTAATTTTAAGATCAATAGAATTTATTATCGTTTAGATATTAATGCTACTTTCAAGAATTCTTACCAAGTCAGTTTTGCTTACCCCATTGGCAGATTTATTTGCTTGATTTTGGTACATTATAACTAGATTTAAGTCATTTTAGCTTGTTTCAAGAAGGGCATTTTTTGCAGTGTACTAGTCTACTTTAACATGAAACATCATGTGGTATATTTACCCCTTTGAAATTATTTAAAACTGATTAACAGTCTATATCAGTACACGACATTCATTACTGAACCGCATTACTGTTCAACACTCATTTCAACCTCTGCCATAGCCTATGTTGAATCACTTTAGACCTTTATTTTACCATAGTTACCCGTGTTACACTCGCCACTTTCATCTAGCATGGCGGATACAGGAGGCAAACTCGAGCAGCTCACTACACCGGTGTACTGTATACATCTAACTCAACTAACAGGAGAGGATTATACATGTGACAGCTAAGGAGATGCATCAACGTAATATTAAATCAATATTAAATAAAGAAATGTTTGTATGGACCCCCCACACACAATACAGATTTACATTAGGTCGTGAAGAAACAGCACATACAAACTCGGCTGAACAGTGGTCAAACTTCATCTCACATAAACAACTCCCTGGCCAGCACAGTTAGTTAATGTCTCTCTTTTGTTTTCCCATATTTTTGTGATGTTTGCACATTACTAACCTGAAATACAGGACAATAGTTATGAGACAGGGCAACAGCGTGTCGAGTGCTCAGCATTCTCTGCAGTTATGTTTTAGTCCACGAAGAAGACGCAGAGAATCACTACACGACCGCACCCCCTGCTGGTCATGGTGAGCATCACATAAGACTCATAACAGAGACTTAACACATTATTAAACCACATGAAGTCAAATACATTCCAAGGTATTCAAAAGGATATAAATCATACAAATTCAATGCCATTTCTAACACAAACACAAATGTACCCATTTTGTGGACGTCACATTTACATAACTGCAGTGCAAATGTCTAAACTTATTTACCTTTTAACTGCTGCTGTGTGAATGTCTACTTATATTGGCATAGCTCAGGGGTTTCTCTTGCTGAAAATGAGCTGGAGGTGGTGTCCCCTTCATTACATTTTTGCAATGCATTTTGCTGTATTCTTGTAATCTTATATAAAGCAAGCAAATGTAAATGTATTTAAACATTAAATGTAATTAAACACATAAAGTGCTTGAGCATCGCTGGGGTCTGACAGTAGTTGACTGCCTGATTTTTGTCAAAAGGCAGAGGTGGTACAACAGTTGATGGAGGTGGACACCCTAATAATTCACTATGCACAAAGCCCTGCATATTTACACTAGTGCAGTGCAGAGTGTCTAAAGGTATTTATATTTACATCAGTGCAGAACAAACGTTCACTCAAATTGTCCTGTTATTTATGTTTAAATGTTTATATTAATGCATTGAAAATGAATGTTTATTATAATAATAACTTTATATTCCTGCAGTGCAGGCATCTCTATACACAGGCTTCATACACACTTATACTACTAAAACTCCATGACTTTTCCAGGATTTTTCCAAGACTTTTAAGTAAATTTTCATGACCTGATGTTTCATGCATTGTCAATATGTGTGATAAAAGAAAAACAAAGCATGTTCAACTTTATTACAGCATATCGTAAAACACACAGCGATCTATTTAGTTTAGCTTATATTTATATCTGTGTAAAGCTGATTTAGATAATGCTTTACACTGCACTAATAATGTGAGAGTATGTGATTGGCCAAGGACAGAAAAGAAGTAAATCACCTATATTCAAGTATACAGATCTCTGTTTTTCATGACTTTTCCAAAACTTTCTGAGTTTTTCTGCTTTTCCAGGTCTGGAAAATGCCATGTCAAAACCCCATGACTGTTCCAGGTTTCCCATGACCGTATGAACCCTGTATGAATGATGTACAGTATATGTGTTTAGATATATTTATACAAGAGTTCACCATTCCCCATCAAATGTTATCTCCTCTTTAATCTTCAGCTCAAGCTTTTACTATTGGGCTGAAGGTAAGCTATTGTGTAAATCTGGTTGATGCTCGCTAATAGAGAGGGATGATGACGGTCCAGCTTGTGTTGCTTCACCCTGTGGATGAGATGCTCAATGCGGACCCTCAGCTAAACGATGGACGCTGTCTCCCTCACCTAGTTGCTCTCATGCCGAGTTCAGACTGTGTGATTTTCACAGTAGTCGTGTCAGATGTTTTCACACTGCATGACTATCTGGGCTAGCGTTCTGTCAGTGCTGTTTACACTACAAGATGGATCGACGACAGGGGGTTTCACATTGCATGACCTTAATATAGGAAGAATCGCAGACAACTTTGTCCAAACTACGTCTCACAACCAAACACACGTGAGAAGTGACATGGAAACAATGTGACGTCAAAATGTGCTTATTTTGCTCACCTGACTTTTGAAGGGAATTAGCAATTTCTCCTCAACTTTTTTACTCTTCGACCCGGTTGTGTTATTGCTCAGATGACACGGGTGCTCCTGCTGAATTTACACTAGTTTTTCCTCCATTTCCTGGGTCCAAATAAACTGAAAAGGAGCGCTTCTAACTTCTCCCCCAGCCTCCCGCTGGCCTGCAGGTACACACAGTAGTGGATGCTGCTCTCTCATTGGCTGTCGGTGATCAGGATGTTATATTCAGTCAGATCTCATTTCACACGACATGATTTGAATCTCCAGATATTCAGCACGCCAAATATCTCACTGGTGCAGCAACTCATTGGTGATTCTCTCATATCGCGTCCTTCATAGTTCACACTGTGTGATTGTTACTAGTGTGAACGAGCACCGGTTTGCCTGTGATTTCAGGCATTTTTCTCAAAACCTGTCGGCGAGTCGAAATCAGGGCTAAAATCCTGCAGTCTGAACTCGTCATGTTGTGGGATGTAAGTTGTGAACCTAAATCAGATGTAATACATGTAGAAGTATACATCAGAAAGAAATTAAACTGCTTTAAAATGTGTTGGGTTTTGCATATAAATACTTGTGCTTAACACATTTGTTTCAGTTTGTTATTTGCTAATAAATGACATTAGAATGTTTAGTTTTAGACAGATGGCTATATTTCTATTTTATATATTTATGTTGTATTTCTATAAGTATACTGCTATTTATTAAAGTTCATGATAATATCGATTGTTATTCACAGCAAGTGTAATCTATCGTCCTCTCTTGAAGTAACAATGCTGGCTGAGCACAAATGCAGAAGTGATCGTGCAGTCCATTAACCAGTCTCTTTATAAAGGACGGCCTGGACAGCTCCATATTATTACAACAATGCTGTGATGAGCACCCACAGCGATCTACAAATGCACAGAGAGCTAGCCACAAACACCCACAGAGATCTACAAATGCACAGAGAGCTAGCCACAAACACCCACAGCGATCTACAAATGCACAGAGAGCTAGCCACAAACACCCACACTAATCTACAAATGCACAGAGAGCTAGCCACAAACACCCACAGAGATCTACAAATGCACAGAGAGCTAGCCACAAACACCCACAGAGATCTACAAATGCACAGAGAGCTAGCCACAAACACCCACAGAGATCTACAAATGCACAGAGAGCTAGCCACAAACACCCACACTAATCTACAAATGCACAGAGAGCTAGCCACAAACACCCACAGAGATCTACAAATGCACAGAGAGCTAGCCACAAACACCCACACTAATCTACAAATGCACAGAGAGCTAGCCACAAACCTCCACAGAGATCTACAAATGCACAGAGAGCTAGCCACAAACACCCACAGCTATCTACAAATGCACAGAGAGCTAGCCACAAACACCCACAGAGATCTACAAATGCACAGAGAGCTAGCCACAAACACCCACACTAATCTACAAATGCACAGAGAGCTAGCCACAAACACCCACACTAATCTACAAATGCACAGAGAGCTAGCCACAAACACCCACAGCGATCTACAAATGCACAGAGAGCTAGCCACAAACACCCACAGAGATCTACAAATGCACAGAGAGCTAGCCACAAACACCCACAGTGATCTACAAATGCACAGAGAGCTATCCACAAACACCCACACTAATCTACAAATGCACAGAGAGCTAGCCACAAACACCCACACTAATCTACAAATGCACAGAGAGCTAGCCACAAACACCCACAGAGATCTACAAATGCACAGAGAGCTAGCCACAAACACCCACACTAATCTACAAATGCACAGAGAGCTAGCCACAAACACCCACAGAGATCTACAAATGCACAGAGAGCTAGCCACAAACACCCACACTAATCTACAAATGCACAGAGAGCTAGCCACAAACACCCACAGCGATCTACAAATGCACAGAGAGCTAGCCACAAACACCCACAGAGATCTACAAATGCACAGAGAGCTAGCCACAAACACCCACAGAGATCTACAAATGCACAGAGAGCTAGCCACAAACACCCACAGCGATCTACAAATGCACAGAGAGCTAGCCACAAACACCCACACTAATCTACAAATGCACAGAGAGCTAGCCACAAACACCCACAGAGATCTACAAATGCACAGAGAGCTAGCCACAAACACCCACAGAGATCTACAAATGCACAGAGAGCTAGCCACAAACACCCACACTAATCTACAAATGCACAGAGAGCTAGCCACAAACACCCACAGAGATCTACAAATGCACAGAGAGCTAGCCACAAACACCCACAGAGATCTACAAATGCACAGAGAGCTAGCCACAAACACCCACAGAGATCTACAAATGCACAGAGAGCTAGCCACAAACACCCACACTAATCTACAAATGCACAGAGAGCTAGCCACAAACACCCACACTAATCTACAAATGCACAGAGAGCTAGCCACAAACACCCACAGAGATCTACAAATGCACAGAGAGCTAGCCACAAACACCCACAGAGATCTACAAATGCACAGAGAGCTAGCCACAAACACCCACACTAATCTACAAATGCACAGAGAGCTAGCCACAAACACCCACAGCGATCTACAAATGCACAGAGAGCTAGCCACAAACACCCACAGTGATCTACAAATGCACAGAGAGCTAGCCACAAACACCCACACTAATCTACAAATGCACAGAGAGCTAGCCACAAACACCCACAGAGATCTACAAATGCACAGAGAGCTAGCCACAAACACCCACAGCGATCTACAAATGCACAGAGAGCTAGCCACAAACACCCACAGAGATCTACAAATGCACAGAGAGCTAGCCACAAACACCCACAGTGATCTACAAATGCACAGAGAGCTAGCCACAAACACCCACAGAGATCTACAAATGCACAGAGAGCTAGCCACAAACACCCACACTAATCTACAAATGCACAGAGAGCTAGCCACAAACACCCACAGAGATCTACAAATGCACAGAGAGCTAGCCACAAACACCCACACTAATCTACAAATGCACAGAGAGCTAGCCACAAACCTCCACAGAGATCTACAAATGCACAGAGAGCTAGCCACAAACACCCACACTAATCTACAAATGCACAGAGAGCTAGCCACAAACACCCACAGAGATCTACAAATGCACAGAGAGCTAGCCACAAACACCCACAGTGATCTACAAATGCACAGAGAGCTACCCACAAATACCCACAGCGATCTACAAATGCACAGAGAGCTAGCCACAAACACCCACAGAGATCTACAAATGCACAGAGAGCTAGCCACAAACACCCACAGCGATCTACAAATGCACAGAGAGCTAGCCACAAACACCCACAGAGATCTACAAATGCACAGAGAGCTAGCCACAAACACCCACAGCGATCTACAAATGCACAGAGAGCTAGCCACAAACACCCACACTAATCTACAAATGCACAGAGAGCTAGCCACAAACACCCACACTAATCTACAAATGCACAGAGAGCTAGCCACAAACACCCACAGCGATCTACAAATGCACAGAGAGCTAGCCACAAACACCCACAGAGATCTACAAATGCACAGAGAGCTAGCCACAAACACCCACAGAGATCTACAAATGCACAGAGAGCTAGCCACAAACACCCACAGCGATCTACAAATGCACAGAGAGCTAGCCACAAACACCCACAGAGATCTACAAATGCACAGAGAGCTAGCCACAAACACCCACAGCGATCTACAAATGCACAGAGAGCTAGCCACAAACACCCACACTAATCTACAAATGCACAGAGAGCTAGCCACAAACACCCACACTAATCTACAAATGCACAGAGAGCTAGCCACAAACACCCACACTAATCTACAAATGCAGAGAGCTAGCCACAAACACCCACAGTGATCTACAAATGCACAGAGAGCTAGCCACAAACACCCACAGAGATCTACAAATGCACAGAGAGCTATCCACAAACACCCACACTAATCTACAAATGCACAGAGAGCTAGCCACAAACACCCACAGAGATCTACAAATGCACAGAGAGCTAGCCACAAACACCCACACTAATCTACAAATGCACAGAGAGCTAGCCACAAACACCCACAGCGATCTACAAATGCACAGAGAGCTAGCCACAAACACCCACAGCGATCTACAAATGCACAGAGAGCTAGCCACAAACACCCACAGCGATCTACAAATGCACAGAGAGCTAGCCACAAACACCCACAGAGATCTACAAATGCACAGAGAGCTAGCCACAAACACCCACAGAGATCTACAAATGCACAGAGAGCTAGCCACAAACACCCACAGAGATCTACAAATGCACAGAGAGCTAGCCACAAACACCCACAGCGATCTACAAATGCACAGAGAGCTAGCCACAAACACCCACACTAATCTACAAATGCACAGAGAGCTAGCCACAAACACCCACAGCGATCTACAAATGCACAGAGAGCTAGCCACAAACACCCACAGAGATCTACAAATGCACAGAGAGCTAGCCACAAACACCCACACTAATCTACAAATGCACAGAGAGCTAGCCACAAACACCCACACTAATCTACAAATGCACAGAGAGCTAGCCACAAACACCCACAGAGATCTACAAATGCACAGAGAGCTAGCCACAAACACCCACACTAATCTACAAATGCACAGAGAGCTAGCCACAAACACCCACAGCGATCTACAAATGCACAGAGAGCTAGCCACAAACACCCACACTAATCTACAAATGCACAGAGAGCTAGCCACAAACACCCACACTAATCTACAAATGCAGAGAGCTAGCCACAAACACCCACAGAGATCTACAAATGCACAGAGAGCTAGCCACAAACACCCACAGAGATCTACAAATGCACAGAGAGCTAGCCACAAACACCCACACTAATCTACAAATGCACAGAGAGCTAGCCACAAACACCCACAGCGATCTACAAATGCACAGAGAGCTAGCCACAAACACCCACAGAGATCTACAAATGCACAGAGAGCTAGCCACAAACACCCACACTAATCTACAAATGCACAGAGAGCTAGCCACAAACACCCACACTAATCTACAAATGCACAGAGAGCTAGCCACAAACACCCACAGAGATCTACAAATGCACAGAGAGCTAGCCACAAACACCCACAGAGATCTACAAATGCACAGAGAGCTAGCCACAAACACCCACACTAATCTACAAATGCACAGAGAGCTAGCCACAAACACCCACACTAATCTACAAATGCACAGAGAGCTAGCCACAAACACCCACAGAGATCTACAAATGCACAGAGAGCTAGCCACAAACACCCACACTAATCTACAAATGCACAGAGAGCTAGCCACAAACACCCACAGCTATCTACAAATGCACAGAGAGCTAGCCACAAACACCCACAGCGATCTACAAATGCACAGAGAGCTAGCCACAAACACCCACAGCGATCTACAAATGCACAGAGAGCTAGCCACAAACACCCACAGCGATCTACAAATGCACAGAGAGCTAGCCACAAACACCCACAGCGATCTACAAATGCACAGAGAGCTAGCCACAAACACCCACACTAATCTACAAATGCACAGAGAGCTAGCCACAAACACCCACAGAGATCTACAAATGCACAGAGAGCTAGCCACAAACACCCACACTAATCTACAAATGCACAGAGAGCTAGCCACAAACACCCACACTAATCTACAAATGCAGAGAGCTAGCCACAAACACCCACAGCGATCTACAAATGCACAGAGAGCTAGCCACAAACACCCACAGAGATCTACAAATGCACAGAGAGCTAGCCACAAACACCCACAGCGATCTACAAATGCACAGAGAGCTAGCCACAAACACCCACAGCGATCTACAAATGCACAGAGAGCTAGCCACAAACACCCACAGAGATCTACAAATGCACAGAGAGCTAGCCACAAACACCCACAGAGATCTACAAATGCACAGAGAGCTAGCCACAAACACCCACAGAGATCTACAAATGCACAGAGAGCTAGCCACAAACACCCACAGAGATCTACAAATGCACAGAGAGCTAGCCACAAACACCCACACTAATCTACAAATGCACAGAGAGCTAGCCACAAACACCCACAGTGATCTACAAATGCACAGAGAGCTAGCCACAAACACCCACAGAGATCTACAAATGCACAGAGAGCTAGCCACAAACACCCACAGAGATCTACAAATGCACAGAGAGCTAGCCACAAACACCCACACTAATCTACAAATGCACAGAGAGCTATCCACAAACACCCACACTAATCTACAAATGCACAGAGAGCTAGCCACAAACACCCACACTAATCTACAAATGCACAGAGAGCTATCCACAAACACCCACAGAGATCTACAAATGCACAGAGAGCTAGCCACAAACACCCACAGCGATGTACAAATGCACAGGACGCAATTCACTCATAAATGTCAGGCAAAATTGTGTTTGTAGAGTAAAAAATATATGTGTGTGTTTTTTGTTTGCAAGTCTATTTTCACCCATTTCTGAATACAGTTCATGTTTGTGGATAGGGGTGGGACGATACAGGTAACTTTTCAATTCTGTGGCGATATGTGGCCCACGATAATGATAATATCACGATCCGCGATATCTGCTATATTCAAAATGTTGGAAGAAATTTCATCAACGATATTTCACGATATCTGTGACTGATAAAGAAAAAATACCCATAATAAGGAAATCAGCATTTATTAATGCCAACATTGTGCAAAGAAATATGCATTAGCATAATAACTCACTGCCTGCTGGTCTTAGATGTAAACACTACAGCTAGACAGATAAAAGAGCATGAACATTAAAGACAACATGAACATTAATTAACATGTGTAAACATGATACTGAAACGGCAGCAGTAATTTACTGTAAAGTGCTTTATGTAAACCTGGACAGTGGACACATCAAGGCATATACCCCTTGAGGAACACGAAGGCCCAGTCCCAATTCTACCTCTTAGCCCTTCCCCTTAGCCAATTCTCTTTAGCTTGAAGGTGTAGGGCTAAGGGGAAAGGGGTATACACCCCTTTGAACAAAGATTTTTCAGGAACACACTCGAAACCAGTGCTGCGTCCCAATCCGCATACTATCCGTCCTAAATAGTATGTGAAAATAGAATTAGTATGTCCCAAATCGTAGTATGTTGAAAAGGGTATGCCAAAAAGTCCCGGATGGTTTACTATTTCCGGGCAAAATTTTAAGTGTAGAAGCGTCCATACTCTAACCGCTGATATTACCCACAGTGCATTGCGCATTGGACGTGAATTCGATTAGAACTACAAAATTCAGGTGAAAAGTGTAAACAAACTACAAACATGATGGACGCGCGAGACCAACCGTCAAGCAGAGAGGCTTCAGTAATGACTGTTAGTTAATATCTAGCCCACTGGAGAATATTTAAATAGTGTCGTCTGTGTTATATTTCATCTGCAACAACAATACTGAACTGATATAAAGACGTGTTTGGACATTACCGTCTGAATGCAGAATTATCCAAAGACCTGAGGAGATTTCTCTGCATGAAAGACTCGTGAATGGGAGATTATCCTGCTGCTGCTTCTCCAATAAGGTAGGAAATTAAATACGACAGAAATGTGGATGATTAACAGGGCTCTAAACTAAGCAACACAACGATCTGTGTAACGAGAAAGTAGTATGTCCCAAAGCTTGCATACTTTTCTGTTACTCACTCAAAAGTAGATATTTTTCCTTCAAAAAAAAGTACATACTTTTAGGGCGTAGTATAAGTGTGCGAATTGGGACGCAGCACAAGAGGTAAGAAAATTTCCCAGAATACACCAGCCACAACGGCAGGATAGCTGCACCCGGAAGTGAGGAGATCCACAAATTAATACTTGTTGTCATTATTATGAATTTTTACAACAAACAAGCACATGATTAAATTAGGGCTGTCAAGTGATTTAAAAAATTTACTAATTAATCACACTTTTTTATATAATTAATCACGATGAATCGTGAAAAAGCCGTATTTATTACAGAAATAAAAACACTGGCATGTAAGAGCCATTTGAACTTCAAAACAATCAATAACAAACAAAAATGATTTCCATGTTGGAGTCTAAGTGGACTACAAAAAATCCAAAATACAGGCATTGCAGATATGGAAAATGATAATAATAATAAAGTATTGAATACAAACAATTCTTCTTCTCTGTTGTTGTTAGTTAACTTTACTCAAACAGCGCCCCCGCAAACAGAATGGTAGATATTGGGTAGTGACACTGGCAATGGGTAAATTAATAATTTTGTGTAATCAAATATTGTAATTGGCCGTTAGTGTATTGATTATTTATTGTGACAGAAAGCACAACATTATATTGCAATATCATTATATTGGGGGGGTTGGTGATGTGCGCGCGAACTGAAGATCGCTGAGGGGTGAGAGGTTGCGCGCGACCGGAAGAGCATGCGCACAAGCACCAGGTTTCAGCCCAGAATGTACCAAAATGCTGGGGGGGGGTTTCGGGAGACAGAACAATACGGGAGACGGGTCTGAAATACGGGAGACTCCCGGGAAAAACGGGAGTGTTGGCAGGTAAGCAATTGAGTCAGATTGAATCAGATAAAAAGATTCACACTTTATCTACCATTTGTCCCGCTAATAGAAGACATTGTATTTTACCAATCTTGTTTATATTATTTCCGTGGCCGACGATAATAACATAACACAGTACCGGGTTAACTTTTAGCAAGGTAACAAAATCTACAGCTCGTCTTAGCAGCATATAAACAAGAACACTGTTCTTACAAAATCTTACTAGATCTTAGAATCATACCTGAGAAACCACAAAAGCAGAGATTTGGCTTATCTTTAACTGCTTAAGATCATATGCACCAGGGACCTGTTTCAGAAAGGAGGTTAAGTGTAAACTCAGAGTATGTTAACCCTCAAATGAGAGAAACTCTGGGTTTTTTGTTTCAAAATGGCAGGTTTGTCAATCTCGAGAAAGCAGGGTAAGTCAAGCCTGTTTCTGAAAGAGAGGTAACTTTAACTCAGAGTCAGTTACCGTGGTCACTTACTCTGTGAACCTAACCTGGTCAGGAGCAGGTTTTATTCTCTAAAGTCTGAGTTTCTGTCGGTCTCTTCCCCTTTATTAAAGACGAATCGGCATTTCTCGCCTTAGCCTTACGTTTCCACACACCTATTTTTATGCACATTTTGGATATGAGCATAAAAAAATCAGTTGATGGAAACGCCAAGATGCACAGAACTTTAGAAAATACGCATAAAAAACATGCGCATAACTGAGTAGGAGAAACTTTTTATTCGATAAGAAAAGATGCGGATAAACTATGCAAACACTTTTACTGAACCTCTTATATACACATTAAAAAAAGGTTTAAGAGAATGATGTAAATGTGTGTGAATAGACAAACCAGCAGGCTGAGCACACTGTAAAACATCTGAAATGCTGTTTTGGTCATTCTAAAACGCCTTAACTGTTTCAGTATTATTATAATATTAAACCTCCAGAGAGTCTGCAGCGTGTCAAGAGCGTCGGTTCTCCGTGTCTCATGGCCTCAAACGCCACCACGTGTTCATTGTGTGTCAGCATTGTCTTCTGAGGCACAAGTCATTTATTAAATAAAGAACAGATTCACGCAGCTTCTTCTACTGCAGTAAATTTAGTTTTTACTGTTAATATTTGGCAGTTAATCAGGACGTGACTGATTAATCAGCAAGTGCTTTATTCACATGTCTTTTATGCGTTATTCCAGTTTTGCACGTAAATTTAATTCGCACTTTAGGATGGAAACATAGCTAATGCCTACATTTCAGTCACACAAACAACAAAGTTATGTACGAGAATGGCTTGTCCTTTTTTAATAATTAATTAGCTTAAATTCACTGACCTTCGACAGGGACATGTCCTAACTAGATTAATGGGATTATTACTCCTTCTAAAAACTATTTTAGTTCTGCTTACATTATAAATGTCATATCATCCTCTACCACTCGATCAATAAAAAAGGCAGACACACAAGTGCACTTTTAAATCTATTAAAACTGATCAACGTGTGTAAGAACCTTAAATTAAACTTTCCACTGAACATCAAGCTAAGGTTATATGCATTCTTGTGTTGTCAAATTTGTTCTAGAAACTACGCAGTAGCCTATTAATTTAATGCAATTACATCTGAAATAACTTGAAAAAGTGGGGAATTGGCTGTAATTTTGAAGTGAAAATTTAATAAACGTCACACATTACATTACTTTTTTAAATATGTTTAAATATTTTAAATGTAAACTTGCGCATTAACTTGAACAGCGGTGTTTTCCCACGCTAACACGATGCAGTGGTGTTGCTTTTTTAAATATATGCTCATATTTGCTATAACTTTGCATGAGCACATCAAGTTCAGCTGGAGAACTCGTAATATCTGCGCTCCATAGCGACAAATCTAGCGACTTTTTTTGTGTGTTACTGGAGATTTTTATAGACTCTCATGTGTCTGTACTGTACCGTTCCTACTCTTCTCAACGAGCTGCAGGTGATGCTGTCGGCCCTTTCCCCGCCTCAGAGCACTGACAGGCGGCCCAGTCCTCGTACAGCAGTCTCTCTCCCACCTGCAGCCTGGATCACCCCTCTGTGTACTGACGGCAAATGATTTAGCACAGCAGTGTGAAGGTATCTCCCTTGTATAGTCAAACCGATCTGCTTCTGCTTTATTCTAACAGTTTAATTTGACCGTTTATTCTTTTCGTCACAATCACAGATTATTTTAGTGAGAGTTTCAGAACTTGTTTATTACGTCTGAGAGATTACTGCAAATTTACTACGCATCTATACTGATATACTGTATTCAAACAGCAATAAATTTAGTTAAATTGACATGCTTACATAAAGCGTAGTGCAAATATAAATACACCTTTATTTACCATAGGCTGTTAAACAAACAGAAATGGTAGAACGTGATGACGTCAGTAATTTGCAAATTAGTGTATGATGTAATCTAGCGACTTTTCGGGCAGAGCTTAGCGCCTTTTCGTTACAGTGACTCAGTCCATAAGTGAATGTGTGTGTAAGGGAAGATCATTGAAATCCAAACGATGAATCCCACGAATGTAAAAATCTTTTGGTGGTGTAGTAGTGCAATTCTCTGTGATGTAATGTTCAATAAGGCATAGCAGTTGAGTTTACAACTCAGTGATGGGGTAAATGATGAGAAATACCACACAATGGACGCACTCCGCGGGTAACTGCAATTAAGGCACAGATCACGCTGGTGTAGAGCAGAATTTCCCCTTGTCTCTGCCTACAGGTCTGGGTGGCTCACCATCGCAGGATCACAGCAATTTTAACTCCAAAATAAAAACCTGACCTGTTCACACAACAGGATCACAAATATCACTGACAATTTACATGACTACAATACACATCACAGCTTAAAATGAATTCAACATTAACTACAAGTGGATATAAAATACAAGTGGAGTGCTTTTGACACTTAATGTGCAAATATGACATTCACGTGTGATAATGCAGTGCTAGTTAGCATCTTAGCACATAACAGAACTTATTCAGTGCATTTATCAATTTATTAATAGACTGCACGTTGATTTCACATGGTAAAATCTCTTCTAAGATTGTAACTATCAAATTATGACATCAAATGTTACAAGACGAATACTGTTTGTACTACTAGTTTTTCATTTACACCAGTGTACTGCAAATGTCACTAGCTTTCGTTTAGTACCAGACATCATACAGATCATTTTAATCTGCTATAAGAGTTAAGACAACACATTCATTAACCTGGTTGGTTGGAATAAACACAGTGTATGAGGAAAGCTATGGCATATTATTCAAAGATACATCTGCCTTAATTCTAACATTTCAAGACATTGTCTTTCATTCGTAAGCATTAATTTCCAGAGATCCTGTGCCTCTACAAAAGCGTGCGTCTGGCAGGATGTCCACATGACGAGCACATGACCCAGGAGTCATGGAAGAGTCTCGTGAGGCGGTTCCCGCTGAAAATCCTGTAAAGCCCCATTGTTAGGTGATTTACTAAGCTGGGTAAAGGGTACCCGATCATCTGCAGCCAAAGTATTGGTCAAAACAGTCAAATCAATTGGCTCTCTGTTATCCTGATGGTATAACCCTTGAGCCAGATCTAAATGACCAGACAATGTGGCGCCCAATTTCCAAGCCTGATTTGAACTGGTTTGAGTTCTGTGCAACATGCTTTGCAGTGAGGTCCAACAATGGCAATACATATTTATTTAAAACAAATATATTTTGTTGTCTATTTATGATTACAGCAACATAACTCTTATTACTATGTTTACAAGTCTTCTTCACCCTTACTTTCAAGCACATAAACAACATTTCTAACAGAACGCCAGCTCATGGCCAGCTTCTTTATGTCAACTTCAACCGTGCTGAACTCTGCATTAATCAGTTCACAATAACAGTCATTTACAGGATCTATTGATATCTGTGTGCATTAAGCACATCTTTTCTTCACCTAAAGTACATATATTAAGTTGTCCAGTTTATCTCATGCAGACCTTTTAAAAATTAGGTCTACTTGCCTAATAGCAACATGCTGCAATGTGAAATTATTATACTATACTACTACTACATATACATAATCAGTGCTTAATAATTACAATGTGCAAATAAAATGTTAAAAATGCTAATTTACATCACTTATATCTAGGCCCATACGGTATCTGCGCGCGCAAAAATCTGATTTTTAGCCCATCATTGAGTCTATTTATGTGCTTGTGTAAATGTGTGTAAATTTATGCTTATTCAGTTTAATTACACTAATATTAGTGTGATCTAATAATAGTAATATTAAAATGTTCATATGATTTATGTACAATAGTTTGTAAAATAATATTTTTTCTTTTAGTAGAGATATTATACGAGAGACTTGCTTTGTTTACCAAATAAGTGGATCTAATTGGTTTTGCATTGTAAACATTAAATACAAGTTAAAAATGTATTATTATTTATTCATAAATAAAAGTTTTAGTTATGATACTCCTAAAATTATTCCACATAAATCTGCAGATTTTTTACTAAATTCTATGCAGAAATAGCAAAAACTATCCGCAGATTCTGCCTGGCCCTAGTTATATCTCATGATAAATATTGTCCTTAAATTAAATGGATATTATACCCTAAATTAAAAATTCTGCAATTACTCATCCTTCAATTCTCATAAATCTGTTTTCACCAGAGTACATGCTGTATTTAGGAAAATGTCAAATACCTGTAACCATTGACTTCAATAGTAATTGTTTTTCCTACAATAGTTTTAGGGTTTCTCACATTTTCCAAAATAACTTCTTTTTTGTTCAACATAAACTCATAAAGGTTTGAAACCACTTGAGTAAATAGTGAGTAAAGTTTGATTTTTGAGTGAACTGTCCCCTTGAACACATTATATGTTATGAACCCCAAACCAATACCTTCACATGCTTATTGACCTTAAATGAAAGAGCAGGTGCAGCCACTGTTATTAAATTGTGTTCAGACTTCAGGTCTCTTTCACTTCTAATAATTTTTAGGCATAAAATCAGCCTGTTATGCTGTGTGATGTTGCACACTGGTGTTTTCTTATTGTAATATGTCAATAGTTACGTGTCGTCATAAACACACTTGTTTATAAAACGTGTTTGACCATTTACTGCCATTTGTTATTTGCAGTCATTTCCCCCACAGGCAAATTAAAAATAAGTCCTACAACAATCACAGAAAATAGCTCACATCTGCACTGCAGAATGAGCTCAACAGTAACTTTATACACACAGAATGTGAGACTGAGTAACACACAATGAATACCTGAGTTTTAGTGTGGCAGTAACTGACTCCTCTGTGGAGCTTTTGGAAGGATCGGCCAGGTGAAACGTCCGGTTCAGTGCATTAATGAACTAAAATGATGAGGTGCTTTTAAATTGCTATTAATACAGATTATATCTTTAAATAAGGATCCAGACATAGTAGTGACATATTTAATTTTTAATTTACTGATCAGAAACTTCCAACGCAGCTTGTCAGTGTTTACAAAAGAAACAATTCCCTGATAATTCTCAAAGTTGACCTAACAAAGAAAACATTTATTTCAACATTGTAAACCATTATTAGGTACATGTAACTTTTAAAATCATAGTGATATTCACCATAACACTACATCCAGTGTTGCAACTGTTCATTTATTTTATACCGAAGAAAACGAAATACTACATAAAAAATACAACAACATTTATGCAACCATGCCTACAAAAATGCTGTGACTACCTTAGACAAAGTGTGGCGGGAAAGTTGTGGGTTTTCTCCAAAAAAGACCACGCCTGCTGTATAGTGGTCCATAATGTAGAGTGAATCTCCAATTTCAAGTTGATTGGCAGCAAGATGAAACATCCCCTCAAATATCTGTGCTAATGAAATTGTGGAAAATATATAATGCAATACAAATGGTCCATCATCCTTAACTGTTCAAAAGTCATGACAAATCACTAATACATGTATGTATGTCTGTCTGTTCATCTATGAATCCTTCCATCTGACTATACCATACTGATGTTTTTCATTACACTATTTACAGTGTCCCCAACAACACGTTTAATTATTGGGTAATATTAATTAACTATAGGAACTCATGGTATAGGTAGGGTCTGGATGAAGATTAGGACAAGGTGTAGTAACATCTAACCGTGCATAATGATTTTATTACTATAGTAAACTAAATCATTACATTTGTTTCACTACAGGTTTATAGTTATGCAAAGTAACTAAGAGCATACAATTCACAGAAAACGTTTGTCAGTCTGTACCTCACCACATAGCCACTGTTGTTCACGAAGTGTATGCAGCTCACTAGCTATGTTTCCATCCAAAAAATGCTAATTAACTATGTGCAAAACTGGATTATCGCATAAAAGACGTGCGAATAAAGCTGCGCTTCAATCCAACAAGTCAAAGTGAACAAAATCGTCACTTCCTGATTATCTGGCACCAAATATCAACAGTGTTTGCTGCGATAAGAGAAGCTGCGTCAATATTTTCTTCATTTAATAAATGACTTGTGCCTCAGAAGGCAATCCTGACACACAGTGAACGAGCGGTGGCGTTTGATGGTGTCAGACGCGGAGCACAGACACTCTTGACAGTTCTGGAGGTCATTAATAATATAATAACACTAATACTTAAATGGTTAAGGTGTTTTAGAATGGCCAAAACAACATTTCAGATGTTCTACAGCAGGGCTATTCAATTGGCGGCCCGCGGGCCGAACCCGGCCCCCGAGGCAATTTGTTCCGGCCCCCCAAATATTGTGACCAAGACATCAAAAATAAATTTAGTTCAGTCAAAAAAGGTCGCTATCGTTATTAAGTGACGTGCGTCTGTTCAATAGCACGAGCTGCAGTTAAAGGCTGCGCAGCGAGTCACCTGACATTAAGTGAGTGGCACAAGCAGATGTTTGTAGAAAAGGCCTTTTGTACAATGCACTGACATCGTTAATAGGAATGCAATGATTAGCCGATTTCACTATTAACCCTGCTTTTATTCATTAAGGCTTCTCAAAGCCGCATTCCTGTTGCACGGAAAAAAGCTGCTGCAACTAAAGTTATGCCAATACGCACGCACATTGGATTAACTATAGCAGCAAGCCGTTGACATATTGCGTCTTTTCCGCGCGCAAGTACATTGTTTCCAATTGAGACGTGCGCATATTGGAAGTGGTCCGCGCACCTCTCATAAGCAGACCGTCACACCCGCACCCTCCAGGCACACAGTAGAAATGATCTCAGGCTGTAGTGGTGAGAGTTGTGCGTGGCTTTCAGTGCAATGTAAACTAAAGATATGTTAATGAATTATTAAAAATTATTAAAATAATAGGTATGAACACAGATAATAACAACAGTTCATTTAAACTCATCTTATATATAGCTTAAATTAACATTAGACAAATACTATTTTTATTTATTCTTACTTTTATTTGTTATCCATTATTCTGTCATTTATTTTCATTGTAAAATTATCACTCATGTTTAAATCAAAAACTTTTTCATTTATTTTTAAGTCCAAAGAGAGAAATGGACTATTGTTTGTGTTTTATTAATATTTTGTGCTGTATTTGGTTACTGAGCAGCAATAAACAACACTTTAAAATATTAGCATTTTTCTTGTGATTTTCTAAACTAGACGTGTTTTGAATGTAATAAATGCATAATAATGGTGATAACTGTGAAACCATGATTATTCTTCAGACTATAATCGCACAACCAAAATATATAATCGTTGCATCCCTAATTGTTACCCAGTTTAAAACTGAACATATGAATGTGTCTGAATGTAGAAGAAGCCTACTGGAGCAATACACTAATTTTGTGCCTTGAAATACATTTGGATATGCTTGTAAAAAAAAGCCACATTGTACAATGCAGTGATGTTATGTAGTTTCAAAATTCAACATATTAATGTTTTAATGTAGAATAAGTCAACGTGGGTGTCTTTAAGAGGCCTATGTTATTCCTTATTAAGTTTCGTGAAACAGTTAGCTACGACAGATAGTGTGCGCTTTGTCTACGACACGAATTCCATTCCTGTACTCCACTGGAAAACCAAAATGTTCCCAAACAGGAGACTTAAATGTATTTGGGGGATCTGCAATCTCAATATATGCGAAGCAGCCGTCCATATACAGTAGTAATGGAGTGTGATCGCTCACTCAAGTCACATCACATGACATGCACTTGGAAAATACTATTCTAAATTCTAAAACATTAGAATATAATATTTAGAACAAAAGCTCATCATTACTAATACAATTTAATCAAATGTGATAAAATAAAGATGTTTTGGTTCAATTAGAGACAAGTGACGTCAACCTTAACAGTGGGCAGCAGGGGGCGTGACAGTATCGCGGTCCGCCACGAGAGTTTCGCGATACGTATCGTGGTTGGTGTATCGCGATATTTCGGTTCGGTTTGAAGTATCATTACACCCCTAATATTTATATTCCTAAACTTAGTTTAAAACTTTATTTTTCATGTTTTTGTAAGATTTTAACTATAAAATAAACCAATTGTACAGCACAGAGTCATATTATCCATATGACTGTAATATAAGAGTTAAAGACAGAAAAGCAGCTTTGCTTATGTGTAACACTTGTAAGAGTATATTTGACCTTTTTGCAGATGCTAGCTAAGGCTACACAACTAACATCTTGTTGTCGGTCAGGGGTGCGTTTCCCAAAACCATCGTTAGCCAACTAAGGTCGCAAGTTCCGTCGTTACAAACATAGTTCTTTGATTTGCTGTTTCCCAAATCCATCGCTCCAACGAACATTCGCAAACAGCGTCGCAAACTTGAGCTCTTGAAACGACACATCTGGAGCTGTAGTTAAAAGCATAGTTCCTGGCTGTGTTCTATTCCCACTTATCCCCCCTATGCCCTATTTATTTAGAACATTCTAACATTCAAAGTTGGAATTATTAATAATAAAAAAGCATTAAGGTCATCTCTCTTAGGTGTCATTTGCTTTCAAAGTATTTTTACAGTTCAGTTTTAGCGATCTTCATGTTTACAATTGTGCTCCCTTCGCAGTGCACTTTGAAAACATTGATATCATTTTGAACACAGCCTCATGGCGAAAACTATATGTATATTTAAAAGCGGAAATTATGTTACGGTACGTCTCCAAAGCTTGTGAAAATAAAAAACATAGCATACGTTCTTTTATTTTATAGTGGGTTATTAAGTTTCTCTGCTGTATATGACATGGGCCTGTTGGTTAGAACTTTCTGGTGTGGTTTGCATGATAATGATAATAATAATAATAATCATCATCATTAATATTATTATTAAAGTAAATATAGTTATAATAAATCGCCTCATTATTTATTTATTTATTTATTTATATGATTTATATATGATATTAGAATAGTGTTAGCTTTTGTAAGTGATCTTATGTTTTAGAATAGAATATGTAATGTTCAACTTCTCAATAATATTAGTAAAGCAAACATTGGCCCTATATGTGCCATTTACATATATTTTAATTAATATGGAAAGCGAGTGCATGTTTTTACCAAAACTAATATTGGATTTTATTTTAAATGCGTGTTTGTGTAAAACAATATAATTTGCACAAAGAAATGATGGGGTTGTTCTCTAAAGAAGTTACTCCACCCCGTTTAGAGCATCATTATGGGCGTTTTGCTCATAACTAACGTAGTTCAAGCGATGGATCTACGACAGAGAAACTAGGGGTTTTGGGAAACACTCGTCGCTACATAGTTCTTTTGCCAAACGATGCATCGTACTATGATAGTTCAGCCGCGAGTTACGTCGTTGTTTGGGAAACGCACCCCAGGTCAATGGGCCAAATCAGAAAACTCAAAGTTCGGAGGCAAAGTATACAAACACACACACACACACTCAATGCAAAGCTTAAAATGTTAGAATTTTCTGTTTACTATGATGAATAAGGAAAAACTGATCAAATAAAATACAATTTGAAAGGGAAAAATAAATAAAACAATATCCAACAAAACGTTCTTAGCAAGAAACCAATGAATCAGATAAATGCATCTTTCTCTCAGAAAGATTAAACACAATCAATTTCAACTTCAAAATAAATAAACAATTGGTTTTCTTTTTTCTTTTTCACCTCAAATTTTAGATTATTGTATTTTAGATAATTATTTGTTATTTTATATTTAAATCCTATTTAGTTCGGTTTAGTTTAGTTTAGGTTATTTTTCTTCTTAGTCTCTTTGTAATTCAAACTCTAGTTTAAACTTCACTCAATTGTATATTAAACAACAGAATCATTCACAGCCATACAAAACATTCTACAATCCAAATAACATTCTTTTTGGAAATGAAAAGTAAGACAACACTACAACTTTTGTTGTGAATTGACCTCAATCCTGGAATTTGAGTTCAGAAAATACCTCCAATCCTCAGAGTTTCAAACGAAAGTAATCACCATCAGCCAAACAAAAGAAGATGAGAATCCAGAAACGAAAGGGTTTGAAAGTTTAAAGTCTATGGGTGGCTCGCCATCATCCTCTTCTGTCAGCACGACTTGATGCCCGAAATGTTCAGCAGAAAATCCAAGCTTAAATGAACTCAACAAATCTGGCCGATTCCTCTGAATTATTATTAGGTTAATACACCATGAACTCCCAACTCCAACTTGAAACGTCGGATCATCTAGGTCCTTTACCGGGTAAATTTAATCTCTTAGCTCAAACTTTTTACTAGCGTTTTAGTTGTGAATAACTAATAAATCATCTGTGTGTGTTCAGTTATTTTACTTTGTTAAAAATAACGAATCTTTTCCTCTAAATCTCTGAGCTTTTCACACTCGTGTGTGTTCGCTTTTTCACTCTCCTTTCGGTTTCGCCCGCAACTCCGGTGGGCGGAGCCAGCGTCGTTCTGAAAACTCTACCCATTGGGCAATTTTTACCTGCAGTGCGGACTCCTTCTTCAATTGGATAATTTTAGTTGCAGTAATTTGCATATCACTTACATGCTTAAAGGAATTAAAGGTATATCTCTCTCATTATCAGTGTCTGCCTTTTTTTCTTTCATGTATGAAATATACATCATAGACATGTAATGATTTTTTTTCTTATACTACTTTTAATTTGAGTCCTGGTTACACCTTATATTTTAAGATTATTACTACTATTTATGCAGAAGGCATGATCAAATCACTTTTATTGTCACATCATCAGCAGCACGTGTGCTATGATGAGTGAAAAGCTTAGGTGCTGGCTCCAGACAGTGCAGAATACAGACAGTGTAAATACAACGACAGTGCGAAATACAGACAGTGCAAAAATACAGACAGTGCAGGATACAACAACATACTCTCAAAAAAAAAACAAGACAATGTAAAATTGGCAATGTTGACAGCGATACGTAGGCAGTATTGTTTTAAGTATGGATTTGTTAAAGTGCAGTGCATGCTACATCTTGACAGCATTACATGTGATAATACAGTAGACCTTCTTCTAGGGCTGGGCGATATGGCAATAAAAGATCACGATAATTTTTTTCAGATCAGTCGATATCGATAATTATCACAACAAATGTCAAGTCTTTATATCTATTTAATGTATAGTATTTTCAGCAAGCCATCGCTTTGTGCAGCTGATTTGACACATTTTGTGAAATATTTCAGCTGTCTGACAATATATATAATAAAATAATAGACAAAAGAACAATCTTAATTCAGCATTTACTGCTCAAGTTTTCAACAACCAAAGACATCACCTACAAGTTACTGGATATTATTGTTCAACATCAGAATAAATAAATAAAATAAAACTGGTGAGTTAATGTTCACAGAATGTTCAGTTTTGGATCAACTGTCCTTTTAATGGTGAATTTAGGGTCAAATATCCTTTAATGTATAATCTATTTTATTTAGGGATGCTAATGATTACTTGATAATCTATTGATTGTCAATAACCCTTTAATCGATAGACCTAATCGATGACTGATTAAGCATGGACATTTAAAAGTTTTGTTATGCTTTGTGCTGTGAGACGTGATTATCGAACTGTCATAATCATTTTATTGGAAAAATATATATCGTGATAATTATCGATATCGAATTATCGCCCAGCCCTACCTTCTTCTTATGAGTTTTAAAAACGAAAGGCTTTCGGAGTGGTGTGACATATCTTCCGTGTTTTTTCTGGTTCCTTTCCTTCCATTTCTCTTCTTCATCTCTGTGTGCCTGCATAAAGTATTGATGGAAACCATCGTTAACAATAGGAATGCATTTGTAGATCTGTTTTGTGTCAAAGCTTAAAATGGAAAGAGAAGGAACATTTGACTTAAATTTTGCATTAAAAAATAACTTATCATGTCTTCTAACCTTTCTTCTGAAAACTCTTTTTGAGTCTTCATACTCCTTTAGGAGCGCAGTGTGTCTTATCTGGTACCAGGCAACAAAGTCATCCAGTCTAGTTAGCCGGCCAGTGGTAAAACTAACATGTTTTAGGTCCCACTGGCTTTTTTCCATCACACCATGTGTCCTATTGTCCTGTGTTATGTTCTGGGAAATGAATTAAAAAACAGGTTAAATCCTGGCATAATTTCACAGTAAAACTAAATGACAGTAAGACATGTACAGTATGGTGAAACAGGTATACTATAGTCGTGTAGTCTTTTTCAGTGATTCTTATTTTGTGGAGTACTTGTTATAGTCTGGTCCCACCTCATGTTGTCCAAGATCACCTTTATATTAAAAGGAAATCATAAGCATTTTGTTTATTGTCATAAAACATGCAGACCTGATTTTGTAATTAAAAATGAAAATGTTCGATAAGGCCTTTACAACAAATACACATTGGCCTCTGCATGATTATCCAGGGGAGCTTTGGATATTATTGCACTGCAGCGTTTGGAAAATCTGTTCTGTCCTTTAATTTGCTAAAAAAAAAAAATAAAAAAAAAGTTTATTGTGGTATTCGATTGTTTTAAGTTGTGGGTCTGCCACCAAGTCCAAGATTAGATAACAATCTTTATTGTTACCAATATTTACAGTAATTATTTCTTTAAAAAAAATACAAAAACATTTCAGAATCACATCAATCAAAATGAAATGAAAACATCACATGTACAATAAAGCTTCATTATATATTTACCTTCAAGTCCTCCACATCACCTGTAGGTTCGGCCTTTGTTTCAACTGTAGTCCCATATTTTGAAGCCATGACTGCAGGTTCTTGAAGTGCTCTTCCACATTAGCACCACGGGATGGACTGGAAAACAACTGCAGCACTTTTAACCATTTCATCTAAATCACTTAAAGTGCTTGCAGTTGTGAAGGCACCAAAGACATGCATGAGCAGGTGGTAATGGTTTGGTGCACTGTGGAAAGTAATATAACAATTAGATTCAAATATAAAATTATGTACTGCTAGCTAATCTAACAATGGCAACAATAATGTAAACTATTCAAATGGTTGTGCTATAACACATTATGCCGTGTATCTAAGACATACTGCTAGATTTCCTGATTATTATGTTTTGGAAAGAGGAAATCATGCGCACTAAATCAACTGTAATCATCACACAGAAGCATTATGAAGTTCAGATACTTATCAACAGCTGTTCAATGACAACTGACTGAAATACTGTTTTGCTAAGTAAAATTAGCTTCTACGTACTACTTCAGGGCTTAAATTAGTCCGACACCGTGCCGGATCTCTGGCTTGGCTTTTTAAGGGAAAAAAAATATTTTAGAGCCTGCGCATGCGGTTTAATTAGGGATGTTGAAAATAATCGATTAACTGTTAACCGAAAGGGTGCGTTTGTAACCGATAATGGTATCAGTTAAACCAGTGGTTCTCAAACTGTGGTACGCTGGCTTCCTTATAGTGGTATGCGGAAGAATCACTGAATAAAATGAACACACTTTTAACCCTTTGACATGTACGATAACACAGAGACTCATGTTATCAGACAGCATTGGCTGTTCCCTGAAGCGAATGATTAGAATGTTTACTTTAGTGCATTATCAGATGTTAAAAATCAGTCCGCTTGGTGCAGAGCCAGAGGAAGAGGCGTGCGGCGGGGCAGATACACGTGCTAGAGAAGCCCTTCTGCAGACTGGTGCTGTTGTGTTGCCGCTTCAGTTACTGCAAACTCAGGAATTTCCCCATGCTGCATCACTGGTAAAATAATGATTAGAAATGTGTTAAATGTGTGCTCGTAGTCGTGTAAAATAATGCGTGTTTTCGATATATACAGTTATTTGTTTTGTAAAGCAGTGTGGCTTTTGGTTTAGTCTGTTACCTCAGATTTAAGCTAATTCATTTAAATGTGACACTGCTTGAAAACAGTGGTCAGTGCGTGGTTAACGCTGTTCACTTAAGATGTGATCTCATTCACACCAAATCACGGAAACACCGCACGTATGAGCTGGTCAAGCAGTGCATTTACGCATTTGATCACTCGCTTTTCTGACACACATAGACCTACTGTACATGACCAGCAGTAGAATGTTTAGATTTCAAAGATTTATAAATATGTCATCTGTACATGCAATATATATTTCAATATGTATAAAAAATAGTATACATCTATGACATATAGCCTGTATTTATCAGGTTCAAGCAGCATTTCCAGGTTGATGAATAGGCTACTATACATTAATGCTTTACATGTACAGCAGTTTTCTTTTTACTTTTTAAGAGAAGTGCCATTTTTAATGAACCTTTTAAAAGCACATTTTAATTTAAATAGTGAAGTTTTTTGTTTTGTTTTTGTCTGCAAGTACAGTGTAATGTTTAAAGTGGCTGACAATAATACATATTCTTAATAACAGTAATTAATCTGTCTGGTTTTTTAACTGCAGTGCTGCAGCTGCTTAATTAGGCCTAATACGCTACTGTATTTCAATACTGCTCATTATGGTGGTACTTGGAGAGACACTTTTTCTGAGGTGGTACTTGGTGAAAAAACTTTGAGAACCAGAGTTAAACGATTAAAAACTATTATTATTATTTTTTTTTTAAAGTTTGGCTGTATAAGGGGCCGATCACAGTGAACGCGCTTTTTGCGTTGAGAGGGGCATCTGTTGAGTGGTTTACTAACGGCCGCGAGTGTTTTACGTGCTGCTTATGCGCCCTGCGCGCCTCACGTTTTGCCGTTGCGCACTGTGTGCTCGAGCGGAAAAAGCATGTTACGTCAGTCTGTTAAGGTGACAGCAGTGTTTGTGTTTTAAGACGACTACGGCAAACTTTTAATGATGAAGGAGAGAACGATGGTCGCTGTTTCAGAGCCGTATTACTTTACAGATCTTGAATATCACAATATCATTCAAAATTACAATTATAACATCGACAGCAACACGACTCGCGCACAATACGGGTTAGCTGATTCAGTCGTTTCCTAGTGACCTACAAAAAAGCACCGTGCTGGTTTTTTCTAGTCAACATAAAGGCAGTGCGGTGTGCCTCGTGTTTTTGGAACAGAAAGGCGCGCTCTTTGAGATCGGCTCCTAAATGTGCAACACATATTTGTTAACTCCAGTAACACGTGTAAACACATGTGTCTACAGACGGATTTTGTCAAAGAAGCAAAATGAAAGAAGGATATTTCTGCTCACAGTTTGACAGATGAGTTGACATAATCCAGCGCTGATGCTGATCGCCTCTGTGCTGCATGGAGCCGCGTCATAAACTTAACAAACAGGCTATTGATGATTTAGTGTACAACCAACCTTTCTCCATTTGGAGAATTAGTTATTAATAATAGTTCTTATATAATTTCAGTTTTAAAATAGCCTGCAAAATCTACAAATCAAACAAATCCAAAGATGTTCTTGATTTTTGTATAATGATAACTCCACACCAAACTGAGGCTTTCATTTTACAGCTGATAAAACATGCATGCACATTAATGCAATATCATATGTAAACAACAAAATTGTTATACAAAAAGTTAACATATGAGCCTTGAGGTTCATTATCATTTTCTTTCATCACACGCAGCGCGCGCACATGAACCGCGAGTGAGACGGAGGATATCATTCATAATCATAAGACATAATCTTTAATCTAATGCCTTTTATTAAAATGACAGAGGTTTTGTGAAATAATAATAACAGTGGAGCATTAATTAAATGCATATTTCCCGTGGAGTGATCGATTTGAGGGAGCCTGATATTTTTATTTGACGGAAGAAAAAACATGATTGGACAAACAGCAGCAGACCCTCAGCCTCCTCCACTGGACCAGCTCCATCTTCTGCTCCACATGTCTTCAAAAGAGTTTGCAGGACTTTGCTTACAACCCAGAAAAAAAGAAAAAAATACGTGATAATGGCCTTGATTTCACTTCTAATCTACAGTTTAGCAGTTCAGCTCTTTAGCACTTTAAGCTCTTGTTATTGTTTAGAAAACACTTTATTTGACAGTACTTTTAAATAAATGCTGCAAAGCATAATCATTGAAGACAGTATCTCAGTCTCAGTTTACCAGGTTTTTAAGCACTTTAAACTCTTGTTACTTTAATTCTGTTATTATCGTCAATATTTGATCTAAGTCCTTCTGTGCAGTTTCTCTCCAACCCCCCTCTGAGTTCAGGCTTAGGATTTGTTTTACTTTAACCCCTGCTACTCTCTGCACAGTCCTTTGGCATTCTTCATCACATGGCTAAGGCAACAGTGAAGAATAGGGACCTCAAAATGTCCTTTATCATGTGCTATTTGGTAGTCATGGTTGATGGTGTCGTTGTGATTTTATTTGTCAGAAAGACAGGCAAGTAGCCTGCATTAGCACTATGGACCCATCACACAAGATCATCACAGGACAATGCATTTCCCTCTGACCAAAGTACCTTGCTACATCTGTTTAAAATGCCTCAAGAAAGTATGTGATTGAGGCAATGGTGTGGTCACATGTAAGGTAGGTAGCAGTCGGTAATGGTGATGTTTTTTTTGTTAAACACCAGCATATTGCTCTACTCTTAACCCTAACCCCAAGTAATAACAGCAACACACATTCAGTATTAATCCACACAGTGGCAAAAGCTGAACTATTCTGAAAATTGACTGCGCCACGCGTGGTGAGGACTGCTGATGGTGTCCATAGCAAAGACAAACAGCAGAGGATCGGCAGTTCAGAAATGCATTTAAATCGGTAAAGGAAGAAGCACGCGTCACGTTTTTAACGTGGTTTTGGATGCGATATGTGAACAGCCCCATACAGATTTAACCTGAGAGACACAGTACAAGCAGTGATCTATAATAGACATGTGATTACAAGCTGTGCGAGGCGATTACAACTTATAATAGTGTTGGGCGATGTTGACCAATTTAGCATTGTACGATTTCAACTACCTGGTCTTTGTTTTACCCATAACCAAATCATAAATAAATAAAGAGAAGTTACACACAAATTACCACCTGTCAATCTCTTTTTCCGCGGGACTCTGGCATGAGTAGGCAGAGTGATCCATGTCAGTCATTCATTTGGTGCGGTGGATGGCGGAGGGGTGTTGTGGACGAAAGTGAAGAGGGTTGGGGAGTCGCGGAACAAAGTGAAAATGAACAGCGGACAGGGGAGGAGGGCGGTTGAGGAGGGAGATCGGTAAAATGAGGTGTTGGATCCGATTTCAGAGGTTCCGGATCCGGCGTGTTCCGGCACAAATTAAGCTCTGGATAGAGACAAGATTAATTAAATATCACATTTAACAACTATAGTGAGACACGATCAACTGTCTGACGTACACTGTTCTCTGGAGCTCAGACGAGCGCATGACAGTGTGTGTGTCTGTGGTCACGTGATGTGCTTTTTCAGAAATGGTAGGTGAAACACCAGTGTGGACGTGGGTCATTTTCATTCTAAAATGCCATTTTAAAAATAAGCTGTATTGTGTAAGCTGGGCGGGGCGGAGGACCGGTGATGCTGGCTCAGCATCGTGATGTCTATCGGCCATCGGCGATGGCATCATCTATCGACCCAACCCTAACTTATAACACACAATTAAACACATATTTAGCAAACTACACAAAACGAGCAACAATTATAATCACACTTACATGTTCTGATCCAGAGGAAGAAGAAACTGGTCCATATGAACTGTAACAGTTACTGACAAAGTCCCATAGTCTCTGCTGCTCCTTCAACAGCAAACGGCGGGCGAATCCTGAGCTGCAGCGTAGAGGTTATTGTATTAAAAATCAGGAAAATGACAGGAACAAACACCGCTCTAGGTCGGCTATACTGTGGTGTTGTTGTGAAAATGAGCTTTAACCCTTTATTCCACACAGTGTTGGAAATTAATTTCTTATAAAATTTTGGCTTGTTTATTTCAATAAATGTAGTGTCATGCTTATGTATGTAATTTAGCTGTGTCATGTTCATGTATGTACGTCAAGAGGGGCCAGGGTCTCTGGTGCAGAAACCAGATAATACAGAACGTAAAGGACCACACCCGGCCGATTCCTAGAACACCAGTGGTTACTTGTGTGTATAAAAGTGGTTTGAAAGAAAGAGTTGTTGTTGAAGATGGCCTGAACATATGTGAGGGACACCTCCAACCCGGAGCTCTGTATCTATCGAATTATTCAATTGTATTTAATAAATGGCTAATACTTTTGCATTGATGAAAACCTCTCCTGACTCTCATTGAACACGCATGGAATTGGCTAATGCCATTCAAGAAATCCCAACAATTGGTGAACCCCGACGTGGAGGGGGAGAGGAACATTGATCTGTCGTCTTGCATTGACATCAAGGTGCACCAAAATATAAGGTAAGCAGAAAACCTGTTTTTATTCAAATTTCTGCTATTGGCTACAACTAAATTGATTGATGTCATGTAATATGTAGGATTGATGTAGTTAAAATACTCAAGCATTTGAATAATTCGATGATCTTAAATGTATATATGTTTTAAGTGTTGAGCAGAAGTAGTGTTGTCAGACTAAAAGTGAGAAAATAAGAGGAAGACTTAGTGTAGAGCAGACAGTAGAGACTGTAGCTGCGGCGTAGAAAAGAACATTTAGTAGGTCCGTCATGAAATTCAATAAGTGAATCAGAATATAAGTTTATACAATTTGACTGTTTTTACTTATTCGGTGGGATGAAATATCAGATAAAGACTGTGATCATACATTGAGTTGAAAAGGATGCAACATAATGGTATAATATTCAAGTGAACAGTATATGAGCGGAGACTTGTGTTGACTGCGCCCCGGTCAGTGACGACTGCCCGATAAAAATTGGACTATAAAGGAGTGGAATCCAGAAATAACCACTGACGAGTGGTTTCAAACTTTTCTGGGGGCAGATCCCGACATTTTAGTAGGTCCAAGTGTCGAAGATAGGATTAGGGAAAGATTGTAAAAAAAGTAGGGAAAGTTAGTGCCCGATAAAAATTGGACTATAAAGGAGTGGAATCCAGAAATAACCACTGACGAGTGGTTTCAAACTTTTCTGGGGGCAGATCCCGACATTTTAGTAGGTCCAAGTGTCGAAGATAGGATTAGGGAAAGATTGTAAAAAAGTAGGGAAAGTTAGTTCGCTGATGAGATTGTGACTGTGTATGAAAATACATGGAATAAGTCAATTGCGTGAAGGCGAATGTAAATAGAGGAATGAGAACTGAGAAGTCTGAAGGGCGCGCATTTTTATTTTGTGTGAATGCTGAATGTTTGGTCGATCATTTTTATAAGTAACAGCTTAAATGAGTAATGATACGCATATTTAGTGGGTTATAAATACACATGCTTTATATTAGATTAAACGTCATTTGAAACTGTGAAATTTCAGTATTTTTGAAAGCCTAACAAGTTTACTGCTGTGGGTGAATCAATTAATGACTGAGGTTAAAAAAAAAAAAAGTCTGCCTGAGAAGGGGGTAAGAATCTGTCTACTTACAGAATATAGTCTGTGCAAGGGCAAACAGAGGCAGAATAGAGTAAAAGAGAATATAAAACTATTAGATCAAATGATGAACATGACTTTAATAATAATAATAATAGTATAAGCTATTACATAAATAGATATATTATAAAGCAGTGTAATAAGATAAGTGACAAAAAATGTCAATAATAAGAAGTAAAATATACTTAATATAGTTGAATGTTGAAATGGAATGTGAAGCCATATGAATGAATATAGTAATAAAGAAATACATTTAACAAATAATTAAATATGATTAAACAATAGATAAGTTAGTATGGTGATTAATATATGTATATGATAATAGAAAATAATAGAGAAAATTTTAAATTATAGATGAAAAGAAAAATTAGGAAATTAACTTAGAGATAGAGAAGAATAAAATGTTAAACAGCAAAAATTTATAAATAATAAAAAAAAATAATGTATACATGCACTAATAAATAATTCTAAGTGCATTTGGCTGAGTGAAGGTGTAAAAATGGAGGGAGTATTTGACAAAGTGTTTGAGGAGAATGGGACTTGTCCTAAAACAAAATTAAAAGTGCAGTGAGATGATGTAGTTAATCAATTGATGAGTAGGACTGAGAGAAAGAAAAAACATGAACTAAAAAAATAAAATAAGGAAATTAGAGAAAGTCAATATGATGTAAAATGTGCAAATGTCGAGTCTCATAAACAACTTAAAGAACAATAGAGCAAAAGAACCTCAAGGCTATTGGGGTGCCAGAAAAAAAAAAAATATATATATATATATATAAATAATAAAAAATAAATAAAACTGAAGAATGAATGACTAAAAACTTCTCACTGTCCCACAATCTCGATTTAGCAGGAACAGCAGATAAGGGGCACGCCCAAGAGAAAGAGCCGAAAAAGAGAGGTGCGCATTCAGACAGTCAGAGCAGGAGTGAGAAGAAAAATAAAGGCACTGAAGGCAGTGTGGGGTGTGTGTATCAAAAGCCAGTCAGAAACAGTAGATGAATCAGAAGTCAGGTTCAGCACAAGAATCAATACAGAAAGTAGGGGAAGCCTTAACACAGGCAGAGTGGGGAGCAGATCCTTCAGCATTAGATTTTTTATTATTTTATTATTATTATAAGAATTAGTAAGTGATAATATAGGATCTAAGATGAAGAAACAGAGGCTCAAATTAGAAGATATTGAGGGAGAAACAGAGGAAGATGAACAGGAAGAGGAATCACTGAATGACACTAGAATTTCTCTATAGTAGGGAAAAATGGTAGAGACGAATACCAGCCATGGTGCTTAACTGATATGCATGCTATTATGAAAAAATATATATATATCACATGTCACCAAAGAGGGAGGCAATTGGCTAGATAATGTCACTGACCCAAGTCCACAGATTGGCAATTGGGGACTTAAGATCTATTTTGGGGCAACTAATTCCTAATGGGGAACTGATATAAATTGAACAGTAAGCTGGCACTAATAGATTTTCATCAAACACTCCTTTTGGCAAATGTAGCAACTGCTTGAAGAGCAGTGATTAGAAGAAAGTTTGCATCACCCGCTGGGGTCATACATGATATAAAATTTACCCCTAAGGCAAATAAAATACCTGCAGCTTATCTGATGTTGTGCAAACAGGAGTGGGAAGCCCAAACTGGGACACATCCTCTTGCAAACCCCATACACGAAGGGGTGTTTAGAGCAGCCATGATTGAGGGTACGGAAAGCTGTGTCAAAGCAGCTCTAAAACAAAGCGCAGATATACCAGGCAGTGCACCTGCCACATGTAAGAGACATTTGACACATCATATGAAACTGATGAGAGTCTGAAATCAAGGAACTAAAAAAAAACAATTTGTAAAATTACAAGTGAACAAAGCTAGACAGGAAGTCAGTGATAAAAAAAGGTAAACAATTGGTGCAGTCACCTGACCCTGAACAACCCTACATGGCACCCGTGTACAACCCAACACCTCAACGTCAATATCAATTTAGAGGACGGAGTAGGGGAGGCATGAGGGATCAGTGGGGTCCTGGGGCTGACAGGGGGCGGGGGCGTCGAGAGGGTTGCTTCCTGTGTGGGTTATCCAACCATCAAGCATGTGACTGTCAAAGATGCTACAATAAATGGGGACATATTTCCACTAACTGTCACCAGAGCCAGAACCAACAAGCCCACAGAGGGGGTATGCAAGGAGGCCGAGGCTTCATGGCACCACACGCAGGGCTAGCTCCAAACCCTGGCAGACAGAACCCAGGGCAGGGTGGAACACAATATCCACTCTGGGGAGGAGAAGGACAATACTGAGGAAGCCCACAGAGAGACAGAAGCAGGGCTAGGGCGGAGCCACTGCTATCGATGGATGTTAACAAACACCGTCTGAACTTTTTGGTTGACACTGGAGCCACATATTCAACGTTGGTCACCAAAGTTGACCAGGACTTAATTTCACAAAAAACTGTGGAGGTGATGGGTTTCTCTGGGGAATGTGAAAGACTGCCTTTAACTGAGCCAATACCAGTGTCTGTGGCTGGACAACAACTGAAACACAGATTTCTGTTATCAGACAGAGCCCCTACGAACTTATTGGGCAGAGACTTGTTGATAAAACTGGGTGCATCGATTCTGTGCTGTGCTGATGGTGTTATTGTAAGATTCCCCACAGGCATCACCAAGAACTGTTCATTAAGCACACCTGAAGTGGAAGGACAGTGGCTACTGTCATCTGCACGAGAGCCTGAGGGAGCTGACATATACTGGGGTGAACTGAAACCAGAAACCCCACCGGGAGAGGGCCTGCTCTCGCTCTATGCCTTGTGGAAGCCTTGGGTAACCCTTATTGCACCTTATATGTCTCCCAGCGACCCACCACACATGACTTTATTCTATGACAGAAACCAAACCGAATGGTATCAGGAAACTTTTTAAAATAAATTGGAAGACTGTGGTTGGCGAATTCAGTCAAAGGGTATTTGGGTGGGAAAAGAAGGAGTAGTGGGGGCAATTGATTTGCCTAAAGAACAAAGATACTGGTATATGATGGGGCCAGAAGCAGAACCACATGTCACATTGGCTGTACATCCTGAGCACCAAGCTAAGGATTTGGGGCCAATGACAAAAAGATTGTCCAAATTGACAGATTGGGTAGCCACCCAAATACCAAATGTATTTTATTCACCATCAGATAAAGCATATCGAACTGATACATCTACAGTAGATAGCATGATAATGAAACACGTATGGGTCACGAGGTGGCATGGAAGGGAGAGAACGGATCATGAGCTGACAGCACCAATGTTAGACCGTTTACCAAGCCAATTATGGTCCACAGGACCAACAGATGTGGGTTTTTGTTCCTTGTTGTCAGACATAACTTTTGAATTGACTGAAAATAGGCAGATTTGACAGCCACACTATTTTCACAAGCCACAAGCTGAGACAGGCTTGAAAGGATTGATAACAATAGGTGTGTTAGAGCCATCAAACTCACAATAGAATTTTACTCAAAATTTACCTGTAAAGAAACACAATACAGCAAAGTACAGGATGGCTAATGATTTTGAAAAAAAAAAAAAAAAAAAAAAAAAAGTTAAAAAGTTAACACCATAGTGCAGACAGCCTCCATATACCAGTGCTAAAATCCATACACTGCACTATCAGCATTGAGTCCAGAACATGAGTGGTTCACCTGTATAGGTTTGGGTAATGTATTTTTCTGTTTACCCCTGGCACCAAAATTGAGGGACATATTTTCATTTACCTTTGGGGGGCAGCAATACAGGTACACAAGGGTACCACAAGGGTTCATATTATCTCCAGGGTTGTTCAATCACGCTCTGAGAGCTCTACTGAGCGATTGCCCTTTGCCAGAGGGAGTGGTGTTGATCCAATATGTGGATGATATTTTACTAGTTGCAAAAACAGTGGACACCTGTTTGAATGTGACTAAACAGGAGTTATTATACTTATAGAATGATGGCTTCAAAGTAAGTAAATCAAAATTAAGAGTGTGTAGGCCACAGGTCATATTGATGGGACGAGTGGTGTCTGGACTGGGCACGGGGATATCGCCCAACCAACCGATCAGTTATTTTGAATAACCCAAAACCGGTGACTATGATAGATATGCTGTCATTTTTGGGCCTGGCTGGGTTCAGTAGACACTTCATACCACAATTCACTGACAGAACAACAGCATTAAGACAACTAGTGCAGGAAAAGTGAGCGGGACAGTTGAATGCTACACTAGATTGGACAACAGAGACAGGGAAGCGGTTCATTGAGTTGAAAGCTATGCTAGCCAGTGCAGCTGATTTAGCCAATCCTGATTATAGGCTTCTTTTCTATTTAGATGTGTAAGAAACAGAAAAGTGAAAAAGTATTGTTTTGGAAAAAAGAAAGGAACAGGGTGGTTTTGATGTTAAGCATTTTACTGGACAAAGCAGAACAACGCCAGCCTCCATGCACAAGATATGCACCAGGGTTAGAAAAAAAAAAAAAATTCAGAAAACAGCACATCTGGTCATGGGGCATGAAGTCACAGTGTTGACATCACACTAAGTGATGGCATATGTAAATTCTATTGCATTCACTAAGACAGAATAGATTGTTGAAACTGTTGAGTGCACCAAACCTGACTTTCACACATGAAGGCATCAACATGGCTGACTACATGTTATGTGTTATTATAGGTATCCCGAAGCAGGCTATACAGTCGTTAAGCAGGCAGAAAAAGACTTTGAGGCGGTAATAGCTGGAAAAATTGGAGTCAGGACAGTCAGTACACATCTGAAATTGGTGGAGCAAGCATTAGGCCTAAAACATTTCTTTGGGACTGTGTACCACCCACAATCTCAGGGAAAAGTTGACAGAATTAAGTAAAATTTGAAAACAAAAATCTGCACAGACCAAATTAAATTGGGTAGAGGCCTTACCAATTGCATTAATGGGTATTAGATCATCTGAATAGAACAACTTGATTTACACCTTTTGAATTGTTGACAGGTCATCAGTTTTCGGGACCAGGAGCAGCCTTGACGTGCACTGACAGTGCACCACTGATGTACAAGTCATATTATGACAAATTAACAGCTTAAATCTCAGATTTTTCTAAACAGGTTGCTGAGAAACGCCTGGAAGGGGGCCAAAGAAAAAGTGGTCCCTACATATGAGTGGGTAATGCTGAAGGTATTCAAGTGAAAGTGGAAGGAGCCAAGGTGGTCTGCTCCATACAGAGTGACAGAGAAAACATCACACAGACTGAAGTTACAGGTTAAAGGTGATACATGATAGTAATGGAGTGTTTATGTTTTAAACAGATCCACCAAACCGGCAGCTGAAGAGTGCAGATGGCGGCCGTGAATAAAATCAAGGCCGAGAAGGGGGGGGTGCGTAGCAAAGGACAACATCAACAAGTGATTGACCTGCTGCCCTCATGCCAAGAGGGGACGTCTGACCAAATAGGGAGTGCAAACATGTATTGGGGTAGGAGCTGAACATGCAGTAACCTCAATACATGGGAGCAACCTGATAGTAGTGCAGGCCTACGTATCACAACGAGGAAGTGTGCGGTCACAAAAGAGGGACAATGAACAGTGTTCCGTTTGATCACAAAAGAGAAAGTCACTGATTTACCAACATATGACAACTTGACCAGAACGTTTGAGGTTTTGATTAATCCTAATCAATGTTCAGTTTAAATTTCAGTTGTATCATGAATTTCTAATTTTTAACTTTTGGTCGAATTCCTGATTTTACTCATAATGTTACAATTTTGAATTCCTCATTTTAATCATAGTACAATTTTGGACCTTAGATCCTAATCATATTTTGATGCTTTAAAATCTTTCATTGAAGCATATTTTTACGGGTTTGGATTCCCTCTTGATCACATTGTTATAAAATTTTTAATCATATTGCTAACTAATAAATGATTGAATAAAATAAATAAATAATCATACCACTTTTAATAAAGTGCATAAGATGTGAAAATGAAATTGTGGAATAATTGGAAGTTAATGGGAGTGTTTGGTGTAATAAGCCTGAATATAGGGGGATTAATTTTATTATAAGAAATGATCAGAATGAAGCCAAGGGTAGAGAGACTTCACCACTCAAGAGAAGAACTAGGAGTGAGCAGATTGTTAAGTGAATCCAACAGGTTAAAGGAATTTAGTTAAAAAGGGGTTATGGGCATTTTCTAATATAATAAATGAGCACTATGTAAACAACTAGGTGTAAGCAACCATTTTGAAAAATGGGTAAAGGAATTTTTTTTTGGCAAATGTTTGTAGTAATGTCAATTGAATTTTTTATTTTTTTTATTTTGGTTATCTGTGGTTGTGAGCTCCCATAGGGGAGCTCAAAAGAGGGATTTTGTTGGAAATTAATTTCTTATAAAATTTTGGCTTGTTTATTTCAATAAATGTAGTGTCATGCTTATGTATGTAATTTAGCTGTGTCATGTTCATGTATGTACGTCAAGAGGGGCCAGGGTCTCTGGTGCAGAAACCAGATAATACAGAACGTAAAGGACCACACCCGGCCGATTCCTAGAACACCAGTGGTTACTTGTGTGTATAAAAGTGGTTTGAAAGAAAGAGTTGTTGTTGAAGATGGCCTGAACATATGTGAGGGACACCTCCAACCCGGAGCTCTGTATCTATCGAATTATTCAATTGTATTTAATAAATGGCTAATACTTTTGCATTGATGAAAACCTCTCCTGACTCTCATTGAACACGCATGGAATTGGCTAATGCCATTCAAGAAATCCCAACAACAGCCAAATCTCCGTCTGTCAATGATCGTCATCTTTAGTCATGATCAGTCCCATGAACCCCCGCGCCTCCGCTAGTGTCTGAAGTGAAAGCGCGTGCACATTTTACCGGAGTTGGAAGTACATGTTTGGTGATGTACCATATCAACGTCGATGTGTTCAGGCAAAAGATCCGAACCCAATTCGATTTGTTTATTCGACTCTGAGTCAACTATTTCCCTAAAGAATCAATAGTTTTAAACATGCTGCACTTTCAGATTTAAACCTCAGCTGGAGGTGTTCATTTACTTAGTGCTGTGTTACACACTGCATGGAGGGGCATTTTCAAAAACCCACAATAGGGGCTCTTTAATAATTAATTTAGCTAAAATGTTTATAGTTTAAAACAAATGGCCTTTAAAAGGAGTAATACGATTTGCAACTACTCTTGCTCTTTCTTCCACATCCTTCTAGTCTTCGTGCAAACCGACGATTTTAGTAGTACTCTAGTAGTTTTTACTCTGACACAGCATCAATTTTAATCATTATGCTTTGCTTCCCTTGTCACCTTTGCCTGATGGGTAATTAGTATATTTAGACGCAGTTGGAAATTTGGCACTATTTTGCACACATATCACCATATAATTTCACAATATTATCTTCCGGTATTCATAATCTAAATAAAAATCATCCAGACGCTGGCAAATAAATAGTTTAGAACACTGCCTCATTTAAATAATCAGACTAGGTAATGACCTCTTATTTCTCTCCAAAATGTAATATTTGGACGTTTTGAAGATCACTCTTTATTATTGGAATGAGATGTGACTCACTGTGGCTGTTACATTATACGAGATCACAATATAAATCATAGACATGCTTTGAGATGTATTGACAACAATAATAAACAAGACGACAATCACATTTGACTAAATAACCATTAAAATATATTTTAATGGCACAAACTACAAAGCTGTGCGGAAATGACACACACAAATATGCAAATATGTCATATAAAAACCAATTCCTCAAGCATGCAGAGCAGAAACATTCGTCTTTCTTTTGTTTGTCATGTAGCTACAATAGACGGAATCAGTTGTATAGTATATTTGGTAGTGAATTTTCTCAAGCAGTCTCATAGTGACTCTTTCCAAAGTTACACCGTATAAGGAACCACACTAAGTTATTTTACATTATAGTGATTGCAATTTCATTTGTGATTATTAAGTAGCACAATAAATTAAACACTTCTTCTGTGCAATAAAATTCACACTCATCTTATAAAAAACGTATTTTTTTTTTGTTCAAATAGTATTTTCAGTAACAGTTATATGGAATAAAATCACTGTCATAAATGTTTTGTGTGTAAATACAGTTCCCGCATCTGTAATTATAAAATCGTAAAGGAAAACGGAGCGTACTGGTAATGTTATGAGGGTACAATTCCCAACTCTGCGATTGGAACAGACACAGATCCGCCATTTTCTTTGTGTGTTTGTAGATGACTGATAAATGTACGATGGGTGAACTTTACAAACACTAATTACAGTTTCACCTTGGACACGATGACCTGATCACGAGAACCAATCAAACAGCGACACTCCACTGTCTAAATGACGGCACCGCTGACACAGGCATTAATAACCATAATAAGCAGTGTATGAGCGACCGCCAAAATACCTTGACGGCTAGAATGACCGTTCATTTTGACTTGTCACCATACTATAGATATGTAAAGAGCAACAAGTAGAATAGTGTGGGGTCAACATAACTTTATTTTTATTTGAAATGAAAACACACACATTAAAAAAAAACTAAAAAGTTTCAAATATAGATGTGTTGAATTAAAAAAGACTTAATGCCAAAAACTCCACAATAATTTCAGACTTCCTCATCTGATGTGGAGAGACCAGCTTGTCTGAGCGTAGCCTTTAGGAGGTGGATCTCAAGTCTGGCCTTGGTTTGCTGCAGTTTGGTCAGAGTCAGTTGTTCCTCTGCTCTTTCTCTGCTCTGCTTCTGCCCTTTCAGTCTCTTTTTGCAATTGTTGAAATTGATTTTAAAAATCAGTGATTGCCGTTCTTTGCATTTTTTTGGTTATTCTGTAGTCATTGCATACATCACTAATAAATATTCTAAAAACAAAAATATTTTCCATTGTGATGAGTATATATATGAATTAGTGACAGAATAAAGTTTATTGTTTTTGGTCAATGTTGACAGCTGTTTGGGGGATTATTTTATGAGGCCAAACTCTCTCCACTTTGCTGTAGGCCTATAGTGAAAGCCTGAATACGTTAAAGCCTACCTGACGGATAAACAAATACAATTAAAACCTTATGAATAAATAGGATATCTTGTATGATCTAAATATAGTATTATTTGATACATTTTTTAAGTTTTCATTACATTTTGGGCATGAAATCCACGCTGAATCCACCCTTCTGATGGGATGAGTTTAATCCAGATTAAATCCAGATCCTACAAAAAAAGTCTGAAAAACCCAAACTAAAGGTTTGATCCGGATCAAAACCAAGATTGAATTACGTGATCTAATCCGATTATGTAATCCGTTTATTCTTTTGAAAAACCCATTTTCAAGATTTGATCCAAAATCCAAGTGGATTACTTTTGAAAGACCGGGCCCAGGAGATGTGTGGCTGTTGGCCTATACTTTTCTGTGTGGCTCCAGGGGGGTATTCCAGAAAGCTGGGTTAATTTACCATCTGCTAAACCCTGAACTCTCGGTTGATTAACCCAAAACCTGCTTACCGTGAGTATGTCAGTTCCAAAACAGCTGATGAGAGTTAGTTCAATCAACCTCCTGAAGATAACCGCGGGTTAATGCGCGCGCACGGCACATACCTGAAGGCATTTTCAGTAGATCACCGAATTCACGAGTCACCATAGAAAGTCACGGTGAGAAAAAAAGGCCAACGCACTTTACAGAGGGGGAGCTGGAGGTTTAAATGCTGGCGTACGAGGAATTAAGGCCGATTATAAAGAAAAAGCAATACACATCTGCATCAACGAAGGAAATAAATATAAGATAATAAATAGATAAAAAATAATAATGATAAGAGAAAATTCATTAGTTTAATAAATGACACATGCCACCCTCCCTTTATTGTAATGAAAAATTAAATGTAGGTTAACTTTAACATCCTTTTTGAGTATGTTGTGTAACCATTCATGCATTTAATTGTCCTGCCATTCATTTTCTTAAGGCCACAATAATAATAGTGTATTGACTATATGAGGCTTACAGAAATTGTTATTCTTCTGGAGCTAGAATAACTCTGTCCAAAGTCAAAATTAAACACAGACACATTCTTTTAAAAAGTAATATTTGATTACTGGAGCTGTATTAAACACTCTAGAATATTCCTTCTGTCTTGTAGCTAACAGAAAGGAGGCTGAGGAGAAGTGGTTAATTTATTTGACCTTAAACCACACAATCTGTCACAGTTGTAAGTGATTGTTGTCAGGTAAATTTAGATTCTTTGTATGTTTTTTGTTTTGCATGCAGACGAAGTTCCTTCTGCCTCAACTAACAAACAGTGTAAGAATTTGTCTGCACTTTTCCATATTTGAATTTCACTATTGTATCACAAAACAATCTGTTATTTATTTTATTTTTAAAGTAGCTGTATAAGGTCCATCTTCAAAGACAAATAAAGTCACATGAAAAATGTACAGGAAAAAAAATGTTACATGTTGAAAGGTGTGTGTGTATAAAGCAATGTAAAAATCTAATCATTCATTTTATTTCAGGAAATAAAGAAATTAACAGTGCTTCAGACCAAACTATTTAATTAATTTGACAAATAATTTCTCTTAGAACTCTTCCATCTCATTGGTCTGCTTGGGTCACTGAGGGTTCCTCTGGGTCAGGCTGAGTGCAGGGTAGGATGTCATCATATACAAAAAGGGTATCCTCTGTCCTCCAGCAAGTAACCAATGTAGGTGTATAATACAAATATAGTAAAAAAAAAAAAAAACATTGTGTAAATCAAATGTATCCTGTTGTAATGTGAGTCATAATGAAGACTCCCTGAAAATTCTGGTATCATGTACAGACCCTGGACATTTAGCCTCAACCAGGTGATGAGGTGGGGTCATCACATATGAGCTATTGTTAGTGGAAGCAGTAATGAGTTTAATAGTTGTAACACCAACAGATTAAGGACAGAAAATTAAGTTGTTAATATTAAAAATGTTAAAAATGTTTCATATTATCAGTGTCCTTTATTGACTGATGGAAAGAGGCTGCAATTAATAAACCCAATAGCATTTGGAAACCCTGAAAAAAATTATATTAAAAAAATGTATCAAGGGTGTGTGTGTGCAGTGTGAATAGATGTATACATATGAACGACTACATCTTTAAATATGAATATATTTTCATAGAAAAGACAAAGCTGCCACTTCCTATAATATTATATATAGGCTACAGAAAAAATGTGAGGGGTGCAGAGAGAGAGAGGAAGAGAAAAAAAAATCTCTATGCGAGATTCGAACTCGCTCTGCTGTGAGCACCGATGTACTTTAGGGGCGCACTGACCACTACACTATTGCCGCGCTCTAACACATTTGAGTAAGGATACTCAGTAGTTTATGGCCAATGAACTGTACAAAAGTGTATAAAATAGTTCAGTGCCAGGCATACTGTACAGATGGACGCGCTATTGCCACATTGTACAGTAAAATACCCTGACGCAAACAACAAAGAGCTGCACTGAGCAGTATGTTAACCATGGTAAGCGCAGATCTGCGTAGCGATTTGTCACGTTTGATTTGAAAAGGTTTGTTAAATACATTAATGATTCTTTCAAAAAACAACAACGCTCATTCAAATATTAATTTGGTTATGAAAAGAACTATGCACTTATAACCCTCTCACGATGAAAAAACTCATATATCTGTGCTTCTACGTCCATCAAAATTTACATCAAAAGAGCCCGCAATGCTTAGTAAACTGTCTGAAACAGACTAACTCTGGAACATAACCTGCTACCGAGCAGGTTATCTTCAGAGAGTAAGTTGCTATGGCTACTTACCATACCCCAGAAGTTACCTTCGATTTTGGAACCAAATCTGAGGTTATCCACTTACTTACTCTCAAACTTACCCGGGTATGTCACATAACCTGCTTTCTGGAATACCCCCCAGGACTAATTTCATATATTTGTTTATGAAATAATAAAATGTTAGTGTGGTGCATTTTTTTACATTACTCAAGTGTCGATAACTTTTTTGATTTTGAGCATTATACACTCTAGATCAGGGGTTCTCAACCTTTTTCACTTCGGGGCCCACTTCTTTCTCCGATCAATTTTTGAAGACCCACCTGTCTGACATTTTCTCTAAAATGTTTGTATAAAATGTTCCTTTAAACCTTTATTTATTGAGAATATATAATACCTGTATAAAAGACTATATATATATATATATATACATACACACACAGATTCAAAGAAAACCAGGTCAACAGGGAGATTGCAAAAGAGCAGCTTCTGCTTTAACTGGACTGACTGAATATCTACTGTTAAATATCTGCTGTTCATAAATATACAGACACATGTAAAATACAGTAAAACACTGTAAATCTGTTGAAGCGTGTGGATCTGATGGCGGTTGAGTTTGCAGCTGGATATCATTGTGAAATCGCTGACAGCAGTGAACAGCTCCGCCAGAGACCGTCTGAAGCTCATATACAGGTTTATTTTACATTCTATGGCAGAAACACCACTGAACCTCCTGTATAGGCGCGTGTTCATTATAAAACACCCACAGGACATTAATTTGGACAACTATGCAGATATAATGAATAAAAAATACACAAAGAGAGACTTTCACTTTCTGCATAGTTTGTGAATGAACAGACTGACGTGTACTAATTGCAGATGAGATTATGAGGCTGTTTCTGCGCCGAGTTTGAAGTAATCAATCAGAGAACAGGAGAAAGTGCATTACTTTGATCATTTTAATATAGCATATTAATAACAAAATGCAAAAATTATAGTTTAATATGAAGTAGGTGAGTGACGAGACGCCTACTCCACGAGACAAGACGAGACATGAGATTGGGTTCACGACAATAATATTTTTACACTATTTTAAAGAAATCCTTAATGATGAAACATGAACAGAATAGTCTTCTAATATTTTGCTGGCCATCTTCTTTTTATCTAGGCCTTTTTAAACCAGTAGGCATCTTAATGTAATGTCCATGGTGTGATTTGTGCACGTGACAGTATACAACAGTATTATTTTATAATGGCTACGTGGTGGATGTTGCGCTCTCCTTCTCTCTCGTGAACATGCTTAAACACTTGTGCTACATCACAATATAAAAGCTTGTTTTAGTCCTTGTAGAATTTGGTCACTTAAACCTTGAAAAGAAAACGTCCGCTTTCCCGTACAGCATAAACGTGTTTGGTAATGATGAAGGTGGGTGTGTTGAGTCTCCAGCAGTTCAGTATGTGTGTGCGCGCTGAGAGATTTGTGTCGGTGCAGAGAATATAGTGTCAAACAGCTGTGTGGACTGTCCTGTGGCAATATGTGGCTAATAGCCCTACACGATGATAATAGTTTGATTGCGGCGTTCACATATCTGTACTGCACTTCAATAATGCGGCTTTCTGCACATCTAACTCCGCTGAGAAAAAAAGCGGTTACGTCACACTCGCCCGCCCAACCCAGTGACATGTGCAGCACAGAGGCCAGCCTTAAATGGTGTGTGCAAAGCACTTGACTTGCGGTTCAAATTTAATCCTGCTTCCAATCTTCAATGCTAATTTCACCCTCATGCTCCATCATGCCTATATTTCAACTCACAAGACAACTTTTTACCTCGACGAGAAATCGCGTCGCGATTAATATTAAGAGTTGATTTTAAGCTATCTCGCGGCCCACCTGCAGGATCACTGCGGCCCACTAGTGAGAATCCCTGCTCTATATGATGAAAAATAAAGGCCAGAGTGTCTTCTTCCAGAGATACATGAACTGTGAATGTAGACCAAATCATTCAGCAACGGTTAATGTTTTAGTTTGGGGAAGTCATTTTTGCTAAAGTGCCTCTGTCGGTGAGGGACACAGTAGCAGATCCCAATCTGCCCATAATAATAAATCGCACTGGAGACAGCAAGGACAGCTTCACATCATCTGTTTATTGGTCCTGAAACATACGACACCTAATCAGGAAACTCTCCACGCTTTCTTGGTTTCACACCCACAATGTAATCACGAGTGGAGGAGAAACTTTAATGCGTCTTGCCTTGTCAGCGTCTGAACTTGGACTCAAGTTAACTGTACAACATTGTATAACAGTAATGGTGAAAAACACGTGTATTTGTTTAAATAAATAAAATAAAAGTTGTTGTGTACTTTACACATGTACTCAAACTTATACATCAAATTTATATTCTCAAAAGCACAGCATAAACTACCAGACATGAGCATAACGCAATAAAACATGAAATAAGAGCACAATTCAGATGTAGAATGTAAATTATAATTTGAGAACTGAATGATTAAAACAGTTTAAACTGACTCACACATGAATATTTTCAGTTTGACTTATAAACATAGCTGAAACACATGGGGCACTTATTCAGGAAAAACTCTCCACGCTTTCTTCTCATCTCACACACACTGTGGACAAACCAGCGATTGATTAGCTTCACATGCACAATATTAAATACACACAAACCTCTTAATTCTCTCACATTTATAAACAGTGACTGAATAAAAAACCATCCTAAACACATCTGGTGTAACTTCAGTCCAATAAACCATGCTAAACATACCAATTTAATCACGAGTGGAGGAGAAACTTTACACAAGTCTTGCCTCGTCAGCGTCCGAACTTGGACTGAGGCTGACTCAACCCAACTCTCCCGCACTCTCCGTGAACAAAGCGTGCAACACTGATTACGGTCCCACTTGAACAAAACGCCAAAATTAAAGTTCCTACGCCCATTAGACCAGGTAGGTATATAATACAAATGAACTGTTTTTTTAGTATTGGGAAGTTCATCAAAGAATATATGAATTAAAATGAACATTTCTCTTCCCTACTGGCTACATTTGCATATGGAAAAACAAATATTGAACAATACAATTGGGTTTTCGTCATGACTTAATAATGTATAACTTTTAATATTTTGAGCACAAAACTTCTTTTACCACGGTAAAGCTCAAAGTGTCTTCTTTCCAATGATATTAAATTGGTGTGTGTAGCTAACTGGAGTCAGGAACTGTTACTGATTAAAGTCAGGTAGGTGTACATCCCCAAACGTGAGCTCTGGCTAACAGGTTAAGTTTGAGGGTTTTGCTAGACCTGGAAAAAGCTTTCAATACAGTCAATCACAGGATATTGCTTTTAAAAGTAAAAGCAATAATAATAATTATTACTATTATTATTAAATTATTAATAATATTTATTATTATTAAAATAATAATAATAATAATTAATTTTAAAAGTACAAGCAATAGGTTTTGGTAATATGGCGTGTGAATGGATAAAGTCTGGCTGTGGTTTCCTGTCAGAGACACTGCAGCGCTGCTGAGGATTGTGGGTGTTTACAGCGGTTTGACTGATAAATGAGTTTGTAGCTAAATTGTTAGCGGTGCCGAACAGCATTTCCTGTTGTTTACATCCTTTCTACTTTTTATTTTAGCGTTTTTTTTTAAACATGACAGTAAAACACGAATGCGGTTATCAAAATAGTAAATCATCTGCTTGTTTGTTGTAAAAATTCATAATAATGACATGAAATACTAATTTGTGGATCTCCTGACTTCCAGGTTTAACTATCCTGCCGTTGTGGCTGGTGTATTGTGGGATATTTTCTTGCCCCTTTGGTTTCGAGTGGGGTCCTGAAACATTTTCGTTCGAAGTGGTGTATACCCCTTTCCCTTAGTCCTACGCCTTCAAGAGAATTAAGACACCCCTACCCCTTCACGGGAACGCGCAAAGCGAGTGGTAAGGGGTAGCATTGGGCTTAAATTAAACTGTCAGCTCTTCTCTCTGTGTGTCGAGTCCTTTAGAAGCCCAAATACAGAAACAGAAGCAGCTCTGTGGAAACAGCAGCGTTTAGACGGCATTTTAGCTTTCTCTTTCTTTTTTGGCCACGCCCCTTCACTGCACAGGGCAGGGTGTGTGCGCGTGGTGAATGCAGGTAACTGGAAACCCTTGTGATCTCACTAGCCTGGATGTGTTTTTTTGCAAAATCATTGGCTGTAGGCTTTGCTGAGCTAACTCTGTAAAAGCTAATGTCTCCCTTTGCATTAAACATTGAGCATTCAAATCAGAGATGTTGTTTATTGTTACAGTCCTGTACATTCCTGAGTTGCATGATTATTATTTTTCTTCGCTAGTCTCTCCCTCTCTCTCGCGCACTCTCGCTTCCACCCATACAGTGACTCCGATTGGCTACCGCTGCCCAGCTGTTTGCCGTGCCCCCCTGACATCAATCCCATGGTGTCCAATCCAGCCGCTGCCACCGTGGCATAAAAGTGGTGACAGGACGCTACTCGGGAGGCCCTGAATTTTCTGTGTGTTGTTTGTCAGTGAAATTGCAATCCGTTGTCAGTGTGCTAAATTTGTTATATGTCCGTGTTATTTGTCTGCTCTCCATTTTGTCTACCATCAGTTACGCACATCTGAGGTTGGAGAGTGGGACAGGCAAGAGTGTTGCGGACATACATTGTGCACACGTAGGTAAGGGGCGTGCTCCACCCACTGTACTTTAGTTATTTCTCATATATATCAGAGTAGATTAGGTAGTGCGTAATAAACTCGAAGATTACTTTTCACAATAACTGCTATATTCTGTTCTTTTGGATAGTTAGGGTAGAGGTACGGCCAGTAGAACAGATTGTTTTGTTTTATTTATTTCTATTGTTTGGACGCCGCCTGAGTCTCATCTCTCCAAGTCTCCCATCTATCTGTTCAAGCATTTTGTGTCCCCATTTGTTGTCCGTAATTTCAATATATTCTTGTAAATATTTATTGTTCTTTCTATATATATTTTTGCATTTATTATTATCACTATCTTTGTAAATAAACTCACTTTATTCCATTCAGTTAGTCTTGGTATTTTGTTCCTCACTTTAGTGATGTGCGGATCGATACTAAAATATCGATATCTCCGATACCAGCTTTGTATGTTCTAGAATCGATTATCTTATCAAAATATCGATATTTCAATAATTTGGAGCAAATATGTAGTTTATTGGAAATAGAAATACAGTGGAAAGTAACCACAATTACCCTAGTTTATCTGAATATGCCAACTTAGTCGGAACTACTTGTTCTTCCGCCTGCAAAGTCATGTGCGTAATATGGCACAATACAACTGCAGTCAGATCACGCTAGCTAGACAGTAGCCACTCAGTCTGCTGGCACATGTGTTTTAGTCACGCTGTCATTGAATATGGGCGACCGCAAGCAGAGTTATGTGTGGAGCTACTTCACTTCCATAAACTCAAACGGTGCAGTTTGTGACACGTGTAACAAAACAGTGAGGTACTGTGGTAATACCACAAACCTAATCAAACATCTACATGGAAATCGCAAGACAGAATATGACAACGTCACGACTAGGCGGTCAGAAGAGGAGGAAAGGAGAGGCACAGGTGCTGCTAGGGCGAGACAGACATCGAATTCAGAGTCCTTAGGTGCAGCATGCAGGCACTATCCAGATACAGAGGGAGAAAATGTGGCGATTTGGCTGTATTTTGGGGGCTTGGGTTTTTTTGTGACATTGATAAAACAACGAAAAAAGGTTCAAAACGCTTTCATGGGAACAGGATTAACTTGTCACTAAACGTAGAAGTGTGAATGTTTTGTTAAGATGTTCAGGCAGGCGTTTTAAGATATACATGCTCAGATGCTGTCAATAAATATGTAAGTTGGCTTTTTTGTATGATAATTCTTCATCTATAAACAATAAACAAGAATAACCCGTAATATGTCTCGTATTCAGTACGAAGTGACACTTTTAAGTACACTACTTTCTACTTTTAATTTTCCAAACAGTCATTTTTGGGCAAAGTATCGGTATCGGATCGGTATCGTCGATACTCGCCTTCATTTTACTTGGTATCGGATCGGATAGGAAATCAGTGGTATCGCACATCACTACCTCACTTATAGATATTGTGTGTTTGCTTATGTGTTTCACTCAAAAAATAATGTTACTCTCCTTCCCCTTGACTCACCATCTTTAAGACAGTAACATTTATGTTCACACAGCTACATTACACATCCACTAAAGATTAACATATGATAATCGCAGTGGACAAAGTTTTTAATCACACAAATGGTTTAAAAGGCAGTTAACAAGCCAAGATAATTAGACTTAATACACAGCTACATAATACTTAAAAGACATTTATCTTATTTAAAGAAATCTTAACATGTAAAATGATCTTTCTGCACTGTAGACAAGTTAACTGGTTACTGCATCTTCTTAAATTGTGTTTATTGTTCATATTTTAGTGGTTATTTTTTTAGGTCATATTCAGCGTTCACTGGTCTGGATTCCCCCCCATTTTTCAAAGAAAGAAAAACTAAAATAATAAAGCAGGAGCATTACGACCTGCCTTAAATCATAAGATAAAGAGAACACTTCACAGAATGGGCCTCAACAAAGAAATGTGTTTTTAAACTGAACCAATAATGTGTGGAGTGAATAGAAAATCAAAGAACTGTTGTAAATGGGGATTTAAAGAGTGAAAACAAAACAAAACGTGAAGAAGCCTCTCATCAAAGAGGAACAACAAACAAATAATGCAGAGTGATGCCAGACTGCATGATTTTCAAAGTAGTCGTGTCACGGATGTTTTCAAACTGCATGACTATCTGGGTTAGCGGTCTGACGGTGCTGTGTTTACACTGTACGATGGTTTGGCGACAGGAGAGTTCACACTGCATGACTTTACAAACTACATCTCACAACCAAACAAATGCAAGAAGTGACATGGAAACAACACGAGGTCACGTAATATATCTTTCGTTATTAACTAAATAATGGAAAAAGGCTCACATGAACGAGCACCGATTTGCCTGTGATTTCAGGCATTTGTCGGCGAGTCTAAATGAGGGCTAAAATCATGCAGTCTAAACTCAGCATAAGTGAGAATGAGAGAGGAAGAGCTGGAGACCTGAGCCGCCTCTTAAATAGAGTCTCACAAGTGCAGCTCATGATCAGCACTGGAGTCCCACCCATCAAGGAAGAGCCAATGGCTGCGTTTGAAACCGCATACTCAATGAGCAGGAACTTGCTTAACCAGTGCTGAAAGAGTAAGTACTGTACAGTTAGGTTTCAGAAATTGCAGGTTAAATGAAGCTTAGTTTAAATCAGGGGTACACAAACCTTTTCTTATGAAGGGCCAAAAACCAAACTTGATCAAGGCTAGTGGGCTGATGGTAATATAGTTACCGTGGCTAATTTCCTAATTTATTAAATAATATTAAAAAGACTAGAAAACATTGCTCTATATGAACTCATTACACTAGTTTTAGCCTTGATTTGCTCACCGATGTCTTCTGCACAGTCCTCTATCTGTCGAGAGACAGTATTTACATCTTTAAAATCAGATTCATTTACAACATTAAATCAAAACTTTTCATGTGTTTGCTTTTTTGTAGCTGTTACATCCCTTCAGTTATCTTTTAATAGTCAAGGGGGAATGAAAACATTAAGCCAGCTGTAATTATAGCTGCCATTTACAATAGATGAGGAACAGCAACACATGAAAGTGCTGTTTAAGTCAACGTATTTATTATAAACAAGCTGTGTATTTTTAAATGTTCATGGAGAAATAAAGTTTCACACTAAAATAGTTAGAAATAAGATTTCACACAAATCAACAATAAACCAAGTTTAACAGACATAAGGAGGACAAAGGGAAGGGACTGTGCCAAACAAAAATCAACTAACTACCCCATTAAACTTTTCCCCTAGAACTACAAAAATAAAACAAAGTAAACCTTCAACGTCCGAGACGTCGTATCTTACCTACTCTCTCTCTCTCCAAAGCAAACCTTACAAGTGTGGCACAAGTCCGTAAGCTAGTGTGTATAACTAAAGGAACGCTGCGTGTGGGCCATGTACATCACGTGACAGAGCTTACCTATTCCCTCTCCTCCGTCTAGAATAATACACTGATATGATGTTCACACTCCAGTTCTCAAGAGTTTGAAACAAAAACGTTTCAGTATTTACATGGCAAACAAAGCACAGCAGCAAAAGTTACTCAAACAATGATGGATTAAAGCAAAAGAGGAAGAAACACAGAATATAAAATGTCAAACACAGCTCAAGTTCACAGGAAATGCGGCTATCCTGAACTGATGCGGCGTTTTCCTTATATAGTGTTCCACCATCCTGCAGCGCAGCGATTAGGGCTCTTCTCAATTGCGTCATCACACGTCAGTCCGTGTCCCGTGTTTGTGCAAATAATCTCATACAGTACTGTGAGAAAAACCTTACATTTATGTGCTGTTTTTGCCCTTTTGATTTTTAATTGTAAAAGATTCAACCATGTTTCCCTGAGCCTGTATGTATTTATGCAGTTCATTTCTCTCCATGTGTGCAAACAGACGATGGCAGATACAAATTCTGAAGCAGCAGGCCTCCTCTGACATTTCATTCTCTAACTTTTCCTTTATTGCCTTGCGACAAACTTGAAGGTCCTTCATAATGTCCATTTCTTCCAGAATTCCCACCATAGTCATCGTTTCCCACTTGCACCAAAGATCTGCTCTCCTGCTTAAAGCCATTCTCGCTTCTTTGTCGTCAAACACCCAAAAACTTGCGACATTACATCCAATGTGCGTTCTGTCACATATGTAGTGAACTCAGACACGGCTCCAAACGAATCGACGCTGTTTATCAGCCTTCATAAACCACATAAAGCACAGCTACGCTCTCAATAAAATCCATGTTAGCCATTTAGCAATGAAGCTACAGTCACCGGGCAGACAGAAGCCCTGCCCATGACGCGAATCCGCATCTATTGCTCAGTGAATTTGATGCGCGAATGAAGCAGATTTAAGCCTGAATGAAGCGAGTAAAGCCAAAATGTTCACGCGTCTGTATACGCACGAACACCGTGATTTATCAGCGCGTTCCGCGTCTGGTGTGAACACAGCATTAGACACCCAAACTTATTATTGTAAAATTTCATCTGATTCAGAAGTCATGGACTTGTTGGGGTTTTTAGTTCTGTCAGACATTAGTTTTTGTCTGATCAGTGTGGTTTTCAAATCCTCAATAATGTCCATGTATTTCTCACATCTTTTAGCCAAGTGTAATTGATCTTCTAGTAGTTTGTCTAGCTGTGATTTTTTTCTTGTGACCTTTGTGCTTCAGAATCTGCTGTGACCAGTTGTTCAGTTTTATCCTTTAAATTTGCAAATACTTTTTTAGGCTGTTGCTTAAGGTAGAGGCTTTCAGGTCATTTACAGCCTCAATCATTTCTTTATGTTTACATTTCTTTTGTGTAATGCCCACTGTTTTCCACCATATAGAAATTTCTTCACTAGTAGCGTCCAAATGAAGGCCTTTTCTAGTGAGTTTGTACAGTACAGGCTCAACATTTTCAGTCCACAATGTAAACAGATCATGATCATTATAAATATTCCACTCCATATTGGAGGACATTTACTTGGATTTCACAGTGAGATGAATACATGGATTATGCTGATACTTCTAATTTCTGTTTTATACAATTCATGCAAATGGAGACTTTCCCTACTGTAATGAGTATAAACCTTAAAGGACCAAACAATTAGAATCAGAAGATTACCAAGAACGGGAAAGGAGGTAGTGGTCATGCTGAGTAACTCACAGAGACAAAGGTAAGTTGCACAACGTATTTCCACTGTTGCCAACTATTTTTCTTAACGAAAAGGCGCTAAGCTCTGCCCTAAAAGTCGCTAGATTACGTCATACGCTAATTTGCATAGTAAAGACGTCTTCACGTTCTACCATTTTTGTTTGTTTAACAGCCTATGGTAAATAAATGGGGTATTTATATTTGCACTACGCTTTATGTAAGCATGTCAATTTAACTAAATTAATGCTGTTTGAATACAGTATATCATTATAGATGCGTAGTGAATTTGCAGTAATCTCTCAGACGTAATAAACTCAGACAAGTTCTGAAACTGTCACTAAAATATCTGTGATTGTGACGAAAAGAATAAACTGTCAAATTAAACTGTTAAAATAAAGGAGAAGCAGATTGGTTTGACTGTACAAGGGAGATACCTTCACACTGCCGGTGCTAAATCATTTGCCGTCAGTACGCAGAGGGGTGATCTGCTGTCAGGCTACAGGTGGGCGAGGCTGCTGTATGAGGACTGGGCTGGGCCGCCTGTCAGTGCTCTGAGGCGGGGGAGGGGCCGCCAGCATCACCCGCAGCTCGTTGAGAAGAGTAGGAACGGTACAGTAATGGACAAACGACAGTCTATGAAAATCTCCAGTAACACACAAAAAAGTCGCTAGATTTGTCGCTAGTCGCTTTTTTGAAAATTTGTCGCTAGGGGGGGGGTCTGAAAAGTCGCTAAATCGAGTATTTCAGTAACACTGGTCAAAATGGTATTAACAAAATTATTGTATGTGTTTGTTGTATAGTGCTGCACTTAACATTATTGATGAAACACTGCACGAGGACGATGAGCGATCTGCTAAAAAGATTCAAAGCGAGCTTCTGTCCAGAATACAGTTAAAAGTATCAGTCTGCAGAAAATCAGAAAATCAGTAAAACAACTCGGGTGGATCTATGGAAAAGCCAGGTAAGCCGTAATAAACAATGCCATAATGAATAGATTTATTTATTCAACGTTCATCCATAGGTCTCTTTATTTAGGCTATTTGCTTTATTACGTGCTTACCTGTCCTACGTATTTATTAATAGGACAGACCCTATGATCCGTGACCACAACAAGGTTCTCCGTCTTAGTCAAGTTCAGCAGTGGATGTCTGACCAGGAGACCTTTGACAACGTGATACTTTCAGGTGAAACGACTGTGGCTTTGGAGCGTTTTGTGCTGATGTGTTATTGGAAAAACGGTCGCCATGTTGTGAAACCGAAAGCAAAGCATCCAGTTAAGCTTCATGTCTGGGGAGCCATATGCCGTCAGGGACCTAGACCGCTAGTTGAGTTTAAAGGTTAGTTCAAATCTCTCCAATATGACTTGAAGGAACTCACTGGCACATTGCAGTGATCAAAACCAGTTTGAATCAGGCTTGGAAATCGGGCGCCACATTTTCTCAGTCATTTAGATTTGGCTCGAGGGCTTATACAATCACAGAGGATCAATTGATTGACTATTTTGACCAATACTCTGCGCAGATGTTCGAAAGACCCTTCAGCCAACTTAGTAAATGATTTAATCACCTAACAATGGGGCTTTACAGGATTTTCAGCGGGAACCGCCTCACGAGACTTTTGAATGACTCCCGGGTCATGTGTTAGTCATATGGGACATCCTGCCAAGATGCACAATTTCTTAAAGACAAAGAGATCTCTGGAAATTAATGCATACAAATGAAAGACAATCTCTTAAAATGTTAGAACTAAGGCAGATCTATCTTTGAATAACATGCCAGTTTTCCTCATACACTGTGTTTATTCCAACCAACCAGGTTAATGAATGTGTTGTCTTAACCCTTATAGCAGATTAAAATGATCTGTATGTGTCTGAAATACATGATGTCTGGCATTAAACAAAAGCTAGTGACGTTTGCAATACATTGGTGTAAATCAGGGGTGTCAAAGTCAAATGGACGGAGGGCCAAATAAAACATTTTGCTACAAGTCGAGGGCCGGACTGTCCGAATGTTCATTGAAATCAAAATTTGACCTACTGAAAACCTAACAAATATATTACGATTAGATAAATAAAGCAATATTTTATTATGACTCTGTCAGTAATTTTTAATTTTCAACAGGCTGGCACAAAAGACAAATATGTCAATACAAAAACACCTCATAACATGAACATTAAATAAACAAAGTGATAATATTCAAGGCACCATCAGCTATATTTTCTCATTTAGCAAAAGTGAGCTGAATTTAAGCAACTTCAAAGAAACAAATAATATCAGCAATTTTCTGCCATTCACGCATGGCAGAAATACAATAAAATACAGTACAAAATCTATGAACCAGAAACATCCTTTCTTCAAGGAGAAGTCATATGTGCAGTGAAAACAAATATCGTTTAACTTTTAAATTTGAACAGAGTAAAACTCTAAGTATGTTATTGCACAATAATGTTCACTTTTTTGAGGCTGATGATACTTGGTGGTGTCTCATCTTTTGTACAAGCTCATCAATGTTCGGGGTCAGGCTCTGAGCTGAGGAAATCCTCAGAACTGAGTGAAGGTGTTCAGCAGTAAGTCGACTTCTGTGTGAGGTTTTGTTCAGCTTCATTAATGAAAAAAGTTGTTCACACAGGTATGTGCTGCCAAACATAGACAAGGTTTGAGCAGCCTGGGTGCGCAGCTGGGGCATCGTGTCGGGGAGGAAGCGAGCAAACTCAGCAGCGCCCACTGCTGCGTATTTTGCCTTCAGCGCATCATTGCATCGTAGTTCGATCAACTCCATTTGGAGGGTTGGCGGTGAGCTTTCTACGTCAACTGCAAATGGATTACTGAGCAGTGCAAACCTGCTTTTTTGTGCTTCAAAGTCCGCAAATCGGCGTCGGAATTCAGCGGCGAGTACACTAATTTTATCAGCAAACTCTGCGCTCGGAAACACACTGGTAGAGAGCTGATCTTTCATGGTCTGACAGCTAGGAAAGTGGCTCAAGTTTTCTTTCCGCATTTTTGCCTCCCATAGAGTCAGTTTGGTTTGAAACGCCTTGACAGTACTGTACATATCAGAGATGACATGACCCCGACCCTGCAGCTGCAGCTTCATTGCATTCAGATGGCTCGTAATGTCACACAGAAAAGTAATTTCACACAAAAACCCTTCGTCTCTGAGTTGTGTTGTGTCTTTCCCTTTGCTGTCCAAGAACAGACAAATCTCCTCACGAAGCTCGAAACATCTGTGCAGCACCTTTCCCTGGCTTAACCACCGCACCTCAGTGTGATAGGGCAAATCGCCATGCTCCGCCTCTAACTTGCTCAGAAATGCCTTGAACTGGCGGCGATTTAAACCTTTGGCTCTGATAAAGTTAACTGCGCGCGTAATGGTGCTCATTACATGTTCCATTTTCAAGGCTTTACCACACAACGACTCCTGGTGAATGATACAGTGATAAGCTGTCAGCTCACCTGTGACGTTTTCCTGCTGCATCTTCTCCCGTATCTTTGCCACCAGTCCACTCCTATATCCACACATCGCAGGTGCTCCATCTGTTGTCAAACCCACGAGATTTTGCTAAGGCAGCTCCATCTCGTTCACACATCTTGAGACCTCTTCATACAAATCATGTTCTGTAGTTGTGCCATGCATAGGACGTAACACCAGCAACTTCTCTGTCACGTTTAGGCTAGAGTCCACTCCGCGGATGAAAATTGACAACTGGGCAATGTCAGAAATGTCGGTGCTCTCATCCACAGCCAGGGAGTATGCAATGAAATCTTTTCCCTTTTTAACAAGCTGCTCTTTCAGATTTATAGACAACAGGTCTATTCGCTCATCAATGGTATTTCTGCTCAGGCTGAGGTTCAAAAAGAACTGCCTTTTGCCCGGGCAAACTTCGTCACAAAGTTTAAGCATACAGTCTTTTATGAAGTCCCCCTCTGTAAACGGCCGGGATGATTTAGCGATCTCCTCTGCTAAAATAAAACTGGCCTTTACTGCAGCCTCGCTTTGTGATTTGGCTTTTCTGAACAGACCCTGGCGAGATTTGAGGTCTCGTTTTAATTCCTCCACCTTCTGTAGCCTTTGTTCCATGTCCATATTCTCGTTTTTGTCTGCGTGTTTTGTTTCATGATGCCGTCTCAGATTATACTCTTTCATCACCACCACACTTTCTCCACACAGAAGGCACAGAAGGTTTTCCAGCGACATCCGTGAACATGTACTCAGACTCCCACCTTGTTTGAAACCCCCGTTTCTCAGTGTCCACCTTCCGTTTTGCCATTGTTGATGGGTAGGGTTTTTGCTGTTATGCTAATGACCGCTAATAAATAAGGAAATGAAGCCGCCTCCCGCTCGGTGCGTCAACGTTGCATTGTGGGAAATGTAGTTTTGGTGCGTACATAATATCTGCAGGCTGCTGGCTTGCAACAGCCCGCGGGCCGGATCTAATAATAAATTAATATCATCACGCGGGCCACATAAAACCCAATACCCAATATTGGCCTTTACATATGTGGTGTAAATGAAAAACTAGTAGTACAAACAGTATTCGTCTTGTAACATTTGATATAAGATAGTTACAACTTACAAGAGATTTTACCACGTGAAATCAACATCCAGTCTGTTAATGATTGACCCTTACTATGCTGGTATGGGGTGTGGCCCCGCCCTCCATGTCAACTGGTCATTGGAAGACAGTGCCATGGGGATGGACCAAACCAGGCCAGCCAGGCGAGGGGAAACTTGTCTTCTAATTGCAGGTCAAATGGTAGATAAAGAGTGAATCTTTTAATCTGATTCAATCTGACTCAAATCAATGATTTGAATCTTCAAGATCTGATTCATTGATATGACCTAATAAATCCCTGATCAATCTTTTAACGTAGGTTGATCCCCTACAGACTGAATCGTTTCTTTGCAGTTTCTTTATTTATAACATTTTTTTTTCTATTTTCAGGAATTATGGACAGATGTTTTTACGAAGACAGCATAATAAAATCCAATCTGGCCCCATACGTAAAACAACACTTTATAGGACCACATTGCTTCTTCAGAGGTAGATACAGTATGTAGGTCTACTGTACCGTGTGTGTTATATTTTATGATTTACATTTGCTTCCGAATCTTAAACTTTCCTATGTGTTTTTTTCAGACAACGACCCAAAACATACAGCGGCATGGCAGTGTATTGCTGTGAAGGGGATCAACTGGGTGAAAACCCCAGCTGAGTATGTTTTGTATTTCTTGTTAGGTTATTACAGCCTACTATGTTATAACAAAGTGAACAAGTGACACATTTATCTAAATTGTCCATTTTCGTTTGCAGATCACCAGATCTCAATCTCATCAAGCTGGTTTGCCCTGAAGGAATTCGTCAGATGTGAGGTCAAGCCAAAAAATAAAGACGAGCTTCTTAAGGCCATCGAGAAAGTCTGGCGGCATCATTTGACAACAGATGTCTGCAACAGATACATTCTTTACAAACTTTCTGAAGGTGGTCAGAGCGCAACGGAGGCTCCACTGGAATGTAGCAGATGTGTTTAACAGTGGCGGCTGGTGGTAAAAAATGTGTGTGTGTGTGGGGTGGGGTAAAAAAAATTTAACTGTTGGTAAAGTAAGAGTGTAAAAGCCATTTTTCAGGCGATGCATCAAAAAACAAAAATATGACTAAAGCATACAATAAATGCATCACAAATTTTAGTTCAATTTGGGTTTATTATCAGTAATGAAGATAATCCATAAACACGCACACACAAATGTTGCCTAATCACTGGCCAGTAGCACTACTTGAAAATTAATTTTGCTCTCCTTTTTTTTTGGCTTGAAAATTTCTTAATAACCTTTTGGTTGAAGTCAGTCATCTCAGTCACCAGTCTCTTCTCTATTGACAGCATGGCCAATGCATTCAGCCTCTCTTGCGTCATGCTGTTTGAAACAGCAAACACGGAAATAGTAAAAGGCTTGACTTACATCACAACCTGCCAGCCAACTCCGTTTGTCATAACAAGTGCTGGAAAAGCCCCGAATATTCGCGCACTCGCCATCACTTGACTACTGGTGAATTTGCAAGGAAGGTGGATCTGGTCCAAGCTCCTTTGTTTTTTTTTTTTCTTGATCCAAACGCCTTGTGAACGGATATCTTTGCAAAGATACAACAGAATTTTCCTTCATCTCGAGAAATTGCATTCTAAGCTCTTTGGTGAGAATGGTCCAATCACATAAGGCCAATCATATAAAAACAAATATGATTCGTTCTAACAACAAAAATGGGAGGGTTCGGGATGCAGAGCGCTGCGCCCCAAAGACAATTTAAAACCGGCCAATTAGAGCCTATTGTCATATCACGTGCATTGCAAAAGTTCGTGTACCTACATAGACACCCATTAGTCCGGCGCCCCGCACACATATGAAAACATATTGTTCATAAATTTTTTTCAATAAATGTTAGTATGACTACAATAAATGTTAGTTGTCATAATTAAATCAATTTACTTTGTTAATATTTGTGATAATAAACATTAACATATTAATAGAGCGTCCCTCTATTGACCAGCCGCTACTGGTGTTTAAACTTGGTATTATTTATTAAACAGGCATTTAATTTGACCATATCAACATGTTGTTTCTTTTTTGTAAATGATTGCAATTTTACAACACAAACTAAGACACATACACATTAATTTATATATATAAAGCTCTAAGGGGGAAAAACGCATAAGAAATTTGCTGTTAAATTAATTTTAGCAGAGACGCAACTGCCATTCGTTTTTCAGTTAGTGGATATGTAGCCTTATAAAGCTCACTTTTACAGTGTGAAAAGAAACATCCCATTATGCAGCAGCATTCTCCAGTTAGCACACTTAAAATGCCCTTTGAGTTTAAAGATGATCGGCCTGCGAAGTCAAGTTTACAGTGTTATGAATGAAATAGGAATATAGTGCGTGAGTAAAGTGGATTGCCGCGGATCAAACCTCTCACATGTGCTGCAGGAAGGCTGAATGATAATCTTTTAAAATCTGTAATTTAGCCTATACTGCTATTTGCTCATGCAAAATTAAACAGCAGAAAATATATTGTAGTCCTATTTTAACAGCTAAAATAGTTAGCATATCGATTTTATTTTGACTTGTAGCTCAAAAAACCTCACTTATGATAACATAAATCTTTACTTTTACCTTTAAAATTATGAAAAAAAAATTTCATAAAGAATTGTTCAAAACTGAAAATTCTTTCTGTTATTAATCACTAACACTCCGTCATCCCAACCTTCAGAACACACATTTAGATATTTTATAATATGAAATAGCAATTAAATTATGAACATTGTAGTAACTCAGCCACGTTTTTAAGCGGAGTTAAAATTCTGCAGTCAAACGAGACTCTTGCTCCCCCTCGTCTCCCTCTTAATTAAGTATCGCCCGAAGCTTAATTCCAATACACACTCGTCTTCCCCTCTCACAACAAAGACGTGTTGTAAACCCAGCTACAAACTAATGACCTCTCCTGGCCATTTGGGCCATCTGCCAGCTCACATGACAGTGATAACTGAATTATCAAAACCAATGAAAGAAAGACCCGTCTGTCTCCATAATCGCCGGCCTCCCCCTCCTCCAGAGAGACTGGAGGAAAAGAAACCAGTATTATTCTCTGAACAAAGGCCCGCGCCAGTTTCGGACAATTCACGTTTAAAAGTGTGTTTTTGCTTTAATGTTTTATTGCGAATAGTTGTGTATGTTTTACTATGTATGTAAGCAAGGGTTTTTCACTATAATATGGCATGTAAATGAAACAATGCAGCGTGTGGCACGCTCGTAATTAACTGTATTTGATAAAGTTCCTTAGTGTTTGATGTCTAACTGTAGATTTTATAACTCAGGAAACATCGGTGCAAACGATAAAATTGTATCTACAAATAGTAGTTAATTACAAAGTTTCATTTAATTTTTGATAACAGTAAAATAAAGTTTTACTGCCAGCGCGTGACAACGCGACCCCTCCCTGGGCGTGAACGACCAGGAAAAAGAGAGGCTTGGCCTCGCTCAGTAGCCACGGCTATTGGTCAATCATGGAGTAGGCTGGCTTAAGTCCTGCCCACTATAAAACCCCTAAACTTGCAAAGTTTATTGCTTTCGTTTGGTTTCACAAAGGGGTTTCCACGTACAAACTCTGCGTTGCACGCTTCCCGCCTTTACAACGCGCCGCCGGACATCGCTCTCGGAAGAGTCACCCCGTAAGACCTGCGTCTGCCTGCCTTAACATCACCACGGCAACGAGACCCGTTCACAGGAGCCCACGCTGCTTCTGCGTACGTTCGCAACTCGCATGAACTCAGTCTGACCCTGTCCTGCTCGTACAACTGCTTTCCCCGTGAACACGCGGACCGCCGTCTCATCCAGCAGTACGGTCAGTCATTCAACCTCTCTGAACTCTGATCTCCGAAGTCATTCAAGGATCAAGCCACTGGAGGAATTCTCTTTCAGCGAACTTCCTGCTTGCTGACGTCGAACCCCCCCGTTACCGGGACAACGAGTCCCACGCTCCAGAAGACGGAGGAAAACCCCTCTCCAACAAAGGACGTCCCAACACGCAAACGCGCTGCAAACCAATCGCCGGGATTCCCTTCAACCAGCTGACGAGTTTGAATGGTCATCAAACACAAGTAAACACAACCTAACCTTTCACTCCTGGCTGAAGCTGGTGTTAATTAAGTTAACAGTAAATCCTAGTCAGATTCTCTGCTTGGTGGTTTTCTCAGGTTGCAATGCTGAGTAATTAGCACGTGCGAGACGTTTGGGACTCTTAGTTGGTCATTCTCAGTAACTGAGAATGTTACGTTGCTTGCTTCTATTAGGGTGGACCAATAGATGACATAAGCGTGGTAACCTAATTTTGACTGTGAGCCAGTCGTTTGAATCTGTTGATTCAAATCCCCGAGAATTAATATAAATTAATTCGAACTTATGAGCTAATTCTTAAAGTACCGGACATATTAGATGGTCCAGGCATTACAACATTGAGAGATTAGGCCTATAGTCCAGAGATCCTGTGCCCGTGTTAGGTCAGGTGCTTTAAAACACGGCGGAGGCACACTCAACTCACACAGGAGAAACTGAAGACGAGCAGCCTAATTCATTACATGTTTTGGTCACTAATTCTTTAACTGTAACTCTCTTGAGCTCTAAAAGGAAAAAACACAGAAGAAATGAGCAGTTAAATTAATTTTAGCAGAGACGCAACTGCCAGTAATCTTCACATTAGTTTATCAGTTACGGGATATGTAGCCTAATAAAAATGTTTAGTTGGACACTGCATAGTCCCACAGTGGTCTACACTATAATTAATATTGTAATTTATTATATTCATTATTATTAATATTATTAAAATTAAGATAACATTGACAAAACGCAGAACCCTAAAGAATATTTGCTTTCATTTTGACATGGCTAAAGCGCACTTTTACAGTTGTGAAAAGAATAAACACTTAAACCCCATTTCTGGGTTAGGCTATATCCACAGGTGCTGCCATTAATCTGCGGGTCAGGTGATCAAAAATAGCCTGCATATTTATGGGTGGGTCGTAGGTGGAGAAGATTAATCATGGGTTATGCAAACGTTTTTTTCAGTTATCACCATTATTATGCATTAATTATATTTAAAACATCACTAGTTTAGAAAACAACAAGAAAACTGCTTTTATTTTAGTGTTGTTTATGCTGCTCAATAACCAAATACAGCACTAAATTAACAAAAACAAACAATAGTCATGTTCTCTCTTTAGACTGCTGCTATAGTTAATCCAGTGTGCGCATGTCTTGGTATAACTTTGTTTAGTTGCAGCAGTTTTTTTTCTGTGCAACAGAAATGCGGCGTTGAGAAGCCTTAAATGAATAAAAGCAGGGTTAATAATGAAATCAGCTAATCACTGCATCCCTAATAATGATATCAGTGCATTGTACAAAAGGCCTTTTCTACAAACATCCAAATGTTTTCAGCAGCTCGCGCCACTCGCTTAATGCCGGCTATAATAGGATGTGCTCTTTTAAACAAGCACATTTTTTTCTTTCTGCATGTTCGCTCTGCATGCGTGGGAAAGAGAAATGAACAGAGAAACATGATCAGACGATAAATAATATGCGACTCACTTTGCTTGTGGATATGCCCATTTATTTAATTCATAACTGCATAATTCATAGCTAATAGCTATGTAAAAGGGAACCTATTTTGAGTGCATGAGTGTTTTGTATCTAGTGGCACATGGTCAAATATTTGTAACCTAGCCTATAATAAATAATAATTATTGATAAAGCAAGTTATACTGCAATCAGGTGATGTGCTCCATCAGCTTGATAACCTTAATATTATTTTGTAGTGTGTGCTGTGCCGCGGTTTTCATATCTTGCAGTGTGCACACGTTTAAGATTTGAGGTAATAACATCACCATGATGATATTTTCACCCCAACGCAATTTAATAGGGCACTATATAAAGGCTAAAGAACTGAATTCTTACATTTGCTTAATTTGTGCAGCCTAGGGCTATACGTCTCACCATGGATTGTATCTTTTCTAAAACATACAGTATATTGTAGTACAGGCATGGGCAAACTCGATACTTGAGGGCCCGTGTCCTGCAGTTAAGCTCCAACTCTGATCAAACACACCTGCTCATAGATAATTAGTGATCTTGGAGACACTGATTAGCATGTTCAGGTGTGTTTCATTAGAGTTGGAGCTAATGCTGCAGTCACACTAGAGTTTGAGCTTGCGAAATTCTGTCGTACGGCGCTGCGAAAAGGGGCGGGATTAAACAAGATGATTAGACATTAATAAAGCGAGCGATTGCTCCATGTTTTAAATTCCTGTCCAGAGAGGTCATGTTTTGATCCTGGATTGGTCTCACGCAGTCAAGTTATGCGATTTAGCAGGTCAGAGTTCACCAAGCTTGAACTTTGCACCGCAACAACCTGCGAAACTCGACGCATGACCTTGCATTTCCGGTTTGACGCATTCGTGTGCGTATGAAAGGAAGTCTATGGGGAGAAAAGCCCAGTGTGATCACAGCTAAACTATGCAGGACACCAGCCCTCCAGGACCGAGTTTGCCCACCCCTGGTGTAGAAGCATGTTTATTACAAAGAAAACTAAAACAAACAAACAAAATGCATATTGTGAAAAACTATGGTTAAAGCACCACCCAGCGACCAAAAGCTGCTGGCGCACGTAGGTACCTCCGCGGTGGCATTAAGAGTGACAGTAAACCGACTGTTCTGAAGCAGTGACATCTGTATGTCCAATAAACACAAGGCCTGAGTACAGTCAGCATTCTCTACATGAACATTTAAGTCACCAGTTAAGTAGAGCTGGGCAAAGTGCACTGGAAAATATCACAATGTTTGTAAATTAAGAAAAAAATTCAGACTCGAGGAGGGTTTTGGAAGACGATAGATGTTTAAAATGAGAACAGATGAAGTACCAGTCAATTTAAATGCCAGACATTCAAAAGTTGTAAAACAAGGCAATGTTACCTCAATTACAGTCACATCAGTGAAGGGACTCACTGATCCAAAACCAGTTCAAATCAGGCTTGGAATCTTGGGGTAGCCACATAGCCTAATTGATTTAACTCAGCTCCAGGGCTTATACTATCATATAACAGTGAACAACTGTTATTCACGGTCTCCTCCAATACCCTGGTTACGGATGGACAGAAATGCTTTTAGTAATTTCATAAATCGTTAACCATCTAGACAAGGGAGCTTTCAGGACCTCTCAATCCCGAGACTTTTGAATGACCGATCATGTGATCTTGTGGCCATGTGTTCGCCCTCGAGACATTCTAATTTCAGCCAGATAGTCAGAATTCAGAGACCAAGAAATGAATGAGAGACTTAAGAAATACAATTCTCTCAAATGTTATAGCCAAGGCAAAATTTGATATTTTGAATGACATTATAGGTACTGATGTGCTGTGTTTATTCCAACCAGGTTCATAGTGTGTTGTATTACACTTATAACAGGTTAAAATGATCTGTATGTGTCTGAAATGTTTTATGCTTGGTATCAAACCGAACCCCTCTTTTTTTGCAATACATTGGTGTAAATAAAAATTTAGTAATACGAACAGTATTCGTCTTGTAACATTTTCTGTTAGATAGTTACAATCTTACCAGAGATTTTACCACGTGAAGTCTCTTGCAGTCAGTTAATGATTAAACCTGATTACACTGGTACGGGGCGTGGACCCGCTCTTCATCTTGCCGTTCATTGGACGATAGCGTCATGAGGGATGGGTAAGATCAAGCCGTTTAAAACTCCCGGCAGCCCTAAAATCAGCGCCTTTTGCATCAAGCTGGTTTGCGCCCGCTGTTACGTCCGTCCCCAGTCGCCACCACGCAATTGGGTCACCACAAACTCTTCATGCAAACCTCTTAAGTTTCGGACCTCTGAAACTTCCGCTAAACTGACTCTCAGCAGAGTCGGCTATCCCGGTAACCCAGGACAACAAGCCTCGATCACAAGCAGGAATCCCAGCGACGTCACAGAGAAGCCACCCTTGAGCACCACGTGTTTCCTCAAGCCAGCCCGGCGAGGCGAAACTCCAGTCAAAGACTTCAACACACTCGCGCAAGTAACACAACAACTGTTGTCTTTCTGATTTGGTGCCTATGACCTTAAGCAGTTAAAGATAAGTCAATTCTCTGCTTTTGTGGTTTCTCAGGTGATTCTAAGATCTAGTACAAAATACTAGATGATTTGGGACTGTTGTCAACTCATTTTGCATCCTCTGAACTGTGTGTGTGTGTGTGTGTGTGTGTGTGTGTGTGTGTGTGCGCTTGTTGTTTTGTTTATTACGTAGTTAGCCTCATGTATCGTAGTGTAGCCCAATAAACCTTTGTTCTCCTTTGTAAGAACTGTTCTTGTTTATGTGCTTCTAAGTCATTGCCTCAAGCTGTAGATCGTGTTACCTTGCTAAAAGTTAAAGGTGCTGTATTGTAAGTTTTTGATTCTTCTAAAGAATAAAAATACCATAATATGTTTGCAGATATTTAAGAAACATCCCAAGTGAACATACTTGTTTAACTGAAAAACAATGCTGAAGCCAGATATTCTGCTTTGAAAATGGTTTTTCCATGCCGGAACGCTGTCTTTGTTTAGGTAAAGTTAACCTGCAGAATGCCAATTTAGCCAATTATAATTCAGCACTCCGGGTTGCCTTGTTGGAAAACAGCGTATTTCATTCATTCATTCAGAAAGGCTCTGAAAGCATGCGCCCGTGACCGAAATAGACAGTATCAGACGTCGAAATGAGACAGATTCAGTTCCACATGAGGTTATTACTTAGCAAATGATATAAACATTACGAACGTAAACATTAGGTGAGCAGGTTACATTGTAATCTCGTGTCCTAACAACACGCAAATAGCAGTTTGACTGTTTGCACCAGACGAAACATGACAGAAATGTAAATACAGCCTTTCAGAAGCACAGAATAAGCACTCACTCACGAAACGGTAAGGTTTAGAATCCATTCAAACTCACATTGTTAGCATTTAGCACTGAATAAAACACACAAGGCACTGTCATAGGTTTCACATGTCGAGCTGTGAGAAAATGAAACCGTTTCTAATATCTCAATTGGAGGTGTTGGTTAGAACTAAAACTCCTTTTAATATGGAAAATATTCCCTCTATCGCGTGTCGTTGATTTTATTTAGAACACAGGTTTAAATCACTCGCTCCTGTACTCAATCTGGCATCCCACGCGTGCGTTTATTTTGATCTAGGATTGCAATACCTAGTTCAACCACTGGGTGTCAAACTTACATACTGCACCTTTAACCCTATTCTGTGTTATGTTATTACCAGTGGCCACGGAAATAATATAGACAAGATTAGTAAAATGTGATGTCTCTATTTGCGGGACAAACTTCAGATAAAGTTTGAATCTTTGATCCGATTCACAGAGAAATTGTACTTGATCAACTGCACTCTTTTTTAAAAAGCAACTCTATCACTGAAATCTTTCAGTCTGGGTTCAAAATGGCTCATAGCACTGAAACGGCCCTCCTGAGAGTACTTAATGATATCCTGCTAGCTACTGACTCTGGCGATTCTGTGGTCCTAGTTCTTCTAGATCTGTCAGCAGCATTTGATACTGTTGACCACTCTATTCTGCTGTCCAGATTAGAGTCAGATGTGGGCTTGAAAGGCACAGTCCTTAAGTGGTTTAAGTCTTTTCTATCTAATAGAAAATTTTCAGTAAAATTAGGTAACTTCTCATCCTCACTTGCTGACCTCACTTGTGGCCTCCCTCAAGGCTCAGTCTTAGCTCCCTCACTTTTTTCATTATATATGCTTCCGCTAGGGGCCATTCTAAGAAATCATGGGGTTTCTTTTCATTTCTATGCTGATGACACCCAGATTTACTTACCTATTAGGAGGAATGACACTCTCGCTCTTAGTACCCTACTAAGGTGCTTGGATGAGATCAAAATCTGGCTATCGCACAATTTTTTATCTTTAAATGAGGATAAAACAGAGGTCATTGTCTTTAGCCCTACTGACAACGTTCAGGCCACTTGCGTAGATCTGGGCTGCTTATCTGCCTTTAGATCCCCCCGTGTCCGCAATCTGGGTGTCATCCTTGATGAGTCATTAAAACTAGACAAACAGATCAGTTCGGTTATTGGTTCCAGTTTTTATCAACTTCGTTTGCTGTCCAAAGTCAAACATTTTTTAAATCCCACCACTCTAGAGATGGCTGTCCATGCTTTTATTACATCACGGTTAGACTACTGCAATGCACTTTACTGTGGCATTTCAAAATCACAAATTTCCCGCCTTCAGTTAGTCCAAAATGCTGCTGATAGATTTATTTGTAATAGCAGAAAATATGACCACATTACTCCTCTTCTAAGGGGCCTCCATTGGCTGCCTGTCCAATTCAGAATTGATTTTAAAGTGCTTTTACTGGTATACAAATCCCTCCATAATCTAGCCCCATCCTATCTCTCAGAGCTGCTTCATTCTTACACTCCCGTGAGATCTCTTAGGTCAAGTGATCAAAATCTTCTTTTAGTTCCTCAGTCCAGACTGAAACGTAGAGGGGACAGAGCTTTCTCCGTGGCAGGTCCTCGGTTGTGGAACACCTTGCCCCTTGATATTAGGATGGCTCCATCACTATGTATTTTTAAATCTCTTCTTAAAATGTACCTTTTTAGCTTGGCTTTTTAATATTATTTTAATAGTCCTTCTACTGCTACTTTTTTACATTTTATAGGCATTTATCTTGTCTTATTTCTTTGTTTTGTATTCTGTCCTTTTATTTTGACTTGTCTTGTGTACAGCACTTTGGTCAGTCTTGTGACTGTTTTTAAATGTGCTCTATAAATAAACTGAACTTGAACTGATTCAATCCGACTCAATTGAGTTGAATCAATGATTCGAATCTTCAAGATCCGAGTCATTGATATGAGCTAATAACTCCTAATCGAACTTATAACGTAGATTGATTTCTTACATCAGAATGATAGACTGCTAAGCCACCCCCTCCGCCGGTGGAGCGAGGACGCTCTAAATATGTGTAGCTTGGCAGAGTGCACATATTTAGGGTAAAATAAACATTTGTCTGATGCCAGGTTTCACAGATACACAGAAAATCCAGATCATTGTCCACAGTTAAATCTCTGATAAAAGCTGCTTTGTTGTTTACAGAACAAGAGTTTAAATGAGCAAACCTGACCTCCACTGGATGACTTCTGAAGAGGTACAAGATTCATCAGGCAACCCCGTGATGAAGAGCAAGGACGAACCACTTGCCTTTGAGACCAGACCATGTTTATCGAGCTGTATACTTGTACACTCCAGTTTCCACACACACACACACTTCCAAGATCACACTGTTAACCGTCTGCACCACACATACTGATTCACACATGCACAATGTAATGAACATTTAATTGAATACTGAATGGTAATACTGATACCTGTGAAAAACACGAGGAGACAAAAGCTGCGTCCCAAATGGCACACTATGACCTCATGCACTTACACACTCAACAGCATAGTATATGAATATAGTGTCGTCTCAAACGCAACACTAATGGTTTTTTACTAAGCGGAAACTCAAACTGTTTCCCTGATGATGTTTTACGGTTGCAAATTAATAATAATATGACCAAATATATAAATAATATATTTGAAATAAATGACCAAACTACCAAATAATACCGGTCATGAGTATAAGCGCATTCACCATCGGGAGGCGCTATAATCAGTCTCATAGGAGAATACTGCTTTCACAATCCAAATTTAATAAATAATCCAACATGAGCGGCCGATAGCTCCGCCTCTTCCTCTACGTGAGCAAAGCTGCGGTCGTTGAGTGTGTGAAGTGTCCAGCATTACACACTTCTGTTTACCGGTTGAATAAGAGCAGGTAATTTATGTGCACTTATTAGAGTTTTCAGTGTGAACGCACTACTGACACGATTTATACTACAAAATGGCGTAGAATAGTGCATAAGTATGCGATTTGGGACACACCTAAAGAAGTTGTCTTTCTGCATCAGCAGTCAGTTTATTACTAAGCTAACAGTAAGGAAGAGAACCTCTCGCGTCTTTCAAACGCATTTGATGCGCCATCTACTGGTGTGGTGATGTAATCCACACAGATGACTAGTTATAGCTCATATTGTGTAAAAATAAAAACACATATCTGTGCATGCACAAACAGCATTTAATGAATCCACTACATTGCTGCTGTTCCTTTTATTTTAGCCTGGTATTCAAAAGAGCTGTAGCCTATAGAGTGGAGGAACTATGACGCCACCTTGTAGGCTAATCAGCTGCTAGCATAAAACTGGTTCCCTCGATAAAATCCTCATAGGCTTTTCGAAGACTGCAAATAATCTCTGAGATCAAATACAGTGCTCGTGACCATGGTGTTTCGAGGTGTAAAGCCTAACAACAAATATAGTTTTGTGAGTTGAATAAATTAAATTCTGATGAACAATGGGTTGGATGCTTTTACACTTAGCATTCTAAACATTCCACATACAATTTATTTTCAGGGACATAAAGTGGAAAATGAGTCTAACATTTAGGCTAACGTTATAATGCTGTATGAACCATAGCTTACCTTGTTATTGCTGGATTTTTCTGACAAGCTTTCTAAAATCCTGTAATAGATCAAACTCCCGCAACAGGAAATACAATAACGTTACATTTTTCCTCTGGTCCGTGTGGTGTAAATGTCTCACACTGATGGTACATTCCTAAAAATGACATTTAGTACATTTGTTAAAATATGTTGTTGTGTTGGCACCAATAGCCTAGTAGTAAAGTGCGTCAACATATAGCACTGAGGCGCTCACAGCGACCTGAGTTCAAGTCCCAGCTTGAGTTCCTTCGCCACCCCTTTCTCTGCTCTCCATGTATTCCTGTCTCCACTCCCCTGTCCTATCAAATAAAGGTGAAAACCCCTAAAAATATAATACAATTATATATATATATTGTTATAACTTTATTACTGCGGCTGTAATGAGTAATATTATTACAAAAAATATTAGAAATGTGTTATAATACCGCAAAAAGTAATATACTACTGTAATCACCTTGACAGACGAGGACAAAAAAAATTCTTTGACTGCTGTTCTGTCTGCTGGTCTATCCACAGGCTCATAATAGTATGGCTGTGGTCCGTCGTTTGTGTTAATATCTCAGGATATCTTATCTCGGCATCAAAACGCGCACCGCGATCAGTTGTCTTCACACTGTTTATATGCGCGATACCCCTCTTCCGACGTCACTTCCGGTCTGGCGGTTTTTTTCAAATGCTGAAGTACATTACTGTGACTCAAAACGACTCCAGATGGCTTAATAATAAACTTTAATTTATATTTTAAAGAAAATCTAGTTCTCCAGAATTAAAAATATAGGCTGTAGGAAATACTGCAAAAATGTTCTTGGTCTATTAAACAGAACTTTTGACTTCACATATGTGTGTGTGTGTGTTTTGTTTACTACACCCCTTTCACTTCTTATATGAAACCACACAAAGATGAGGCATAATGGGAAAACAGTCTGATTACCTTTGCATGTACGCATATATATATATATATATATATATATATGCATGTATGTATGTATTGGATTGACTTTCATGGAATAACGTTGCATAAAAATGACAATACAAAACTCACACAAGCATACAGAAAAGTGAAAATGACAATAAACAGGACTTTAAACTGAGAAATAAAATACAGCACATGCACATCCTAATGATTTATTAGTAACATTTAGCTATATTAGATAGGTCACATTATATTTTACAAAGGTGTGTTTTGTTTGCGTGTAAACCTAAATAAATAACCATATGTAATGCTCTTTATTTCCTTTTTTAATTATCAACGAAAATACAAAAAGGTATACAACAAAGCCTGGATAAACCTTAGTAAAAACAAGATAGAGAATAACGTGTAGTTTGTCAGTCTCATCCAATGAGCATTCAGCTGTGTCGTCAGCCAGTCGTTTCCCATCATGCTTTTAGTGAGCGCAGTCTTTTGAGAGCAACTGCTGCCGACTGCTCAATCCGAGGCTTCCGCCTCGCGATCGCGAGTTTTTTGGCGCACGTCAGTGTGACATCAGAGCCAGGCGGATGCAATCAAGAATCCTCATTCATCTATAAGCCAGATCACCACAGGGGCTCAGGACTACTGCGGCAAACCTTTGTCAAGCACCTCAATACAGAGTTCCATCCACAAATCTAATTAACAGTCATGGAGAGTTTAACTTGTGTTAGCTATAATGTGAAGGGAATTACGGGACCGGTGAAGAGGAAAAAAATATTGAATCAGCTTAAGACATTAAAATGTGGTGTTGCAATGTTACAGGAGACTCATGTCTCAGATAAAGAACATCAGAGCCAGGCGGACGCAACTCGGACACATTTCTAACCGGCATGCATCTAGCGGTGATCACCGGTGATAGGTTCTGCTAAGATTTTGGCCACCTCAAACGGGCCTATTTGTTCTATGGCAGGGCTATTCAATACGTTTGTCATGGGGGCCAGTTCATGAAAAGCATCCCAAAATGGGGGGCCAGAGAGATATGACTTGCAATAAGTGATGACACAACAGCATATAACAGCCCATATGCTGTATTTTTGCTCCTTAAGACACCCACGTTGTATTTGTCTACGTTTAGCTCCTATCTCTTAGGGAGAACCTTTTCTATTGAATTAGGAAATTTTTCTTCCTCTTCTGCACGTTTGGAGTGTGGTGTCCCCCAAGGATCAATTTTGGACCCAGCTCTCTTTTCCATCTATATGCTTCCATTGGCTGCTATCTGTAAAAAGCATGATGTAAACTACCATCTTTATGCTGATGATACTCAGCTTTATATTCCCATAAAAATGGGAGAAAACTCTGTTTTACAGTCCTTTTTTACCTGTTTTAACGAGATTAAGGAATGAAGTGCTAGTGTTTGGCCCTCCGAGCGTCTGTGAATCTACAATTAATCAATTAGGTTCGCTTAAGCCTAAGGTTCACAGTCACGCAAAAAGTCTTGGGAGTTATCTTTGACACTGAGTTAAAGTTTCACAAGAAAAGAAATTCTGTCATCAAAAGTGGTTTCTAACAATTAAGGAAACATTGAATTGCCAAATTTGAAGCCTTTTCTGTTTTTTAAGGAGTTGGAAAATATCATCAATGTTTTTATTATGTCCAGATTGGACTACTGCAACTCTTTGTATCTAGGAGTTTCGCAGGCTTCAATTGTACGCCTGCAGCTGGTACAAAATGCAGCTGCTAGGCTTTTAACTGGGACAAAAATTTTTTCCAGTATTTCTCCAGTTTTATCATCCCTTCACTGGCTCCCAGTTCAATTTAGGATTCAGTATAAGATATTGTTATTTGTTTTTAAAAGTTTGAATGGTCTGGCACCTACTTACATCTGTGAACTTCTTCACTGGCACACTTCATCGAGGCCAATCAGGTCAGAACAACAGTCTCAGCTTGTTCCTAAATCACGGCTAAAATCAAGAGGTGACGGGGCTTTTTCCATCAGAGCCCCTCGTCTGTGGAATGCTCTGCCTTTACATATTAGGTCATGCTCTTCGCTTGGTGCTTTTAAGTCTCATTTAAAAAATCACCTTTTGTCTATTGCTTTTGATTGCTATTAATTTATTTTCATTTTGTTTTATATATATTTTATTTGTTTATACAAATTGTATATTTTTGTATGCTGGTCTTTTTGTAAAGCACTTTGGTCAACATCAGTTGTTTTTAAATGTGCTCTATAAATAAAACAAACATTAAAATGTTAATATGTTGTATTTTGACCTACATAACATCACTGCACTGTACACTGTGGCTTTATTTCAAATGTTCTATTTCACAGCACAACATAAGCAGAGCATTGCTGTTTTAATCTGCAAAACCATTATGAATGCAGCAATTATAGATTCTGGTTGTAGGATTATAGTCTGAAGAATAATCGTGGTTTCACGTTATGTAAATCTAAGCTTTATATTAGGGAAGTATTTAAATGAACTGTTGTCATCTGCATTCATACATGCATAATCATTTTAAAAAGTTGTAATAATTTATCTAACATTTTCCCAGTGATGGGTTGCAGCTGGAAGGGCATCCACTGCATAAAACATGTGCTGGATAAGTTGGCGGTTCATTCCGCTGTGGCGACCCCAGATTAATAAAGGAAGAAGGCTGAATAGAAAATGAATGAATTCATCTATCATATCTTTAGTTTACATTGCACTGTAAGCCACCCACGACTCTGCTACGGCGTGAGATGTTTTCTACTCTGTGTATCTGAAAGGCACGAGCACATTGCTTTGCTTGCGCGCAGGAAAGACGCTATAGTTAATCCAGTGTGCGTGCGCATTAGCCTCGGTGTAGAAGCACGGAACTTTAAACTAGCACACAACAGAACTGTTTAGTTGCAGCAGTTTTGTTCCGTGCAACAGAAAGGTGGCGTTGAGAAGCCTTTACGATTAAGTATCCAAATGTTTTCGGCTGCTCACACCACTCGCTTCGAAGTTAACTCATTTACTTGGTAGCACCGGTGCTCCCAACTTCAAAAATTTAGGAGCACCAGAAAAAATTTAGGAGCACCCACCAAAAATGAATGAGCACCACTGCAAATTGTATATTAAGGCATTTATTGTATTTGAAAACAACATCAGTCAGGACTAACAAAAACCAGAAACAACTAACTAACTAATGCTGTGAAGACTTGCTGATATCTGTGCAATAATTCCAAAATGAATGTCTAATAATTATAAAATATTATTAATGATGACAATGGTGTCAATAATACTTACAATGAACTACATTTCTCATTATGATGCTGCCCTGAATGTGCTTGAATGTGAGTTATGTACTGTAAAAGGTCCTGCTGTTACTTTATGAAAAATACATTTATGGTTTGCATCAAACAAAAATGAAGCATCGCAGTAAGAAATATATATTTAGCACTAATGTTTTTATACGCATGTCAATTTAATAAAGAATATTTCTGCTACAAATCATTCAATCCAATGCTTAAAGCTGCAAAGCAGTCATCAGTAAATAGAACAGTAATCTACATCTCAAGAAAGAACGGACCAAAGAAAGGAAGAAAAGTCTCACTTCTGCTGCTCTTTAAAAGTGTTGGTTTGGGTTTGTGTCATTGTAAATGCTCGGTCTCGTTATGCGCTGATTTTCATTTTTCTGTGTTTGTGGAAAAGCAGGCGAGTCAGCCGACCCAATATAAGAGCAGGCAGAGCAGGATTCTCGTGATGACCACCGGCGCAGTACCGTTCTTTGTTATGAGCAGCAGATTCAGTTTAAACTCAGTAAAGGCGAGCTTCTTTGGCGATGATGTGTACAGAGTTAGATTTTACATTTAGTGGACATTTGCGCTGAACACGCAGTGAATGCAACGCATCGAGATTCAGGCAGCTTCACAGAAAAAAACACTTCTCCAATAACACTCGATTGATCTCGGCTGGCGATTATAAGCTCCCTGTTATCTGACAGCGGAAAGCCTTGAGTGATTGACAGCTGATATGAACCAATATAGCGGCAGGGAAGTCCGATTCAGCACGTTTTTAGAAAAAAATCGAAACAAGTCGCACTACAACTATTATATGCAGTCGCACAAATGCTCCCAAATATATTATGAGGTCGCATAGATTACATTTCTGGCGCACATTGTAAGGCAAATTGGTTTAGGAGAAAATGCCATTTTTAATATGAGACAAAAAAGGTACAAGTGCAGGCCTCTCCTCTACTCTGACCTCCCCATGCTCCAAAGCTCCACTCTCGCTGAGTCTCTCAAGGGTAAAAGGAATGAGAGGCGCTACAAGCAGAAGACTCGCAAGGTGGCCGAGCGGAGAGGAAAGAAGCTTCTACCTCCTAACAACCCCCTCTCTGGTACCCCCACAACATCCCTAGCTCGACTGAACTTGAATGCATAGTGATGGTTTGAATGCATTAAAGGATTAAAGCTGTCTCAACGATGTGCATTTAATTATTTAGATGTTGATTCATGTTCTTGTGATATTTAGGAACAGCTATGAATTTGTTCACATAAGACATGACCTATAGGTTTTGCTGACTATTGGAACATTACCTAAGCAGTTTTGACCACATAGTATTGTTGGTCCTTAGTGATTTATAAACTGTTTTCATATATAATGGGGAAAACCCAGAAGGTGGACCGTGCAGGTACCCTGTGAACATAATCCAATGTGTCAAAACCTCAATGATGTATGAGGTATATTAATGTGCATGACCTGATTGTGAAAGTATAAAAGCTGAACCATTATAATCAGCATTGTGTTCCTAACTTCTCTATACTGGAGGTTAGCAGCCCTTTATTCTCAACGGAGGATAAAGTAAGGATTTTTGTTTCTGTTATTTGTCTTTTGTTTATTCTACTTTTTCACTGGATTTCATTTTGTTAATAAAAGTATATTTTATTAATTTACTTCGCTGGAGTGGACATTGAATTCATTTGCCAGAGCCAAGTTACCCTGTGTGGTAAAGTATAATCTAATATATTCTTTTTGCAAAACATTTAAAAGACGATCCTTCAACTAAACTCTAGCTAAGAAATATAGCCAAGAGAGGATTCTGGTTTTTCTTTGTTTAATTAAGGTGATTAAATAAAGGCTCACCAGTACAACATGCAACCAAAATGGTCGCAATTTCGAGCCCTGTCAGGTGACTCACGCTCTGCGCAGCCTTCAACTGCAGCTCGTGCTGTATTGAACAGACGCTCGTCCCTTGATCACTATATTTTGTGACTGAACTAATTTTATTTCTGATGTCTTGGTCACACTATTTGGAGGGCCGGAACAAATTGCCTTGGGGGCCTCCAATTGAATAGCCCTGCTCTATGGTTTGGCTACATGTGGAGCATGTCACATCACCTTCCCGCGTTTGTTGAAAATTACTTGACATCACCCAGACAGAGGAGCTTGGCCGGACGCACCCGGCCCAAACCAATCGAGGAAAATAAATATATTTATGCTTTTATGGACAACGCTTGAACAAAATTAAGCACCTTGTAAAAACAGGATTAAGACTTTTTAATACCTTTTAAGGGTCTTAATTTTCTCATAATTGATTTATTAACTTTCAATACTTTTTAAGACCCCGCGGACACCCTGTTATGTGTTTGTTTCTATGATCCACGGGGTTTGTTGCATGCGATTCTGTCTGGAGAGCTGTACGAGAACTGGAGAATGGTGGACATCGTCTTTTATCAGCGGAGTTCTTTACCATTTAAGCACATCGTCTATATATCTTAAAAAAAACAACTGCAGTACAACAGCAGTATATAGAAGTATAACTGCAATAAAAGTACAATTGCAATACAATGAAGAATAAACAGTTGAGATGCAGCACAAAGTTCAACAGCAGTGTAAGTTGCAGTAAACTGCAGTAAAAACAAGTAAACTCCGTCTTTACTGCACTTGTGCTGCTGTAGACTAATATGCTAATGGTGTGGTAAGAACTGGACTGGGTTTGTTCAACATCTTCAAGAAGATTTTTTCAAGGATGTTTTTGGATTCAAGTAATCTTTAATTAGAATTTTAGGAGTTTATTTGCAAAAAATAAAAAAATAACTGCAGTGAACTGAACAGCACAACAGCAGTAGCCTATATACAAGGATGAGATATAAACACAGTTAAATTACAATGCAATAAAGTTCAACAGCAGTAAAATCTGCAGTACAACTGAAGTAACATTAAATAAACTGAGGGGCAATATTGTGATATGTTAAATAATTTATTGCACTTAGGTACACAAGAATTAAACGTGCACTTAGTTTAAGATGAATTTACTACCTTTTTTTAATACCTCCACAAAAAAATTCAATACCAGCACAATTTAGATCTGCAACTGTAGTGGCATAACTGAAATATCTTTCCAAATGGAAGAACATATTGCAGACAACATATACATCTAAGCAAAGCAGAGGGATTAATCAACGCGTCACAATGGGCTTTGTCCATAGGTTTTAATCAATGTCATCAGTGTCAATAGTCGCTCTTCTGAGAACACTTCGGTACGGGTACGGTTGTTTCTCCACTGAGCCTGGAACAAACCATTCTTGGCCCGGAATTCTTGTTAGTTAGACAGTCGTGCTGAACTGTGCTGATAGATTCTGTGTGTCAGGGCTCGAAATGAACTTTTTTACTTGGTAAGGGATTTATTGTATCTGAAAACAACATGAATGTGTCTTGAATGTGAGTTATCTGCTATAAACAGTCCTGCTGTTACTTTATGAAAAATACATTTATGGTTTGCATCAAACAGAAATCAAGCATTGCAGGAAGAGATATTTATTTAGCACTATTGTTTTTATACGCATGCCAATTTAATAAATATTTCTGCTACAAAACAAACAAAATATTATAATAAACCATTCAATTCAAGGCTGAAAGCTGCAGAGCAGTCATCAGTAACTAAATAGAAGAGTAATCTACACCTCAAGAAAGAATAGACAAAAGAAAGAAGAGTCTCACTTCTGCACCTCTTTAAAGGTTTGGGTCATTGTAAATGCTCAGTCTTGTTATGAGCTGATTTACATTTCTCTGTGTTTGTGGATAAGCAGGTGAATCAGCCGACCCAATAGAGCGGGGCAGAGCAGGATTCTCGTGATGACCACCCGCACAGTACTGTTCTTTGTTATGAGCAGCAGCTTCAGTGTAAACTCAGTAAAGGTGAGCTTCTTTAGCGATGATGTGTGCCGTGTTAGATTTCACATTTATCAAACATTTGCACTGAACACACAGTGAATGCTACGCATCGAGATTCAGGCACCTTCACAGAAAACACTCGATTGATCTCGGCTGGCGGATCAACATTCACCACATGATCGCGGCCATTGGCACCATTATTTTTAACTTTAGGTGGGTCTGCAGACCTGTGTACTTTTCACTCTTCAGCCGTTTGCATTTCCTGCGGTCACAAAAGCTCCCGTCATCTGACAGCGGTAAGCCTTGAGTGATTGACAGCTGATATGAACCAATATAGCACCAATATAATCGTCTTCTTGCAGACACGGCAATAAGCCTCGCGGCTGGTGCCAACTACAGGCCTAAGCCAGTCTTTAAACCTTGAGTCCTGCAGCCAGAGGTCCGAAAACCTGCATTTCCCCATGTTTAATTTAATTAATGAACGAAAGCAAGCTTGCCTATATGATTGGCAGCAAGCCAGTCTGTTCATAGCTAATACAACCTGTATATAATGTTGATAGTACATCCATCTGTAAATATCACCATAGTTTCTCTATAACTGCACTTTATATCTTATACCTGTATCCTGCACTTGCTGCTATTGCACTCCTGGTTAGACCTAAACTGCATTTCGTTTCCTTGTACTTGTACATGTGTAATGACAATAAAGTTGAATCTAATCTAATCTTTTTTTTCATGTAACCTGCACTTTTCAGAAGCTAACTAAAACTGCAGTATTCTTTACTTTTTAAACTGCAGTAATTTTTGTAAGGGCCATGATGCCATATGCTCCAGATTGAGGGCTAAACATTGGAATAGACAGGGCAAGAGACCTGCTGCACTGCTGTCAGCATTCAGACCCGGGGATTGAGGAGAGAAGTCCTCATTCATAGTGTTCATATAAACATGATGATCTTTATAATGATATAACAAATTGAGGTTATGTGTATATGAAATCATGAATAACCTATGTAGGCCATTAAATTACTGTTTATTTCTTTGCACTTTAACCTTTGTAAACTAAAAAAACATGCATCTCAAGGGTTGGGTCTCATTTTGTGAGCCGACTGACAACAGTTGTTCGCTCCCCTGCTCTGCTGGCCACGCTCACTCCCTCTGCTCACAGCACCCATCATGATGCATTTTTGGAAAAGTCTGAGGTAGACTTTAACCAGAGAGGGGTTTTCATATGGGGGTTACAGAATGACGGCTTGTATTTCTTGAACAGTAAATGCAAATAAACTATATAATAAACAGTCGTCTCTCTCTGTGTGGTTTATCAGTGTACGTGTGTTTTCTGTTCTCATCTGTTCAGTTCACTTTGCTGAGCTCAGATCAGTCCGTCTAATTCACAGGAATTAAAATCCCTTAAAGTTCAATATGAAGTGAATAAATCATACTCATACAGTCCTGCTGAACTGCAAACCACTTCAAAATCCACTGAAGAATAAACTAAAGTCACAGAATCAGGCTGGGCGGCTCGCCATCTTCTATATCCAGGAGAAAATCAAAGAAACTATAAGCCTGACCTGCATTAAAACAGGCATATTAATACAGAATTACAGCAATATTCTCAACTCACTCAGCAAATAAAACAATACACCTGCATATATTTCCTACACACATGCGTTCAATTGACCAAAATAACACAAATTAACCAAAGCGAGCTGTTATTGTGTCCATAAACACATATTCAGAGCTCGACTGCAATATTAAATGACATATCTGTAATATGGCGATCAGCATCTTCCACTGCACATGTATTAACACCACAATAACACATCTTTTATCAGTTATTAGTTACATGATATTACACTAATCAGCTGTTAAATAAGCATGAAATAACACAAGATAAGGCTCGATTTCAGTCCTGTATGATTTATAAATGAGTAGCGGAGAGCGGGGCACAACGTAACACTTTTTGGTTTTGGTCAAATAATGAACACAGTAATGGGGTTATAAAAACCAAATCTTTTAACCAACAACACACAAGCCTCTCCTACAAATGAGCACTGAAAGTATGATCACCGGACTTATGGTTTCTCTGCAGTATTGCCAAAAGTGTCAGGAGTGTTACTATTTACACCACCTGCGAGGGCAAGCTGTAACACACAGGGGGTTAGTGGTAACATGCTTATAAAGGCAGATTTCACACTATTATTTAAATTCAGTTTACTTTAAATAGTAGCTATATTTCCTCTAATTGGCTCATTTATTTTATTCTACATAGCACAGTATGTTTATTTGCTTATTGGAAAAAGACATTTGACTATTTGCATTATTATCCATTATACAATGCATTTATTTGCATTATTTGGAATAAAATATTTTTTTCTATTAAAAACATATTTAAAAAGTTCTCAACATTACACACAAAATTTTAATTTTGTTGGTAGTGTGTTGCTGTTTGTAGCACCATGTTACAACTAACCCCACTGTGTCATGTTTTCCTCTAAACTGGCTTTCAGTCAGTTTTCTTACATCTTTCAAAATGGTTTTCCCGTACATGCTTTTACTGAATTTTTTCACATCGATACCACATTCGATACCACATCGACTACATTAAAATATACGCTTATGCTGCAAAAATGGCTATTCTCCGGTGTTCCTCATCCAAATTATGCAGAACTTTTTCAGTAATTGTCAGAATACGTCTGAAGACACTGTGGTGAAAACCTTGTAAGCATGCCATGATTAACCCTGAGCAAATACCTTAAAACTCCGTGTTACATTTAACCCCGCGTTACTTTGTGCCCCGCGCTCCTCGCCGAAATTCAATGAATATTTGTTTCCTGAATCAAAGAGAACACAATTAACGATTCTTCTGCCCTTTTCCTGCTAATATTCTCCTTTCAGTTCCTCAACTAGCAAGAGTAATTCCACTGTGTTCAGAGCTAAAGCTGTTCTCCTCCCTCTCATCTCAATCTCTCGCGCTGCACTGAGAAACTCTCCCGCCCGCTGACATACTGCCTCAGCACAGTGGGCGGAGCTTAGAAAAAAATCAACCAATCACGATTTCTTATCCTTACTCGCTCAACAATCGCTAGGCAGATTTCCTAGGTTCAGGATTGATGCAGCATTATGACTGGAGAAATAAAATAAACCCTATAAAACAATACTAAAGTCAAATAAATGAGTAACTATAAACAATAACACACCATAAAGAGTTTATAATGGGGTTACACCACATTACATCAGTTAGATTATTTTATTTTTAAGGTAAAGTGTTCTTAGTTTGGAGGAGTGACACTTTCCCCCTCTGACAGTACACACAACTGTGTTTTGTCTCAGTGTGACTTCTGTATTCTGTATTACAGTTTTTTTTTGATAGCTTAAGCACATTTTTTGTATTGGCTAGTTTTGCAAAACTCTACACACCAATAAGAAAACCCTTCACCAAATCTGCTAAACACATTAGTTCTCTTGCAAAAGCTAATAAACCTTGCTGAACTCTTCAAACCTTCGTAAAAATGGTGTTTTTGTATCAAACATTTAACACAAGCATCACAATAATAAGCACACAATGCTCCAACTACACACTGATGGAATAAATATAAACTACATCTGGCTTCTGCTTTGAGAACAGCTCCTCTACTGACTGTCTTTAAAAAGGAGTTTGTCACCAATGTAGAAGCTTTTAGAGTGAGAAGACTACACAACTGTATGATTTGGTTCAAGAATATGCCTTTATTTAACCCCTTACAGAGTGTCTATTTGATGTCTGCACGCTATGCTGCTCTTTTTTTGTTATTATATATATATTTTTGTTGTTTGTTGGTTTGTTTTGTGTAATTTTATGGCTTTATATTTGATTCACTGTATGACATGTATGGAAGTTTTTTCCTAGCAAAATTCAAATGAAAATTCAAATGCTTAAAAGATCAAATGATAAATCAAATGCTCAAATTATAAATCAAATCCTCAAACCGACTCCACAAATGATGAATCAAATCCTCAAACCAACTCCGCAAATGGTGAATCAAATCCTCAAACCGACTCCACAAACGATGAATCAAATCCTCAAACTGACATCGCAAATGGTGAATTAAATCCTCAAACCGACTCCGCAAATGATGAATCAAATTCTCAAACTGACATCGCAATTAAGGAATTAAATCCTCAAACCGACTCCAAATGATAAATCAAATCCTCAAACCGACTCCGCAAATGATGAATCAAATCTTCAAAACGACTCCGCAAATGGTGAATCAAATCTTCAAAACGACTCTGCAAATGGTGAATCAAATACTCAAACTGACATCGCAAATGATAAATTAAATCCTCAAACCGACATCGCAAATGATAAATCAAATGCAAATGAGGTGTCAATCAAGTAGCCTAGGCGGAGCTTTAAGGCGGAAGAGTTTGTTGACATCTACCGTTAGCGCTATGACTTTTTCATGGCGTTCAGATTTGTGTGCCCAATTACAAGACGTGTCCGTATAAGAAAGAAGTTTTTACTCGTGAAAGAGAAAGCGAGAAATCCCCCATTGCTTCTGTCCACATTCTGAAGTGTTCATCAGATGGATACATCTATCCCAGCAGGCCACGAAAAAGCATACGGCAAGAAGAAGATGATACGTCACATTGTGGAAAAATTGGATGCAGACATCTTGACATGTAAGTAATTAAAACTAGAAAGACGGTTCCCTGAGTTACAGTAAAATCGCAATAGTTGAGCTAATGTACAGTGAACTGTAGAATTACTGAAAGTGTAAAGATGCTTTATAGTATATTTATTTTGCTGCAAAACATCATGTAGGAACTTCTGTAAGCACATGACGTTACGTTTTAAACGTGAATTTACATAAAAACGATTAATAAATGTCTGACAGAAAAATATGAGGTATTGCATATCAGCATATTATAACATTAAACAGACGTCTGAGTGATGTGTTGTGCTGATGTAGAATTCACTGTTGTCAATACTGTTTAGATTAGATACAGTACATGTAATGTTAATACATCTAATGTTTTCTTCTGTTCATTTGGTGATAAATTTATGAAGATGTAATTTTGAGCACACAAATCACAGAGGTAACGTGACTCTTGTCTGGTTGTTATAGAGAAGGAAGCACATGTGTTTGTGTGTTAGCTGGTGCAGAGTGACTTAACAAATGCTACCGGTAGCATGGCCATCATTAATTTTTTAACAAAATATTGTAATTTCAAACAGCTATTACAACAATTTCCTTAATGTTGATTTGTGTGCCTTTTCTGGGCTGGAGCAGGACCTGCAAGGCAAGGAAACGGGCATTTGCAGAAAAAAGGGAAAACCTAAATCCAAAACATGAAGTAAGATCATGTTATTACTTCCAATTTACAATAACAGTGTGCTGTTAAAATGACTTCTTTATTGTGTGCTTTGTATAATCTGAAATGTCCTCAGACTGGTGTGTGCAGTGAGGATGATGGGGAACAGTAGTGTGCTGAAAATGATGAAGGAGATGTTGAAGATGCTGTAGTGCCGTGGACAAGACCCTGCATCCCTCCACCTGCCTGTGTGTCCTCATTTGAGCCAGATGCTGGTGTGGTCACTTCATCTTTAGTATGAATCGGTTTCTCATGCATGGACAGCCTCATGTCACAACTCTGTTCCAGTCTGACTGCAGCACTGAGGGATGTGATGGAAAAAACAAGTGAAGTCCTGCAGAACTGGCCCAACTGTGTGGAGATGCAGCAGAACATGGGGCTTTGTCTGAAATACATGATTGTTTGAATAAAGCTTAGTTTCATGTCTTGTTGACTTGTATTTATTTATCATGGTTACTATTATTAAATATTTTAATCATCCATTAATATTGTCTTTAATTGTTGATGAATAAATTAATAATTTCAATAATGTATACATTATTTCATATTTTGACTGAAAATTAAGATGTACTTACCTTAGCTACATTTGTCTAGTGACTATTCATGCATAGCTGTGGCATATATATATATATGTGTGTGTGTGTGTGTGAACAGCATTTATTATTTTTGTAGGTGTTGGGGTGGGCTTTTACAGTCTAAAGTAAATACTTACATATTTCGAGTGTAACATTTCTCCAAAGGAATATCTTCAAGCAGCTGTCCGACGTCTTTGTGTAGATGTACCAATGTGCCAACATTGGGAAGGCTGATAAAAACTATTAGGTAGGGTAATCAAGTTACTGATGCTATTAGGTGTTATTGCTTCTGTCCTTGCTATTTTATTTGTATTATTATGGGATTGTTATTAATAACAATTATTATTAATCATTATGCAGAAATAATAACTTCATACAGGCTTAGGGAAACATTGCTGTATCTTTAACAATTAACAAAAACGGCAAAAAGAGAACAAATGTAATGGATTTTCTTTTGATATGAAAATATATGATTATATAATCAAACAGGTCAGGAAAACAAGATTTAAGCATGTTCTACTTGTGGATGAAAAATGTTACAATAAAGGTAACAACAAAATAGGTGAAGTTTAACAAGGATATCTTTTGTAATAAAAATATTAATTTAAATTAAGGTGAATTAAACCTGCCATTTATTTAAAGTTGCGCTTGTAACGTCAGTCACATAATAAGGTAAACTTGACGGATGACGTAGCCTACGATCGCGTTCATACATAAGATTTGGCTACTGTACCTACTCTTCAAGCTGGGCGACGCGGACAGACGCAGACTTGCGGCGCCGGTGTGCGTAGACCGATAGAAATGTATGTTTAGAATTCTAAAATGAATGGCGCGGCGCTTCCGGTGTCTGTTTTGAGTATGTGGTTTCGAACGCAGTCATAGCGCTACGGGTAGCTAGTTGTCACCCATAGATATGGTCACCAAACTCTTCCGCCTTAAAGGTCCGCCCAGGCGACTTGATTGACACCTCATTTGCATTTGATTTATCATTTGCAATGTCGGTTTGAGGATTTAATTTATCATTTGCGATGTCAGTTTGAGTATTTGATTCACCATTTGCAGAGTCGTTTTGAAGATTTGATTCATCATTTGCGGAGTCGGTTTGAGGATTTGATTCCTTAATTGCGATGTCAGTTTGAGGATTTTATTTATCATTTGCGGAGTCGGTTTGAGGATTTAATTCACCATTTGCGATGTCAGTTTGAGGATTTGATTCATCGTTTGTGGAGTCGGTTTGAGGATTTGATTCACCATTTGCGGAGTCGGTTTGAGGATTTGATTCACCATTTGCGGAGTCGGTTTGAGGATTTGATTCATCATTTGTGGAGTCGGTTTGAGGATTTGATTCACCATTTGCGATGTCAGTTTGAGGATTTGATTTATAATTTGAGCATTTGATTTATCATTTGATCTTTTAAGCATTTGAATTTTCATTTGAATTTTGCTAGGAAAAAACTTCCATAGACATGTCTCAGTCAGTGTGTGAAAGATTATGTTTGGATTGAGTTTGGCCTAAATTGTTGTGTTTTTGAAAAGCAAAAAATAAAAAAGAAAGCATCTGGCTTTTGCCTTCTCTGAGCACAAGCTAGGCTATGTCAGTTTGAGGTCATATATCTTTCTCATAGTTCAGTAAACATACAGGGATGCAAACCTCAAGCTCTGGTGTTTATTTACACACATCAAAACAAGCACAAGGGTTTCTCCAAATCAAAACACAAAATAGTCATTTCACTGAGAACAATAAAAAATCAGACCACATCGTGTCGTCTCTCTGGGTCTGGCCACAAAATCTCGTCTACACCACATGCAGAGTCCTCTAGTCCAAGGCACCGGGGAAAGTATCTGATTGCAAAGTGAACTAATGATCTAAATCAGTTTTGACATGTGACCGTGTGCCAGACAGAGGGCAGAATAGTGTAAATAATGGCCAGACATGTGTATAGCTGTGTTGATCATTTGGAAATTCAGTGTAAAGCAGTGAGTTGTGTTTACAGTTCTGCAGTGTGAGTGCTGTGCAGTGGATTGTACCTACAGTTTTGCAAAGTGTGTGTTAGAAAATGGCAAACTTAGTGCAAAGCAGTGTTTGTGCTTTCAATTAAGCTAACTCAGTGAGGGGTTTTGCTATAAGAATGAAGCGTTTTATAAATTGTGCTATAAGAATCTCGGTTAGGGTTTAAGCATTCAGAAAAAACTGAAATAAGTTTGTTAAATGGGAAGTCTGCATCTAGAAAACACTAAGGCAAGGATCTGAACTGAGTGAACCAACAGAGAACAGGCATCAACAGAGCACAGGGAATAGCAGTGTATGGGTGCGACAAGACGCTTACTACATGAGACGACACGAGACACGAGAGTGGGTTCAGGAACGAGAAGAGATGAGATTTTTACACTGTTCTTAAGAAATCTTCAATGATGAAATACATGAATGGAAAATATTTGAGTCAACTGAAGGAAAACAAAATCACAAATTGCGAAACTATTCAGGTGCTTTTTTTAAATCAACTTGCAATGAATGTTAATTTACTTCTATTTTAATGAATTGTGCCATAAAGGACCTGCAAACAATGTGTAGCTATAAACTCTACAGACTGGCTTCTGCCCTGTACAGTTTCACATGAGAATCCAACTCCTTTACACAAATTAAACTTCTTAAAAACATGTCTGTGATCGTGTCATATTGGGTTATTCATTTTCTTTCATTCAGCAATAGGAATCCTCCACATGACTTAATTCCCTTAGTGTTTATGACGATTATGGCTTTAGGCATATCTAAAGTGCTCTGCCATCGTATGTGATGAGCCGTGGTTAATGCGTGTGGCTGCAGTTGTAGCAGCCTTGGATTTTGGGACTCGGCCACTCTTGAACTCCAGTAAAGAATTTAAAACAGTTATGTCACACTCACCTGCCCCAAACGAGTGATGCGCACAACTTTTCACTTCGACGAGAAATCTTATCGCGATTTAGTCTCGCGAGATATCATAGCCCGAGATCTCGTCACATCCCTAGCAGAAGGTGATCAGCCACAATGCTAACTGGTTAGATTAACAATGTTTGAAACACAGTCCAATGGAGGGACGCGCACGCGATGCAACGCGCTCACGCTTTTCAGGCGCACTAGTTGAGATGGGGGCTTTTGTGACCGCAGGAACTGCAAACGGCTGAAGTCTGAGGAAGAAGCAATGAAAAGTACACAGGTTTGCAAGCCCACTTAAAGTGGCAAATATTGGCGCCAATGAGAGCGATCATGCCGTGAATGTTGATCTGCCAGCCCAGATCAATCGAGTGATTTCGGAGAGAGTGCTGAAAGACTCGGTGGATCAGCTGTTTATTGGCCCGAATCTCGATGCGTTGCATTCACTGCGTGTTCAGCACAAATGTCCGCTAAATATAAAATCTAACAGTGTACAGATCTCTTTGCCAAAGAAGCTCGACTTTACTAAGTTCATATTGAAACTTCGGCTCATGAGTCTGGACAAATAACGGTACTGTGCAGATGGTCATCGCGAGAACCATATGCTCTGCGCCGATCATAGATTGGGTCAGCTGACTCGCCTGCTTTATTCCACAAAGACAGAAAAATGTAAATCAGCGCATAACAAGACTGAGCATTTAAAATGACACAAACCCAAACCAAAACTTTTAAAAGAGTAGTAGAAGTCAGACTTTTCTTCCTTTCTTTTGTCCGATCTTTCTGCTTATTAAATTGACATGTGTATAAAAACAATAGTGCAAAATCTGTATTTCTTACTGCAATGCTTCATTTTTGTTTGATGCAAACCCTAGATTTTTTTTCATAATGTAACAGTAGAACATTTTATAGCAGATAACTCGCATTCAAGCACATTCAGGGCAGCATGATAATCTTATTCATTGTTAGTATATTATTGTCATCATCGACATCATTAATATGTTATTTTAATTTTGGAATTATTGCACAAATATCAATAAGTGATTACAGAATTAGTTAGTTGTTTCTGGTTTTTGTTAGTTCTGATTGATGTTGTTTTCAAATACAATAAATCTGTAATATACAATTTCCAGTGGTGATCATTTATTTTTGGTGGGTGCTCCTAAATATTTTATGGTGCTCCTAAAATTGTGGAAGTTTGAAGCAACAGTGCTAAAATAGTTGAAATGTAAAAAAGTTCATTTCAAGCCCTGCATTAGACAAAGGCTATTTTTTATTTAATTATTCATTCTTCTGTCATTTATTTACAGTGTAAAATTATGTGTTTAAATGTCCAAAAATTTACTTATTTTTAAGCACAAAGAGAGATATTGGCTATTGTTTGCTTTTAATATTATTTTGTGCTGTATTAATTGGTTACTGAGCAGCAATAAATAACACTTTAAAATATGAGCATGTTTTCATGTGATTTTCTAAACTAGTAGTGTTTTGAAATTAATGAATGCATAATAACTATGAAACCGTGATTTCTCAGACTATAATCGTACAACTAAAATCTATAATCGTTGCATCCCTATGACAGAGACCCTCTAGATCAGGGCTATTCAATTGGCGGCCCGCCGAACCCAGCCCCCGAGGCAACTTGTTCCGGCCCTCCAAATAGTGTGACCAAGACATCAAAAATAAATTTAGTACAGTCGAAAAACGGCCGCTATAGTTATGAAGTGAGGTGCACCTGTTCAATACAGCATGAGCTGCAGAAGCTGCAGAGCGTGAGTCACCTGACATTCAGGGAGTAGCACGAGTAGCTAAAAATATTTGGATATGTTTGTAGAAAAGGCCTTTTGTACTATGCACTGATATCATCAATAGGGATGCAACGATTAGCCGATTTCACTATTAACTGCCCTTTAATTCGTCACAATTAATCGTAAAGGCTTCTCTAAGCCGCATTTCTGTTGCACGGAACAAAACGAAACTGCTGCAGTTAAACAAAGTTATGCCAAGTTGCCAACTGTGCCCTAGATTAAAGTTCCAAGTATGTACACTGAGGCTAATACACCCGCACACCGGATTAACTATAGCAGCGGCCGTTCCCATATCACGTCTTTTCCGCTTGCAAGTTTGTTGTTTCTAATGTAATAATATATGACAATATGCACGCACAAACGGAGCAACGCGCTTGCGTCTTTGCGGGCGCACGCAGTAGAAAACATCTCACGGTGAGAGTTGTGCGTGCCTTTCAGTGCAGTGTAAACAAAAGATATGTTAGACGAATTAATATTAAGATGATTATGTATGCATGAACGCAGACGGCAACAACAGGTCATCTAAATAGCTCACTTAATATAAAGCTTGAATTTACATTAGACCTGATAACCGTCAAACCATGATTATTCTTCAGACTTTATAATCGTACAACCAAAATCTATAATTGTTGCATCCCTAATTGTTATGCAGTTCAAAAAATAACATATAAACGTGTCTGAATGTAGAAGAAGCCTACTTCAGCAATGCTCTGCTTTTGTTGTGCTCTGAAATACAACATTTGAAAGTTGAAACAGAACGGACTTGCTGTCTTTTTGTGATCAAATTTTTATTGAACAGTTGAAAATAATCTTGCATACATAGTTACAGACAAGGATACTAACCAACTACATTTTCTATTATTACCCAACCACACCCACCCCTGGCCAAATTAATAAATAATTAACAAAAAAGGAAATAAATCAGAGCAAAAAAACAAAAAGAGAATAATAATAATAATAGTTAAAAATTAAACAAATAAAAATGTAAATAAGTGAATTAACCTCTGCATTTAACTTCTTACAAGAACACTTTTAACTAAGGTAGACACATTGAACTTTTACACAGAGGTTAAATAAAATCCAAAGAAAAAAAAATCACAATAGCATATCTTTTTAGTTATTGCTCATATCCATGAAGTAATAGTTTTTGTAAAAGCGCCATGCATCCTTGCCACAGACAGTTCCATATTTGCGATGTTCAAGAACATATACATCCAGTGTTTCCGGTCCAGGGAGTGTGGAGGCTGCCAATGTAAAGCTAGCATTATTTTAGCTGCTGTTAGTGCAGAAAATAATATGTTTTTCTGAAATAAAGAAAAGTCAAAGGAGGAATCATCATTTAAAAGGACAGCTTTAGGACAACATGGTATGTCTGATTCCAGTATGTCCTTCAAGGTCAGTGACACATTATTCCAAAAGTTATTTACTTCAGGACATTCCCAAAACATATGTTGGTATGTACTTATGACATCCTCTGAGCAGAAATTACAATTGGAGATGTTAGTTTCATTAAGTAACGTTTCCTAGGAGTGAGGTACATTCTATGAATCATTCTGTAATGAATTAGCTGATAATTAGGAAGGAGCGCATGCCATCTTCCCCCCAAATGTCTGCTAAAGTGTGAATGCCTCTGTCGCTCCACTCGGGGAAAATAAAAGGCTTATTTTCTGTGAGAAGTTCGTGATTATGAAATATAGGGGTTTGGGAATGTAATTTACGAAGTAATTTAGCAACTGTGCACCAAACAGAGAGAAGATATGATTGGACCAAAACCTTTTGCACTTTTCAATGGGATATTGCAAAAAACTAAATCTTATAATCTGGCTAAGTTCCTCTGATTCCCACGGAACGTGAGGGACAGGATTCAGACTAGGGTTGGGCCGATAGACGATGCCATCGTCCATCGCCGATGGCCGATAGACATCACGATGCTGAGCCGGCATCGCGATCCATCGCCCCGCCCACGTCGCAAACCCGCTCGTGAAAAATACACACACAGGCCCAGCTTACACAATACAGCTTACTTTTTAAATGGCATTTTAGAATGAAAATGACCCACGTCCACACTGGTGTTTCATCTAGCATTTCTGAACAGCCCTCCGTCCACTGAAAACACACATCACGTGACCACACACACACACAGCCACAGACACTGTCATGCACTGGTCTGAGCTGCAGAGAACAGTGTACATCGGAGAGTTTATCAAGGATGATAGTGGATCGCGTCTCACTATAGTTGTTAAACGTGATAATTAATTAATCTTGTCTCTATCCAGGGCTTAATTTGTGCCGGAACACATCGGATCCGGAACCTCATTTTACCAATCTCCCTCCTCAACCGCCCTCCTCCCCTGTCCACTGTTCATTTTCACTTTCTTCCGCGACTCTCCAACCCTCTTCACTTTCGTCCGCGACACCTCAGCACCGCTCACTTCTGTCCATGACACCCCTCCGCCATCCACCGCACAAAACAAATGACTGACATGGATCACTCTGCCTACTCATGCCAGTCCCGCGGAAAAAGATATTGTCAGGTGGTAATTTGTGTGTAACTTATCTTTATTTATTTATGATTTGGTTATGGGTAAAACAAAGACCAGGTAGTTGAAACGATAGGCTACAAAAAATTAATTATCTTAATGAATTAATTATTCATCTCCGCCTATGAAGACGATGTCATCGTCCATCGCGATGTTTCACATTAGACATCGTACAATGCTAAATTGGTCAACATCGCCCAACCCTAATTCAGACATGTCCTCAGTGGGCGTAAAACGAATACCCAGTGGTATAATTTGAAATCTGGGACACCCAGGCCTCATGCATCGTTGTAACGCTGTAAGGTTGTATACTTTATGCGTGGGGATTTATCATTCCATATAAACTTGGAAATTAACTTTTGTAGTTTCAACCAGTAATTAGTGGGAGGAGCTAGTGGTATCATCGAAAAAAAAAGTAAATACGAGGCAAAACATTCATCTTAACTGGAAATTCAAGCTTGAAAAGATAATGGTAATAAAGACCAATGGTTTAAGTCCTTGTCTATGCGATTATAATACCATAAAAATTGTTTAAAGCTATCGTATGTAAGAAAGAAGAAATCTCAATGCCCAAATATCTAAAACTAGAAACCACTGGTATTCCAACTGGGAGTGTAGAAGAAGAGGATAGATTATTTAAGTGTAGTAAAGCCGATTTAGACCAATTACTCTTATATCCAGAGACAATACTGAAAGAGTTAAAGACAGGAAGAACATGCAGAATGGAGTTAGATGTATCACTGATATACAGTAAGGTGTCGTCCACATATAGGGAAATGGAGTGCGAGGTATTGGAAAAGGTTATTGGTTTGATCATAGTGTTCTGACGCATTTTCTGTACAAGAGGTTCAAGAGAAAGTGCAAATAAAAGAGGTGATAAATTAATCTGATTAAATTAATCAAAAATCGCTGTTTACATGGTCGACTCTTAATCAGAGTATTGTCTTAATCGCATTAAAATTTAATTATTGGTGTCCATGTAAACATAGTCAATGACTGCATTCATGTCTGCGCCAACAATAAGAAAACAGTCTAGAAGCTGCAATAGAGTTTTGGTTAGAGAGGGGAGCAATTTCGCATCAAATTGAGAAAGAGCTTAAATTGAAATAAAAGCAAAGTTTTGGACAACTATATTTACTTTAATGTAGGATATTCTCCCTTCCTCACAACTAAACCTTTGTAGAATATTCAATGACAATCTTTTTAAAACTACTAATGTGCCACATGATTTACTATTCAGTGAGGAAGATGCCCCAATGTGATAATACTTATTAGAGAATCTTTGCACATCTGTTTTTAAAAATGAGATTCTTGAATGAGAGCTATATCTACCTGGTGTCTATGTAAATAGTCAAGGCATGCTGTGCATTTAATTGGACCATTTAGTCCGTTCCCATTCCAGGAAATAATATGCAAGTAATCAGAGGTCATGTAGTATCATCAGTGAAAAATACAATAAAATAACAGTGCACACTGTAAGCATGATCTTCACGAAAACCCCATAACTGCAGAGGAAGAATACAAAATAATAATAAATTAAGAAAAACAAACTAAAACAAATCACCAGTAGCCCCATGAACACCCCATTTTCCACAAGAACAGTGAAAAACTAAGTAATACCACTCCAAAGTGGTGAAAACGCACCCAAGGCAAACAAAAAAAGGAACATGGGTGAACAAAGTCCTAATAATGGACAACGTGACCCCAATAAAGGCGGCAGACTCAACAGTCCCTCTCCCCAATCCATTGTATATTATAGTCCTGCTTCAATAATATGCCGGTTAGACATTTAGAGTATCTCGGATATAGGCATGTCTGTTTTAACTCCAAGTTAATCAGAAGCACACTAACACACATTTTATGGCATTTTCCAAACCTTAATGCCTCGTCTCCCAGATAGCAAAATGACATCATTTCAACCGAAAATCAACGTTTCTTTTGACATCGATTCAACATCGTTTTGCTCATCGGGGTAATGTTGAAACGACGTCAGGCACTCCATTCAAATCTAACCTGAAATCAACACAATTGGTTACTTACCCAACGTTGAATCGATGTTGATATTCAGTCGATCGAAACGACGTTATAGAATCCACACATTTTCAACATGTAATCAACCTAATTGGTTTGTCCACCTGACGTTGAAATGATGTTGATTTATAGTTGATTGGAAAAACGTAGAATCCACACATTTTCAACATATAATCGACCTAATTAGTTTGTCTATCTAATGTTGAAACGATGTTGATTTTAAGTCGATTGGAACAACAAAGAATCCACACATATTCAACATAAAATCTATCTAAATGATTTAACGTTTAAATGAATACTTAAACATTTTCAACATTTTTTACAAGAATACATAATATAATTTATTCTGTATATATGACAAAACACACCACAATCTGTCATCATTTTTTATTGATAAAAATACACAGCTGTGAATATCCGTTAAGAGCATGAATTCATCCAAACCTTCTACACTTAAACAAACAGAGAACATTTAAATTACTGACTAAAATAGTCAAAACCATTTACTCAAAGTAAAACTGTAGAATATTAAATACATTTGTCTATTTGTGTTCTATTTCAACATGTATTTTTCATTAGAGTAAAAAATGCATTTTATTTCAGATGTGCATTATAACAAAATTAACTATTAGGGTCAAAACACAGGTTTAAATCACAATGTTTAAGCGGTTTAAAGAACAACATTTATTTAATTAATTTAGAAAGATACAATCACAGAAACTAAAATTCAGATGCAACCATAGAAAAAATATTCTTGCTGGATTAGCAAGGTCAATAAATAAATAATAAAAACAAATTATTTTAGGTGGTGTGAAACTATCGGGAAGCTATTCGTCTACAGTGCCACCATTTACTAGAATTCCATCCCGGATTTTCCAGAAATACGAAGTATTAGTGACCCAGACACTTGTCTGAGAACAAGCTTCAAATATTACAACAACCGGGAAGAATTGCAAGCTTGTTTATTAATTACAATTATTTTTTTTTTTTCAAAATATCATTGTTTAATGACTAAATGCAATAAATAAAATACAGCGCTGCGACCAAAGAATGTAACGTATACTGAATTATCATATGCAATGCACATGATCCTATTATAACGATCACTGCGAACAATAAGCTAAGCGTTCGTTTTATATATAAACTGTAAATATAAAAATATTAAAATAATTTAAAGCAATAAAAATCTATATGTAAAAAACAAAACTACTTTAAACTGTCTCGTCAGAGCTGAGCATATGTTTTATTTCAGTAAAAAACGGTCCTCTTCATAATATTTCTATTTATTTCTTTTTAGTAATATTGTATGAATTTAAAAAATATGGACTTTCCTTTACGTCTCCTATTCAGTTTTTTTACTTCCTGCTCTCCATCTTAATTTCCATTTTAAATTCCACACCAGGCCAGTAAAATAATCCTTAGTGTTGAGCCCTGTTGAGTAATTCTCCTTCTCATTAAAACTCAAATGTGCATTGTGTTGTGACAATTACTTCAGATTTTTGTAACAATAAAGATGTATTTAATATAACCATAAAAACGCTAAAAGATTGTCAGTACACTGTTCTATAGGCACAACCAGTCGTTTGGTGTGTTTGTGTGAGAGAGGAAAAAAAAAAACATTTGCAACTCGTAAAAAAAAAACTCTCAGACTTCAAATATACTGGTCACTAACAGAAACTTCAGTCATGGCTGCTGTTGTTTTGCTCCAGTAATACCTTCAGAGAACATAATAGTCAGTGATCCATACATAGGCAGAGAGATTAGTGTGGTGTAGGCAGAACTGGAATAGACGTCTGTCCAGGCACAGGTTACAGATCTTGATGTCTTCAACTGGAGATTTCAGAGAAACTGCCATTAAAAAAACAAAAAACAAAAACAAAAAAAAACAACAACATGTTACTCAGTAGGAAAATCTCACCAGGTACAGTATCTACTATTACAAAGTACAATTCCAAGGTAAATGTTCAGTTCAACTCACAGTATTTGTACCATAAAATTGCCACAATTTTTGACTCCTCACACAGAATATTAAGGTAACATGGTATACTGTGAGAAATTAAATGATCTTGGATTTCATTTTCTTGTGAAACTCTTAAAAGCCTAATGATATAAAATATTTTTAAAAATAAATGCGTTTACAAACATTTGTTTAGATACTTGAACAAGTAAACTGCAGTAACCTCAGGAGAAAAGCTTGTTGACAAAATACATTTTAATAAACAGGAAAATAAAAAAACTGCACACCAGAACATAGCACTACAATCAGAAAAAAAACAGACAAGCATGGATTGTGAACAAAGGAAATCAGGAACAGAACCAACAAAACCACAAAGAACTAACGTAACAGATTGAGTGGGCAACTTACGAAATGGCAAAGCTTTTCCCATTCAATGCTGTGGAGCGTCTCTGGCGACGAGTTCCTCACTAAATGTAGAAAAAATAGAGCAACAAAACAGTAAACGGACAGCGATTTACTTCGCTAGCGTAATAACCTGTTAAAAAATCTCGTTTAACGTTAGCTCGATGATACGTAATGTCATTTGCTAACCGTTTCTCATAGCTTAGCCTTTTCGTTAGCTAGAGCAACATTAACTTACATGTTTTTTATGCTCATTCCAAATCGATTTGACAGATCATCTTATATTTTTACACAGGTTAAAAAGCATTGAAGTCATAAAGTGAAGTTAATCGTGTTGAAATAGAAAATTAAATAACCAAAACAGCTTTTCATTTACGTTAACATTACCTTTATAGATTAGTTGCAGTTAATAGCCTGGGTACGCACAGGGCGACATGTAAGCTTACTAAACAACGTATAGGAAGTGGTAAAGTGTTAATTTACACATCTAAAAAGTTACATTTTGACATAAGTTCTTGGGAAAACGACAAATAAAACATGTGAAACGTCGAATACAACGTACTTACCTTCAGATTACAGTTCCGTCTGGTGCCTTCTGTTTGTTAGTTGATTGATTCAAATGATGAGCAGCACCTGCGCCTCACGCTGACTCGCGCAGAAGAACCGACTCCGAGTGATCCAATCAAGTTTCAACATCGAACCAATGTTATGATTTCGACCAGATGCGTCGGGTAGCCTATATGTTGAAGAGTCAACTTCATTTCGACATCGAACCAATGTTATGATTTCGACCAGATGCGTCGGGTAGCCTATATGTTGAAGAGTCAACTTCATTTCGACATTGAATCAATGTTTTATTCTGGATGTAATAACCTTCCGACGTACCGACCAAATAAAGAACGTTGATTCAATGTCGAAATTTGATCGACGACTGATACTGACGCTTATAACCAATAATCGACATTGATTCAATATCGGCTTGCTATCTGGGCTCTCTTCATTCATCGGTGTGTCAAAACCAACAAGAAACTCTTCCACCTCCAATGGAGATTTGAAGACTTTCTGTGACGATCCACGGATAAACTTGAGTTGTGCAGGATAAAGTAGGAATGTTTGAAACCCCGTCCTCTGTGATTTGATCGTGACTTCCATGAAGGTATGGTGGCGATTTATAGTGTATGAGCTGTAGTCTGTGGAAAAAGGAAGTTCCTTCTCCTCTACCTTGACAGGTGATCTCCTTGACGCTTTGAGGATTAGATCCCTGTCTGTGTAACGCAGCATCTTCATGATGAGCGTCCGCTGTCTGCCCGTGTTGTTGTTGGGTCCAATGCGATGAATTCTCATGATCTCCGTTTTAGCCGATGGCTTTAGATCAGCCAAAGACAGGAACCATTTTGGAAGTAAATCTGCAATAAAGGTCGTGAGGTTTGCATTCTCTGCATTTTCGGGTAGGTTCGTTATACGAATATTTTCACAGCGACTCAGATCCTCTAAGTCTGCCAATTTTTACCCTCATGATAGGCCATTTTTGCGAGGCATTTCTAATAGTTCTTCTCCGTTTTAGAGACGAGACTGTTCAGAATGGAACATCTATCGCGCAGTTCTCTTACCCCACTGGAGCAGGTGGAAAGTTCTTTCTGAATGTCATCAAGCCTTCCTTGCAGAGTTTTAAACTGAGATTCAATAAACACTTGTTGCCTCTCCATGGCTGATGAGATCATGGCCGTGAGGGATTCCTCCATCTTTACAGTTTCGGTTGTTTACTCGCGACTTGCTTGTTTGCCAGCCGATTTTGCATGACGTGAGGATATGTTGTTGTTCGTAAACACTTTTTTGGAAAAGTGTGGCCTCATATCAAAGTAAATATATGAATAAAATTCTATCAAAACAAGTGAGGTTGACAGAGGTAGAAAACTAAGCTGCCATCACGCTCACAGGTCACGTGACTCCCTCCGGACTTGCGTTCTTGTGAAGACCAGTTTTGCCAGGGGGTATTCCAGAAAGCTGGGTTAACTTACCATCTGCTAAACCCTGAACTCTCCGTTGATTAACCTAAAACCTGCTTACCGTGAGTTTGTCGGTTGCAAAACAGCTGATGAGTTAGTTAAATCAACCTCCTGAAGATAACCGCGGGTTAATGCGCGCGCACGGCACACACCTGAAGGCATTTTCAGTAGATCACCGAATTCACGAGTCACCATAGAAAGTGACAGTGAGAAAAGACCAACGCACTTTACAGAGGGGGAGCTGGAGGTTTTAATACACATCTGCATCAATGAAGGAAAGAAATATAAGATAAGAAATAGATAAGAAAAGAAAAAATAAATAAGAAGAAAATTTGTTAGTTCATTAAATGACACATGCCACCCTTCCTTTTACTGTAATGAAAAATTAAACTTATTAAAAATCTTTTTTGAGTATGTTGTGTAACCATTCATGCATTAATTTTCCTGCTGTTAATTTCTTAAGGCCACAATAATAATGTGTATTAACTATATAAGACTTGTAGAAATTGTAATTCTTCTGGAGCTAGAAGAACTCTGTGCAAAGTCAAAATTAAACACAGACACATTCTCTTAAAAGGTAATATTTGATTACTGGAGCTGTATTAAACACTTTAGAATATTCTTTCTGTCTTGTAGCTAACAGAAAGGAGGCTGAGGCCTGTCTAACTGCTCAGTCCCTTAATAAAGGCTCATCAGTGGTTGAATTGGACCTTAAACCACAGTCTGTCACAGTTGTAAGTGATTGTTGTCAGGTAGCTTTAGGTTCTTTTCATGCTTTTTGTTTTGTGTACAAAGTTCCTTTTGCCTCAACTAACAAACAGTGTAAGAGTTTGTCTGCACTTCCATATTTGAATTTCACCATGTATAAGGTCCATCTTCAAAGACAAATAAAGTCACATGAGCAACACCTTAAAATGAGAAATGTATAGGAAAAAATAGGTTACATGTTGAAAGGTGTGTGTGTGTATAAAGCAATGTAAAAAAAAAAAAGATCATTCTTTTTATTTCAGGAAGTAAAGAAATGAACAGTGCTTCAGACCAAACTATTTAATTAAACTTTTTTTTTTTTGACAAATATATTTCTTAGCACTCTTTCATCTCGTTGGTCAGCTTGGGTCACTGAGGTTTCCTCTGGGTCAGGCTGCAGGTAGGGTGTCATCATATAAGGCAGAAAAGGGTATCCTCTGTCCTCCAGCAAGTAACCAATGTAGTGCCCAGTAATGATTGAGGTGTATAATACAAATATAGTAAGAAAAAAAAACACATTGTGTAAATCAAATGTATCCTGTTGGAATGTATGTCATAATGAAGACTCCCTGAAAATCAGCCATTTAGCCTCAACATATAGTGATGAGGTGTGGTCATCACATATACAGTAAGCTAGTTAGTGGAAGCAGTAATGAGTTTAATAGTTGAAACACCAAAAGATTAAGGACAGAAAATTAGGTTGTTACCTGCACATTTATACTCTGGACAGATTTCATATTATCAGTGTCCATGAGTGACTGATGGAGCTTTAAAACACCCAATGGCATTTGGAAACCCTGAAATTTTTTTTAACGACTACATCTTAAAATATGGATATATTTTCCTACAAAAGACAAAGCTGCCACTTCTCATAATATTATATATAAGCTACAGAAAAATGTGAGGGGTGCAGAAAGAGAAAGAGAGAAAAACACGATATCTCTACGTGAGATTCGAACTCGCTCCACTGTGAGCACCGTTGTTCGTTAACGATGTGCTGTCCACTACGCTATTGCCGCACTCTGAATCATCTGTGTAATGATACGCAGTGGTTTATGGCCAAGGAACTGAACAAAAGTGTATGAAACAGTTCAGTGTCAGGCTTACTGTACAGATAGTTTTATACGCTATTGCCACATTGTACAGTAGCCTAAAATGCCCTGAGGTGCACTGAATGTGTCCTATGGTAAGCACAGACCCGCGGTTTGTCACGTTTGATTTGAAAAGGTTTGTTAAATACATTAATGATTCTTTTGAAAAACGACAACGCTCATTCAGATATTCATTTGGTTATGAAAAGAACTACGCACTTATAACCCTCTCACGATGATAAAACTCATATATCTGTGCTTCTACGTCCATCAAAATCCTCATCAAAAGAGCCCGCAATGCTCAGTAAACTCTCTGAAACAGACTAACTCTGAACATAACCTGCTCCACAGCAGCTCACCTTTAGAGAGTAAGTTGCTAAGGTTACTTACCATACCCCAAAAGTTACTTCTGTATTTGGAACCAAAAGCTGAGGTTATCCACTTACTCTTAAACTTACCTGGGTATGTCACATAACCTGCTTTCTGGAATACCCCCCAGGTCACCTCGGAGGAACAAACTCGGGTGACCACAAGAACAGAGAACACGTCCTGTGAGAAACAAGATGCTCTGTTCTTCCTGAGGGTCACATGACCTTCATGTGTTTTTAATGGAAAATTATCTAAACATTACAGCATTCATACAGAGAGTTATTGTTTTTCCCCCTTTTCAAAATATATACTCTGCATAAAGACTTACAGATATACGCTGCACAATGCAAATAACACAGATTTTAATACGAATTTCAGCAAACAAACACCCTTAATGTGTTTATTCCTTTATTAAGATGTTCATGGTGATGTTAATATTCACCGTCTCATTTAGGGAAACTCCTGAGGTAAATAAGATCTATCTTTGACCTTTAATAATAAATCTATATAAAATGCTGTTTGTTCAACTTGCGCTATTCCCCGCCCCTGATGACCACAGCAGCTGTGAGAACATCTCGTGAGACTTTTTTGAAGACCACGACAGGTCAACTGAATGATGTCTCGCTGAAACGTTCAGGTAAATTTATGAAACAGCATGGGCGTCGCTTTAGCCCTCCTCTATTTCTATTCAGCCCTCTTAAAGGTTTTGCGATTAGCTCATGAACTGTACACTACTAAATGATCGCCTCAGTCCCCTTTAATTTTAATATGAAAACAGTGGCAGACTTCCACCGCTCCGTTTTTCATTTAATCAGCCAACCACATCTGTTCAGGGCAAGAGAAATCCTAAAATCTCCCCTGTAAAACAGTATTTCACATGTCTTAATCATGCCTCCCGCTACAGGGAACGACACTATATATAAAACACTAAAAACCATGACCCAAAGACTACTCATTAATCGCTTAACAATATGCGATTTAAAAGGGTAACTACCAGTATATAATAGCGACAACAGAAGACAGACTCCTAATAGTTTGGTTTAAAACAAGCATGCACGAATGTGACAGTCAAAAGTTATGGCTGATCGATGTTTAAAGGAACCTATTAAATGTAAAGTGATAAGCCAGCAAAGAGAGTCAGTTAAACAGCTGTCTTTCCATGTCCACTACAGTGTTGTAACTATCTTGATTAACTCTTTTTTTCAGTATTAAAATGATTAAATAAGCGACATACAGCCAATCTCAGAACATAAATCATTGAATAGGATTAGACTATTAGCATCTCCCTTTAAAACAAACAAATTTGTTTGAATTTTTTCCTTTTTAAATGGATAGTTTATGCAAAAAATGAAAATTGTGATCATTTACTCAACCTTTACTTGTTCTGTTGAACACAAAAGAAGATATTTTGAAGAAAGCTGGAAACCTGTAACCATTGACTTAGACTGACATAGTATTTGTTTTTCCTTTTGTGTAAGTTAATGGTTACAGGTAACTGATGGAAAAATAAATAAAGTAAAAAAAAAAAAAAAATAATAATATACATATATATATATAGCTAATGAATCAAAGAAACATTGACTTTCGTCGTTTCTGTGCCTACTTTCATTTAAAATTTGGGTCGGGTGTAATTGTACATAGCTTTTATTTTAGGACTACACCACTGGACCCACTGTAAATATAAAAGCCTCTTCAGCTCAGTAAAGCAGGCTAGGCGGAATAGCGCTATTTACTGATGTTCTGTTGTTCAACTAAATATAAATCTACATTATTGATGCCGTAAAAGGACCTTATGAAACTGAGAATAGTCACATCAATCTTTCAGCGGGAGATTTCAGTGTCTGAACAACACTTCTGTGCCTATAACCCATTTGTAACAACCCAATCTATATAAGAGTTTTAACACAGAACATGACCTGTCTAACAGGCAGAACTCACTCCAATATTGACTCAGGATTTAAAAGTTTTGATTCAGCATGTTTTTACCGCTCGCTCTAGCTCTCTCTCTCTCGTGAACGTGCAGCACGTGTATGCACAAACGGCAGAGCTGCATACAAGCAGGTGCGCAGTAGCTCAAATCTGCATTTGCTGACAGACAGTTTGAGCTTCGTATCAGAATTATGGGAATTATCAGCCCCACACTATTTTAATTGGATGATCATTTTTCAGTTTTCTGCCTCACCCAGAATATAAAACACATATAAACACATTTAGAACATTTAATTTAATCATTACTATTGGAATATGAAAAGACTTTCAACCAGCACAACAACACGTTTCTAAAGACAATCACCTACTGCAGCTTTAACTTGAGCCGGATCTTGCCGGATCCTGCTCCGGGAAATGTCAAACATTGGTGTTTTGAGTTCCAGTATTTATTTTAATTGATCCGGCATCAACTGTTGCGTGGGGAATACCTGCATGTGTGTGTGTGAGAGAGAGAGAATTTAAGGAGTCCGAGTGAAAAACAGCAAGCAAAGCTGTGTGGATTGTCTGCGCACACACATAAAGATTAACCAATCAGCTTTCTTGCGTTTACAATCGCTCTCATTGGTCGGTGATTATTGTTTCGTCACAGTGAAGATAAATAATGGCATAGTGGCTTATATAGATAATATCTGTATTTTCAAAATGCCAGAGGCAGTCCAGCACATTTTATTATTAAACCACGAGTAAATCAGAGAATGAGCCTGATCAAAGGAGATCTCGAGAAGATGAAACTGTGCAAATGGATCAGGAAATCTTGAGACAGAAGCAAAGCGATCTCAAGTCAGCCAGAAAACATGACAGAAGAGCACGGCTAAATCTAAAAAACATCAGTATGATTTAGTAGGTGTGCTTTTTTTTTTGCTCTTATTCTTGCCATAATAAAGAATAGATTTGTAGAGCAACTCATGTTCTGTTGTCATTAATATTTTAATAAACTTTAATAGGTAAAACTGTCCGAGATATGAACAAAAGCAAGTGATGCATCAAAGTTTGATTAAAAAAATCTTGAATATTATAAAAATCCTTAAAATCATTCAAATAATTTATAAAAACAATAAAAATAATTAGTTTAAAACTCTTGAATGATATTAATGATATGACGTAGTTCCGGAAACAACGGCGAACGCGGCAAGTATAAAAGCCTCGTCCGTTTCGTGAGGTGCGCGCGCAGTCAGCGGAGGTGCGCGATGCGGCGCCAGGCGAAAGTATAACTCCAGCTTAAAGTGAACTGTCAACCCGCTGCCGAAATCAAAATTCAAAATAAAAGTCTCAACACTATTCACATATATTCCATAGAAAATGTAAAAAATTAAATCAATAAAACAATGACAAAGATTTTAATGAAAAAGACAATATCACAGGTGATATTATAACCGTTACACATGCGCAAATGGCAGATCTGTGTGAACAGAGGTGCGCAGATGTACAAATCTCTGCTGACAGACAGTTTGGGCTACTTATCAGAATTATCAGTCCGACAATTTTAAGATTGGATGAACATTTTTATAGTTTTCTGCCTCACACAGAATATAAAAACACATTTAGACCATTTACTTTAATGATTACTACTGGAATATAAAGAGACTTTCAACCAGCACAACAACACATGTTTCTGAAGACAATCACCTACAGCACCTTTAAGTACACTGGTAAACTAAAGAGACACACCTGGAGACAATCACACTAATCACAGGAGAGAACAGGAACCAGACTGACCCAACTACTGCTACAGTCCACAACAGAGCAGAGACAACTCCACCATGTCTGTTTCTTATAGTAGACCTTCAGACTCTAGAAATGATAGAGGTTACGTCCACAGGAACTAGGCTGTACACATTTATATTAGTTGAAGGAATTTGATGATTGTTACTTAATCCTATGAATTAATAGTTTAATTGTTTTTAACTAATTACATGAACTTATGCTGATGTGTTTATCCTAAAATAACCTTATGTGCTTAAACTCATATAATTGACCCTTCGCTAAGCCACACCCATAAACCGCCACACGCACCAATCGTGGCTTAGCAACCGTAGCTACACGCAGGGGCTCTGCCAAGCTTTCGAGCGAGGGAAACAGGCCAAAGCGTTGTGCATATGGATTGTGCAAATCTGACATCCGGTATCCTAAAAGTTTAGACGGGGTGGTGGATTTCTTTCCCTTTTCTTACCCTAAACAGATCTAAACTGTGTTTCCTACAACAATACAGTGCAGGTTATGTTTCCCAGCTGACTTTTTCTTTCTTTTTTTCTCGATATTATGAGCACTGCTCCGTTTAAGCCTTCGCCATAGTAGTCACACTAATAGCAGTCATATCTCCATCTGTTTCAAGCTATGAATATTTGAAATTACAAATCAACAGAACAAATGAGACACAGAGATGTGATCACACACTGAGCACTCGCGATCAATATACTTCACCCTCAGCTGTTTTTCAGTCATTTATAAAGAGCACACAAACATACTGACAGTTATAGGTAACGTTAACTTACTGTACATTGTTCTGGGTCAATGATGCTAATATTTGGTACAAATCCATCAGTTCCCCCTTTCTGGCTGCTCTTTCTATGAATGAATGATGTAGAACAGGGGTGTCCAAACTCGGTCCTGGAGGGCCGGTGTCCTGCAGATTTTAGCTCCAACTTGCCTCAACTCACCTGCAAGGATGTTTCTAGAAACCCTAGTAAGAGCTTGATTAGCTAGCCCAGGTGTGTCTGATTGGGGTTGGAACTAAACTTTGCAGGACACCGGCCCTCCAGGACCGAGTTTGGACACTCCTGATGTAGAATCACTGTCCATGCGCGTTTCCTCGTGGGTTAGTAATGCTATATTTCATTGCACAACATTAGTCTATCAAAAATATTTAACAGGAGGCTGTTACAAGCCAAAAATATACACATTGTTGAAAACCCTGCAACCCAGACCTTAATGATTAAGCATGGACATTTAAAGGATGAGTTATCCTTGCGCTTACATGTGTGCACGACTTCACACATTACACAAAGTGTGTGCAGTAGAGATGCGCAGATCAGCTCAAATGTCACCCAAATCCGCTCCTTCATTCTAATCATCCACCCACCACCCGCCCGCACATATTATTTCATCTGATATATATATCCGCACCCGATCGCCACTTTAATAATTCTAATTCTTTGTTTTAAGCATGATGATAGGTGTTGTAGCAGCCCTTGATTTTCTTTAAATGAAGCAGAGAGTCTCTGACAGGTGTAATGAGTTTTATTCCGAACCAGCATAAACACCGTGAAAACTAGAAGTAAACACAAATTGCACAAAGCAAGTTTACTACAAGTTCCTACACATTTACAGTGCATTTTTATGCATCTGTACACTATGCACAGCAAATGAGCTATGCAAAACAACATTTACACAATAATTCACTCAGCTAACACTTTTAAAACACAACAGTTTCCAAAAAATAGACCATTTAGACTTTACATCATTACAACTTTCCATATTTGAAACACAGATATAAGTTACACACCTCACTCCGCTCACCAAGGGGTGCTAGCTTTAAACACGTAGCCTCTTTGTTTCATGATGATCATCTGGCTAAACAGTACACACGAATGCAAACATGACACAATGCAACAAAAGACAAACAACATTATAATGCACATCATCGTGCTTACAGAACTTGCATAAACTTACATTTGTCACGGAATTTGCCACCAAGCTTCTGAGGTGAGAGCGTTTGGATGAGTGTGCGTAGTATGATTATACAGGTTCCGGGGTTTGCTTTAAATCCAGTAACCTGAATCAGGTGAGTGAGAATTACCGACCTATAGTGACCTCTTGTGGCCATTTACAGGTGTAACTTTCTCCGCAATGTCCGGCGGCAGAGTAACAGCTCGTTAATTCATGCTCGAGCAAATGATGAGATGGACAAAAGTACTCGATGCATGCCCTTCTTTTACTTATTTCAGTGTTTTCAGGTTCACGGTGCAAAACAGCTCCCGGGTGGAATTACTGAAGTAAACATAAAACAAAACCGGATAAAACTTTCTCCCTCTAATTCACCACACGCACAGCACACAGCGAGAGCTCACATCACACAGCATGCGTGTCGAACTACACTACCCACAATGCCCCTCGCTATGGACTACAACTCCCGTAAAAGCAGTCCTAAAGCGGCCACACTATTTCCCCTCTCCTCCAACTTAGGTCACAGTGGATCGTTCGTTATTAACAGCAGATTCAGCTTTTACATATACAGGAAAAAGAGAACAAAAACGGCGTCCCTTCAGCCTAAACAGCAGCTATGTTGTGTGTACTTGGCCCTTTTCTTAACACTGTGCAGAAACAGAATAGCATCTACTGTGCCTGGATTCGGGCGATTCCGCCTTGGCTCCAAAACACGGCTGGCTGCACTAAATGAGCGTTCGCGCGCACCGCTTGTTGCAGGAATGCACAAGCTTCTCCTTGCAAGGCGCTGCAGTCGTGTAAATAAGCGATCTTGTTTCTCCCAGAACGATAGCAGATTTCCCTCTGATGACTCCTCTAACTGAAGTTAGCACAGTACTCTTGCACTTCATCCATTTTTTTGGAAGTCTCTCATCTTTACATTCTGCGAAGTCCACTCTCTGCTTTTTTGCTGGTCAACTGCTATGACCCGCTACATCCATCCGCGACCCACCCGCAATTAATCATAATGTATTTTTTTATTACCCGACCCGCGGATTATCCGCAGCGCCCGCGGATTTACCTGCCATCCGCGCATCACTAGTGTGCAGTGTACGTTACCTTATGGAGTCACTCTCGTTGCATATTGGGGACGCATAAAACCCTGTTATGCATGATTCTTTCATATTCAGGAGTCCTGCCTTTGATCCGCCTATCAGGTAATCAAAAAGTACTTGATGTTTATGGGTGGGTTGCGGGTAGATAGGATTAATGGCCATAAATACGAAACGCATACTCTCATTTTAAAAATCACGCGACCATCATCTCACAATGTTTATTAATAAATCTTATTTTTATATAAAAGTGATTTAACAATGCCGAGCCATTGACAAGCCAACTGCAGGAAAACAAAGCAACCATCGCGGCAACCGCAGTGAGCGCTTTTTCCGAAGTTCAGCTGTTCTTTTTTGCACTTGATTATTATGAGTTTAATGTTAAAAAATCAATAATGAATAGGCCTACAAGAGTGCAGGGGCGCATGCAGGAATTAACTCCAAGGTACGCACAAATCCAGCACAGCCGGCCTCCTTCCCCAATCATGTCAAGAAACACTGATGCTTACTATCAAAGGCTACAATATTTAGGGCATTCCTTACGACATAATTCATTTCCTTTTTAGTTTTAATATTTTGTTGAAATCTAAATGTAATAAAAGCACATCAGCACCAAGGAAAAATCAGACGCAAGACGTCATCTTTAAAATTATTACATATTTAAAAAATTGCAAATATATGACAGAAGATTGTGATACAATAGTGAAGCATGAATTAAATCCTTACTTTCCACTGACCCAAAATCATCCACAATTGGGCTAACAGTTGGGCTCAAACTAAAATATAATTCGTATATTTTTCTTTGACAAAATATATTTTTAAAACGAATTTCGTATATAGTTTGTCTCTTTTAAGTAGTTTATACGGTTTAATAATCATTTAAAATAAGTATACCCACAGTGCGTACAGCCGTAAAAGCAAGAGTGTATCCTGAGTGCAGGGGCGGACTGGGAAAGCATTTTCAACCCGGCAAAAGTAACTGTCAGTCAGGCCACATCTGATGCGATCTAGACAGTGAAGAGCGGGGAGGAGGCGCGGAGGTGTGTGCGGGCATGCGCGGCAGGCCAGAGTCCCGGTGGCAGGCCACATCCGATGCGATATAGAAAGTGAAGAGCGGGGGGTGGGGACCAGGGACGGGATGGGTGCGCGGCGGGCCAGAATCACGGTTGCAGGCCAGATTGACCGTCGGACCGTCCCGGTGCTTCCTTTGGCCAGTCCGCCCCTGCCTGAGTGTGTGTGTGTGTGTGCGTCTTCACTGAAGCCTCTCTCTTCCAAAACCGAAAGTTGCTTATGTCAGGCAATATTTCAGCTTTTAATCGAATGAAAAGTTAATTTAGATAAGCCAATATTTTAAAATTGCAGTAAAGTAACTGTGTCGTGCGGCCACACATCGAATCTGAGGTTTGATCTCATTTCTCTCTCGCTGTCATCCAGACATTGATACGGAGATGCCGCACAAGTCAAGCCGCAAAACTGAGACTGGTACCAGTTTACAGAATAGCTGAAGCCTTTGCGAAATCTGTCAAAATACAGCACTGAAATAACAGGCATAAATGTCTTTGAGCCAAAAAGTCTAGGATATCTGACGCAATCAGAGCCAATGTAGAATTTGTGTAGCCTAATAATTATATTAATTCTAATAAAATGAAAACCAAAATCAACAATTCATTGCATTTTTCGTTTGATAAAAAATATACAGAAATGAAAAAAAATCAAATGGTGACTAGTTTGTATTCATTTGTTTTAATACGAATAAAAATATGCTTAGCCTATTTAAGCTTAATGGTTATATGCGCTCCCAATAGGCAAGCCATTTAAAAATATTATTTTACTGTGAACTGGGTTATAATGTATATTTTACAATGAAAACTAAATGTAGCATGCCTCGCTGTCATTTAAAACATGCAATTCATAACACACCAGAGCTGTAGGCCTGTGTATGCAGTGTGTAAACTTGCAGGGTACCGTCAATAGTCATAGGCCTACTGCGCACCACGTTATTGAACTCCAATATCTCTGAGGAAGATTATATTACCCGACTGTCTATATTAACTTGATAGATTTTAAAAATAAAAGGCATTTTAAATCTGCAACGCGCGCGGTGACCGCAGTGATGTGTTAAACTTTTATTGAATTTTTTATTTATAGTTTATGTATAAAATGAGTGCTAGCTTGTTTGAGTGCTTAGTTGTGATCATTATGCAAGGATCATATTTCATATTCGGTTTATTCTTCAGTAGCCTGACTGGTTAATAATGTATTTTATACACGGAATGTTTATAAGGACTAAGCTATTAATATATAATACATTAGGCTAATTAATACATTAAGACACTGAAGTCCGGTAGGACAACAATTCCATCCATAGTGAATTACTGTTGAGTGGTATCGGTGCGTGGTATCGGCCTTTCATGTCCGATACGAGTACGAGTATTTTAACCAAGTATCGACCCGATACCCGATACTGGTATCGGTATCGGTGCATCCCTACCTTTTTGTCTGGCTTTCTCGGATATCTCACCTGTTCACTAAAAATGACTAATTATATCACTGGGAATGTCTGACACCGGCGCATACACATTGTAATAGACGGGCCAGACACGAAAGCAGGCGTAGCAACAGTAACTAAGGAGGGCTGGGCTTAGCGAAGGGTCAATTTTGCTCCATAACAGCTGTGCCTTTGTGTGACTGATAACCGAGAAGTTAACTCCTCTCTACTTGTTATCAACGAAATGTTACATCTCTTCTTCCAGAGTGAGCTCATTTACAGGAACAATCACGGACGGGAGGGGCTCAAGCTCACACTCTTGCAGGCTCTGTTATGTGTATGCGTAACTTTTTCTGTGCTGATTTGCTGTTCTGCCTAACAACTGATGATTGAACTGATCTGGATGGAGGATCTTTCTTACTGAAGCACCCCCGGGCGGGGCCGAAAAGAAATCGGCGATATATACTTGGCTGCAAGGGTTAGAGAGGATTGTGGAATGGCCACATGTTAACCTCATACTGTAAAGGGTTTATTCTGCAGCCCAGAGCACTCTGTATGCTTTATCCATTTGATTCATTAAAACTTTAAACTAATTTAAAGCCTCTGACCGACCTTTGAACCTGGGGGACTAGGGGAAAGTCCAACACAGTCAAAGTACAGTCAGCATTGAAAATATTCACAAATTAAAGATCAGGTTTTTAGCCATAAATCAGTAGCTATATACTGTCACCGTTTTATAATTACACATTAAAATAGGAAAGCGTTCTCATTTATCAGTCTACTCAGCAGAAATGATGTTGGATCTACATTGGGTCTTGGAGATTCAGTCGTTAAACCAGTCATTTGCTCTCTTGTATTCTGTATTAAACCCCCGGTTTCACAAACAAGGTTTAAGGCTAGTCTTGGATTAAACTGCATGTCTGAGCTGTCTCAACTGAAAATAACTTTCAGTGAGATGTCTTAAAATATGTCAGTGTCATTTTTTGTTTACAGGTGCACACCAGTAATGTATTTTTTTAAGGCTGTTTTTATAAATGTGGCTTAAATAGCCTAATTTAACTAAGGTCTAGTCCTGGCTTAAGCTAAACCCTGTTTGTGAAACTGGGCCAATAAGTTTGTTAAATGGGAAGTCCACCAGTCTTATTGATATACAAATTAAGGCCTTGTTCACATGAACGCAGGTATTTTTAGAAATTACCCTTTATTACTACACGGGTTTGCTGTTTGTGGACATAAAAATGGAGCATCAAGTGACTGAAACCGAAACTTTTTGAAGACTCCAGCCAGGGTGAAGGTTTTCTGAAACGGGCCCAGTGTGGTCGTGTGGACCATAGACTGTAAAAGATATGGTCGTAGTATCCGTGACATCACCCATAGGTTTCTGAAGAACCCAAAAGAAGCTACCAGTGGGCGTGGCCAACCATCGCCATTTTGTTCACGCGCCATCTCAACAACCGGGGGATACCAAATAAGGGCACAGAGGCGGAGTGTGAGCGGAGCTACAGACGCGTGCTGTCATTCTGCTTAGACGGGCTTTCCTATGGGAGAAACGCTGAATACTTCAACACCTGCGACTCGTTTGTTTTGACCACATGTGCTTGGTTGTATACTATACCAATAAAGTGTTTAGTCTTTTAAAAAACACTGTTGTAATACATAGAGCCACTAAGCATTGTTAATATGACGTTTTTCTACAGGAGGATATTGCGAATAACTTCCAAACACTTCATGAATAGTCTGTGATAGTAAATATAAATTTCCAGGCAGAACACTGTATGACAACGCTTCAGATGACTGTTCTAGAGCCTACAGCTAATCAATCTGTCAGATTCTGGAGTGCAATACAGCTCTAAAGAACATTATAAATGATAAATGATCTTAAATAAAACTAATACATTTATAGATGTGGCATATAAGTGTATAATTTCACTCACCTGGGAAATGGAGGCTACGTGAATGGTTTGTGAGCACTATTAAGCGCACACAGCATGCTATATCATCTGATAATTGTAGGAAATAATTCCAAAAGGCAACTGTGTAAAGCCACATAAAACAACACAAAAATACGACGAATATGTCGAGATCAGCGGCTAATCAGCCAGAGTCAGCTGAGGTGAAGTGACGGCGACCAGCGAGACCTAGCTGTCACTCAAGTGGCCACGCCCTAAATTATGCAGAGTTAATATAACCTAATATAAAGGAAACGGATGAGTTATAAAAAAATTCACCCCCCTCACAGTTGTCATGATATTAGCTATATACACAAAATTGTTCTTTGTACCAGGCTGTAAACACCTATTTTCTGCTGTAAAGTCTGCCATTTTAACAGTGGGCTCAATAGAAATTTGCTCTATATGGAGCAGGACTAGTGGAATTTCGATGAATTGCAGTTTCAGTAACTTCCGTATTGGCTTCCCGAGGGAGAGCGGGAGGTTGCCGATTGGTGTGGACACTACAACTGGAGTTTTGGCCTCATGGCGTCAGTCTGCGTGCGGTTTTCTCCAACACAGCTGAGTTCACACCAAATCAGAAGACTCGAATGAGGCAAATGACTGTTCACGGACTGCATCCGTTTAGTAAATGATTGCATTGGTTTTCTCCGTAGCTGTGGCAATGAATAAAAACAGGGGCTTCCATTGCTTGCTTTCGTTTTGTAAAGAAGTCCGACAGAGAGTAAGAAAGCTGTACCACCTTTCTCGGACTGCACCTGTTACGATGATTGCATTTGTGTCCTTCATAACCGCGGCAATGGATGAGAATTCAGAAATCCTGCAGCACTTCAGCTGCGGTCACACTGCACCTTTTGCTGCCCCATAGACTTCCGTTTAAACGCATGCGAATGCAGCAGACTGGAAACACAAAGTAGTGGAACAAGTTTCACAGTCTACTGCGTTGGAACTGACCTGCGAAATCACATCATGTGGCTGCGTGAAACCAATAGAAGATCCAAACATGACCTCTTTGTACACACGTTTATAATATGGAGCAAGCGCTCGCTTTATCAATGAGTAATCATCTTGTTTCGTCTCTTTTCGCAGCGCCGTATGACAGGATTTCACAAGCTCAAACTCTAGTGACCACAGCTCCACAATTTAAAACATTATGCGTGAACATTGGAGACATATTTGGACATGGACGGTGGACGTGTGTCTAGTTCATCAATTAATCTCTTAAAGTTCATCAACCAATGGATATTGTTGTATATTAGAAACCTTGAAGAATTATAGAAAGGACACCCCTGAATTCATTTGCTCTGCTGGATTATTATTATTTGTTTACAAAGACACAGCTGGCAGGGGTGTCGAAAGTGTGTGTGTGTGTGGGGTGGGGTGGGGTGGGGGTTGGGGACAGAGAACATAGGATTAACCAAATTAACCATCGTTTTACTTTTAGTAACCACACTTAAACTATGGTTTACCACGGCATAATTTTACTTCAGCATTTGAAGTAAAACCAAAGTAAAAACTGTGCATAGTTTACTGTCCACTATTATACTTTAGTACAAAGACAAAAGTCAATATTATGAGAACTAAAGTTACCAGAATAGAGATGAAGCAACTCTTGAGCATGAATTTTCCACCATGCCAGTGGGTCAGTATCAGAGGATATCGGAGGCTGAGACATAAACAATTTAACCTCTGCCATCACTCTTTCTTTTAACGGGACATCTCCTTGACCCACTTCTTGTTTTGCTGATGTAATTTTTTTAAGCACGCAAGACAGAGATTTGTCTTTCTTCTTTGTAGCAGCAGAAGGGACAGTAGTTGTGGAAGTGCTGTTTTCTTGCTCTTGAGCAGTAGTGAATGCAGGTAATTCTGGAGGTGGCAGTGATGTCATTTCTTCCAGTTTCACAGCTTCCTCTACAGTAAACATGACAGTCTCATCCTTGTTCTTCGAAAAGTTAGCCTTGAAACAGGGATCAACAAAGCAAGCAATGTCAGTCAGCTTACTGACATCGTCAGATGAGTAACGTTGTTGCAGGTCATCAGTCATTACTTTTTTCATTTGTTTAGTTAGGGCATCATCTTCCTCTTTTTCTTCAAGTATGCCAGTGATGTGCTCCATAACAGGCTTCAATGATGACAGGGTGGTCTTTGTTTCAGAAGCCAGTAGATCCGTGAAGTCATTTAGAGGCCCCAGAAGTTGGCAGACCATCTCTAAAGTGTGCACATCACTGTCTTTTGGCATTAAATGCCATGAACTTCTGTCTGCTGCAAGCACTGCACAACAAGCCTGCTGCTGTTCCAGAAATCTTTCAATCATTTTAAAGGTGGACCCCCATCTTGTCACTACATCATGAATGAGTGATTTCTCTGGAATATTGAAGAGTGCCTGATTCTTCTTTAATTCCCTCATTCTTTTCCAGCTGCGAGAGAATCCTTGAACAAGATGCCTGCATGCTCGAACAGCGGATTCAACTCTTTGTAGTTTTAGCACTTTGACTATAGCCAAATTTAGGTTATGGCCAAAACAGCTGAGCCAAACACAGGGTAAGCCTCTGAATGCTTTTTTCATGTTTGAGGCATTGTCTGTTGTGATGCTGGACAAACGGTCACTTGTGATGCTCCACTCCTGCAGCATGTTTTCAAAAAATTCCAAGATGTTTTCAGCTGTGTGGTCCTCTGGAAAATAAACAGCTTCGAGGCAGAAAGACTTCAATTCCCAATTTGGAGAGAGGAAATGAGCTGTGAAGCTTATGTATGGTTCTCCACTACCACCACTGCTGGTCCAAACATCTGTAGTAACAGAAAACCACACCCCTTCTGCCACTTGTTTTTGCACATGACCCCTGACTTCAGTCTACATCTTGGGCATTTCATTCTTTGAAAATAATTTTCTTGATGGCACTTTGTATAAAGGTGATGCCGTTTTCATTAGTTTTAAAAGACCAGGTTTCTCCACAGTTTGAAAAGGCATCATGTCTTTCGCAATATAGTATGCCACCGCACTGTTCAGGTCCTTCGCAGCCTTGGAGGAGTATGGCCCTTTACTGCTGAAGCCACAGGTGCTCTACAAAGAAGAAAAAACAAAGACTGTGTTAAATTTAGGTCAAATCTGTAACTAGTCTCTTTTCACTTCATCTTTTAATCGGTGTACTTTTAAAAATAGATGTGATGTGGTAATTTAGTTATATACTAAATTTAACAAAAATAACTAATTACATGATTTAATTTTGTGTGTAAAACAAATAGTACTGCTAACTATAGCAAAATAATTCTCTAAAATAAATTATTTCAGTGTTGATGCATAACGGAGTGAGTGCGAGTGTACTGCGCAGGCGCAAACACACAGACACACACACTATCAGTTCACGAACACTCCACGTGAGAGCCAGCGAGTTGTTGTTTTTTAAATAGCGTGATTTTGAAAAAATGTTAACGTGGCAGAAGGCTTAAAAGCAAAGACGTGATTTCACCTTAACTTATTGTTGTACTAATGTTCAATCACAGAAACGTAACGTTAGTACATAGTCCCCACTCTGTAAAGTAACGTGCAAGAGGACATTTGTTATTAGCCATGTTTATTAGCCGTGTTATCTGCCTTTGTAACTTAGATGTTTGCAAAAGTTCATTTCAAGACAGCTTTAAGTTAATAACTTACCTTTAATTTAGCGAAGAGTGCTGGATGGTGCTCCTGTAGATGAGAACTCATATTATATGTATTACCTCCTTTAGCAGTGACTCTTTTTAAACATGTTTTGCATGTCGGTTGACCTTCCTCTTCCAAGCCGTGGCCGTCAGAATTTTTGCGATAGCCAACAAATTCCCACACCGCTGACCTGGTCTTTTTTGACGGGGAAAAGTTGCGGGGCTTCACCTCCTTCTGCCATCCTGAGTCTCACTGACTGCGGACCACGTGCAAAATCACATGCACGCGCCTGCCAGCACTAACCGGTGAGGGAGGGGCTGCATTGTTTTCGCTGCAGGTACGCACACAGACAGCCTATTTGAGAGTTCATTTACATCTAAAGGGTACATCTAAAACAGTATAAAGGTTTGAGTTTAAGAATGTTCAGGGTTCAGTCTGAATAGTAACGAAGTAGAACTACTTTACTACTGTACTTAAGTACTTGGCTGTATCTGTACTCTACTGGAGTGTTGTTTTTTTCTCCTACTTCTACTTTTACTTCAGTACATATTTTCGATGAGTTTAATACTTTTACTCCGATATTTTTTTTATGTGCTGCATCGTTACTCGTTACAATTATAAAAATGTTTTGAATAATTCCAAACCCACATTATCACTGCCGGAGAAGCAGATGGCTCCGTCACAGGCAGTACCGCCGCTCCCTATACGCAGAGTACGCAGGCTGCGTAGGGCCTCAACTCCGGAGGGGGGCACCATCTCGGCTGCTCAAAAAAAATTATTAACATTTATTTAATAATATTAACTTTAACTGAGTGTAAATAAACAATATATTGATAATATGTTGTTAAATACATTTAAAAAAAATTCATTTTATGACGAACGCAAAAACAAACATGTGAAGTATTTTGTTTCCATGTACGCGTATAGACGCGTGCGCGCGCCGTGGTCTGGTGCACTGTTGCGGCTGCTAGCAGCATGTAATTATAATTGACGCAAGTTGCAGCTCTATGCCCGGGAAAAGACAACAGCAGTCTGGAGCCGAGAAGAGGAAAACAGTACAAGATGGATCGCGTGTATCACTTTCAGGTATCTTATGTCCCTGAGTCTGGAAAACATTATATCGTTATTATTATAACGTTTAAACTTCTCCACAACTGCACCAAATCTGCCTTATTTGTTGTTGTTTACGTTCAGTTTCTTGCTTTGCGGCTCTGCATTGTGCTTAAACTATGACAGGACATGTTCTATGACGTTTCGCGTTTGCCCCTCCTCCCCATGTTGCTGATAATTACACAAACTCTATTATTTTTATTAACTTGTGCAATAGTTTACAATTCAGTTTGCACAACAGCTACATACAGTACACATGCATTGCACAATGATTTCACTGTATGTATTATTTATTATTATATAGTTATTATGTAATATAATTATAATATAATTCTGTGCAGTTATCATTGTTTATTGTTTTGTCTATTTCTACACATTTCTGATTGCTGCTGTTGTTATTGCTTGTATCACTGTGTTGGGAGTCAACTGATCTTTCAAGAACTGAACAAATCACACACCACATTATTCTTAAAAGATTGAACGGTGCCTATGTGTCTGAACTACGATTTCAATTTCAAAGCAACCCACAGGCACACAGCATGGCAATCCACATGACCACTTGCCAGTTGCCAGTCACGAACACGTGCTAATTAACTTTACCTTTTGGTTCACACTGCGACCTGCGTCTGCGAGGGAATAAACATCCCTAGAAATGTGGACACAAAAGCAGCCAGAAACTTCCAGAGTTTAAACTGACTCTCATTTAAACTGTGTTTATTTGAATAATGTATGTTTGTTTTACGTTTCTGTAGGTTTTTGTGTGTACATGTCCCATGTGTTTAACCTAACCATTATGAAGAGGTAATGAGTTAAAGCCGCTGCTTTTGCATGAAATCTACAGAACGTTTGTGAAACATTTCGTATTTGGTATCTATTGAAACGCAAGAAAGTTTCAAATGCATTTGGTTTATAGGAAGAAACCATACTATAAAAATGTCCATGTTATAAAACTTTATTTTAATAGCTTCTAATCAAAAGCTTGAGTCTCCCACGAGGTGCTAATCCATCCTCCTAGGGGAGGGAATGGGGGTGTGATCCCACCCCGCAGCTTGTTTTATTGGACAATACCTGTGTAGGCCACACCTATACCCAAGCCTATAAAACGTCGAACAATGAAAGTTACGGGGTCTTTTGCCGGGTCTTCGCCTCTAATTGCCGCTGTCGTTCTTCTCGTGCGGGCCGTACATCGCCTGGCCGGAAGCCTCGCCGCAGCACGGAGCCAACCGCGACGTTCACGCCCGCTGACCCCCGATTTGCTTCAACAACGATCGGGTCAACTTATCAGAACTCTGAAACACTCTCATAACTACGGAATTCTGCAGAGAGCACAAAGGACTTCCCTGAAACTTCCACCGACGAGAGAATTCCAGCACGTCACTGAAGTTGCCACGCTGACTAATCAGCTCCGCCCGGAATCTCCCTTTGGACCATTCAAGGAAACCGAAATTCCATCAGAATCGCAAGTAACACAAACAATGCTTCTATCCATTGCTGAACTGGTGTGAATAATATTCAAGTAGTAAAGAATAGCGAAATTCTCTGCTTTTATGGTTTCTCTCAGGTTGCAATGCTAAGAACTTGCTAAATGCTAGGAGTTGAATCCTTACTCGCTCTCCGTCATAACTCTCCTCAAAACTGCTTGTGTGTGTTTGTATGTATGTGCGTTCTTTGTTTTATGTAGCGTAGTACGTTATGTTGTAGAGTAGCAATAAACTTGTGTTTCGTTTTTAAGATCCGTGTTGGTGTGTTGTGTGCTTTTATAAGTCAATGTCTCAGCTTTAGATACTGTTACCTTGCTCATTAAATAATTAGATACTGTTTTATATTGTTAATTGTTGGCCACAAAATTAATATAATACAGGATTGCTTTACACTGACCGTTTTATTTGCTGGACAAACGACTAGGTTAAGTGTAAGCTTTAAATAATTTTATGTAAATCATGTTCGAATCTTTAGATTCAAATCCCCAGAGTTTAAATGTTATTTAAACCAAAAGAGCTGATTTCTTACAACTGCGATGACAGTAAAGTCTCTTTAGTCTTTATATCAGTGGATTTGTGTGTTTTTAATATGTCGGTTTTTCATTTTTGTACATGAAATAACAAAACTGACTCATTCTGTGATTTCTGAAAGATCAATAATATAAAATGAGTCAAATTACTGTAAGCCACAGGCCATAAACCCTTTTTATTGCTTGAATTCATTAATGCTTATTTTTTTCTAAATGTTACAGTTTTTGTTTAAAAATACACTCATTTTAATTCCTAAAAACCACAAAAGTGTTTGATTTATACTGACAGCAAGGGTCAGTGTTGGTGACCATAGATTATAGTGCAAGTTAAATCCACATGTTGGTTGTAGTTTAGACACATTATGAAGAGTGCTGGACTAGCTCATTGTTTTAATGAGATGTCGTGTTTTTTTCTTGAAATGACTAATTTCTTCTGTATTGTACATGAAGGTTCAATGCTGAAATCTGTCACAAAAGAAGATGAGGTGGCCTGACCAGCACTGCTCCAGACACAACAGCAGCTGCACAGGTAGACACAGGATGCAGCACTGAGGACCGGCCATCTCTACAGGTACAGAGAGGGTTTATTCCTTACCTTTTGTAAATGTTTGAAATTAAGAATGCTTCTGCAGAACATGTCAGTGTTTATTTTAATGCAAACTATTAATTTGTAATGTAAATATTTGAATGTTTAAGTATAATTTTGAGTGTTTAAATACATATGTATGTATATAAATAAATAAATACATCTTTAAATACATATGTTTGTGTGTTTTTGTTCATCTGTGGGGGCACCACAGTAAAATTTTGCATAGGGCACCATTTTGGCCAGCAGCGACCCTGTTATATATATATATATATATATATATATATAATAAGTCGTAAACCATGGTTATTTTCGTTCTGCTTAATCACATGCCCCAAAAAAGATATTTAAAATAAACAAAACAACATGTCTTTTGACTGCTTTCTTTAATAACTACATAACACAATACTTGTACTTTTACTTTCAGTACTTGAGTAGTAAAATTTTAAATAAACTTTAGTACTTCCACTTAAGTATTGTGCTTAAAGAGCACTTCAACTTCTACTCAAGTCACTTTTTTGATAGAGCACTTGTACTTTTACTTAAATCTGGGTCTCTAGTACTTCATACATGATGGGTAAGCATTTTCATTGAGATTTCTACGTCATCCTCACTTTTTTCTTACAAAGTCAACAACACATGAAACAGCTGTATTCTAACAGACATGCATTCACAGACAGAAGGCCATGTTCTGCTGCATCTCCACACAGCTGGGCCAGTTCTGCAGATGATCAGAGGGTCTTCACCATCACATCCCTCACTGCTGCAGTCAGACTGGAACAGGACAGGGAAACAAGGCTGTACATGCCTGAGATACGGATGATGAATAGACCACAGCAACATCTGGGTCAGCATGAGGACAGAAGGGCGACTGGAGTCATGCAGGGTCTCGTTCACTGCACTAGAACAGGAGTTCCCAAACTCAGCCCTGAATGGCCGCTGTCCTGCAGAGTTTAGTTCTAGCCCTAATTAGACACACCTGAATTAGCTAATCAAAGCTCTTTCTATTCATACTGAACTTCCTGGCAGGTGTGCTTTGAAGAAAGATGAAGGTAAACTCTGCAGGACACCGGCCCTCCAGGACTGAGTTCAGACACCCCTGCACTAGAGCATTTCCAGCATGCCTCTGTTCACCTCTTTATCCTCACTGCACACCGCACAATGTGTCATTTGATTTTTGATATTGATATTCCGGATTCAGGGTTTTCTTTTCAACATTTACCTTCTTAAACAAATCTGATTTTTTCCATAAAACTAAAAAAATGGCAGAGAATGAACACTCTAATGAAAACAATGTACAATAAATATATATACATCCACTCAAAACATTTCAAAACAGCCAAAAGTTCAGCGCAGGTGATGAACAGTCAAAATGATTTATCTGCAAAACAACTAGACTTTAAATGTAGTTCCAGAAATCCTCCTACCATGGCGCTGAGTAAGTTTTACTTTGTATTTTTCAGACAGGAGCATCCAAAGGATCCACTCAATGGCAGACTCGCCAGTCCAACTCCACAATTAGACACGCACGGATGGAAGATGACACAATCCACAATCCAGGAAAAGAGTTCACACTTCACTCGATTTGAGCACATCACATTCAGCAATCGACATATCATTTCAGCATCTTGTTAACAGTAAAACTTCACAGTTCATACGCATTCAAAACAGTAAAATATATAAATCTAATCGCTTTCTACTGCTAATCATGATAGAACAACTTACTTACTGAATCTCTCTGTGTGTGTGTGTGTAAAGTATTGCGAGAGCTGTTTAATTACATACAGAGGCGCCTGCTTTGTGATCGCTCCCGCACTAAAACAGTAAAATATATAAATCTAATCGCTTTCTACTGCTAATCATGATAGAACAACTTACATCTCCTGCATTTCCTTGCGAAACACTGAATCTCCATAGCAACGGTAAACACAAGCTAACAGACAAGAGAGATCTGTTATTGTTTACAGCAGATCTGCTGCTATAGCGAAGGCACGATGGCGTTATTTTCTTGGATGCTGAGTAATGCTCTATTATAAATTATTCATATGAATGAATAATTGTAATATATATATATATTATTTAATCGAGTATTCTGGCAGAGTTTTTACATATTTTTAACGCTATTGCTTTTTTGTTGCTCTATTACTGTGTACTACCCTCTAGTAACCTGGTTTGCATAACCTTAAACCTAAATGTCAATTAATACATTAATTAACAGCAGACTGAGAAGTAATGAAGGTAGACGTTATCCACACATGAACTCATGTGACTCATGTTGTAGTTAGGTCATGATTAGCACATGCTACATGTTTAGTTTACATATTACACATCATTATTCATGCACTTATTGTAAAGTGTTACCATTACTACTGCACAATGATTCATTTGATTTCTGTAGCGCTAGTAATAAAACACATCTCTCGCTCAGATGTCTGATTAGTCGTGTTATTTGCTGATCTGCAATACTTCTCATATTTTTCTGTCAGAACTTTTAACATAATCTTTTTGATTTATGTAAATATACTTTCTGAATGTAAGGTTATATCCCTCATGGAAAGAACCTAAATGTTGATAATTCAAACATTTCACAACACTGAAAATACTGATATTAAATAAATGGTGATCATTTACCCATTTCCCAACACTAAAAAACACATTTATTCAACATTGATAATTCAATCATTTGCCTTTGTTAAAATTACTGACATTTAAGTAAATGTTGATCCTTTATTCATTTCCCAGCATTGAAAACACTCACATTGAATCAATATTGATCATTTGTTTTTTAAAACTTCAATTACAATTGCTTTTACGTATACATGCATAATATTATTACAAAAACAATCTGAGCACAAATTAAGCTATTATTTGGTAATAGCCTATACCAATTAGGGTTGGGCGATGTTGACAAATTTGGCATCGTACGATGTCTAATGTGAACATCGGCAATGGACAATGGTATCGTCGTCGTAGGCGGGGTGGAGGTCTTTGTTGTTAAATATCAATTAATTCATAACGAATTTAATAATTGTAGCGTATGGTTTTCACTACCTGACCCACATGGTCTTTGTTTTACCCATGATGACCAAACCATAAATAAATAAAGTTATACACAAATTACCACCTGTCAATCACTTTTTTTCCGCGGGACTCTGGCATGATCAGGCGGAGTGATCTGTGTCCTTATAATGGCTTTTCCCCACAGCTGGTGGCGGAGACGAGACGAGAGTTCGTTTGGAGTTCACTGTAATTTGTATTGTGATTAATGATAACTTCCTTATTTTATTATTATTATGAGGACATAATAACAAGTAAAGATGCTAGAGCTCGACCGTTTTGGTCACACTTGCGCCTGATATTTTATGCGACCGATAATATGTATTTGAAAGCATTTGTGCTAGTGCATACATTGTTAACGTGCGAGCTGTTTTCACTGCAAAATCCTCACCGCCTGCGCGGATTTAGGAGACATTTATGCAGAATGCATCTTTGCACCTAAAGACACCAAACGCAGAGCTCAGGAACAGATTAAAACAGTTGTCATGTGAACTTGCTGAAGTAAAAAAAGCCTGCAATGCTTGCCCCGCCTTTGTGCTTTTCCTATTGGCCCACTGGGCTAGAACTGAACGCGAATGGATTGGTTAATATCAGCTGTCAATCACTCAGTCAACGCCTTCTGCCTTCACATGACAGGGGCAACAGCCGCGGAAATGTGACGCGCTGAAGATGAGAGAATGAAAATAACACTGACAGATTTAGTTTTAGAAACCACCTAAAGTCGCTAATAATGGCACATCTTATTAGTGATCATGTGCTGAATGTTAATCCACCATTTACACTTTTCCAAGAGTGGATAAAAGACTTCCAGTGGCTTCAAGTCCGCTATGAAAATAACTAAAGCCATTCACTGTAAAGTCTGTGGGACGGGGTCTGCAGGTAACAGCGTTTGTCACTGAATCTACACATTTTAAGCGTGAGAGGTGCTGTATAATCCCTCATTTAATCCTCACCATGCTGTCAGCCGTGCAAACAGCAGCTATAAGTATAATATAACAGCTCATTAAGATGACATGCAAATAATAAGTTATATATCAATATACATGTGGGGCGGGGCGATGGATCACGATGCCGGCTCAGCATCGTGAAGTTTATCAGACATCGGCGATGGACAATGACATAGTTTATCGGCCCAACCCTAATCCCAATACACAGCCCTGACTCGAAAAGAAGAGGCATTACACAGTCTGATCTCTCTGTGTGTGTGTGTGTGTGTGTGTGTAAAGTATCGCGAGAGCCGTTCAAATACATACAGAGCCGCCTGCTTTGTGATCGCTCCCGCACTAATTTGAGCCTTACGGCGATTAATCAAACCATCACGCACGAGATTTGAAGTGAACCGGTTAAGATGACTGAAGAATTTGTCATGGAACGTTCGAGAGAAGACAGTGGAAACCTGATGATTATTCAAGTTAAACCTTATGGGTTTCAGTCTTTGGAAATGGAGTGATACAGAGTAAAGGCCCGTGCACACCGTCGATGTCTAACGCCTTGTGACCAAATAAAGAGCGGCAATGTGATCGTGCACACTAACGCGGACATTTTTTGTTTTGACATGCCACACAAAAACCTTCTCCACCAATCAGATTGGCACGTTTGTTCACGTGCACGGAGCTGCTGAAGTTAAAGAAAACAACACTTGAAGGTGCTCAAGCGCAAAACTGTCAATGCACATTGAAGAAGAGGCCCAGAGGAGATATGAACGTGGAGATGCTTATTGCACTGCTGAACTATAATCATTTCTTCATCACTAGAGCTGGAGCTGCTACTTGAACCATCCATGCTTGTTCCAATCGCCAGTAACTTTAACAACAAGCGTGTCAACTTCCTGTCTCCTTCTGTGTAACAAACGGGTGTCAGAAGCTGAAAGTTGTGTAGCACCATCTAACATCAAGGAGTGATTTTGCATACTCTTCTGCTCAACGCCTGTGAACATCGCTCGAGTTGGAATCCGGAAAAACGTCTTGAAAAACGCTGACGATAAACGCAACTGAAAAGCATCCCGGTGTGTACGAGCCTTAAGTGTGTGATATTTTAAAGTAGATTTGCATGTGTTTACACTGTTATATGTGTTGTCGGCCTCAAATGAAACGTGTACCTTACAGCACACAATTAAATATTTGTTGTAGTCGAGTTGATCTGTCATGGATATTACACTTATGAACAGAAATCTGGTCAACTCTCAGACTCAGTCAAGTTCACTTTTATGAACCTCAGCGGCTGCTAATATGGAGATATAAAGCTGAGCTGTTCTTCCACAGTCCTACAATTCTTCAGTTTAAGTCATTATAGCAATATATACTGAAATTATTTAAATATGTGTCTGCTTTCTTTACTATTAGGAGATCAGGAGTTTTATTTTAATGAAACCTTGATAACAGAGTGAACTACACATGATGTTATCACTAATGAAATATTTCTGAGTAGATTGAGTCTGAGTCTTTTGTACATGTCTGGATCGCTGATATTTTGCTTTATGTTGACTTCCTGGTTCTTTCATTTTGGTTATAAAATCTTAGATTTAATCTAAACTGAACTTGAATTGATATGGGCAAATGAAATAAAATGCATGAGGGATTTGAAATGTTTTCATTTTGTATTATTGACAATATTTGTGAAGTATAAATGTAGACTGCATGCTGCATGTTTCAAACTGAATTGTTATTTTTGTTGTAGGTGCGTTTCCCAAACAATGACGTAACTCGCGGCTGAACTATCATAGTATGATGCATCGTTTGGGAAAAGAACGATGTAGTGACGAGTGTTTCCCAAAACCTGTAGTTTCTCTGTTGCAGATCCATCGTTTGAACCACATTAGTTATAACACCAAACAGCCATAAATGATGATCTAAACGGGGTGTTAACAACTTTTTTTAGAAAAGAACCTCATCATTTCTTTGTGCAAATTATATTGTTTTACACCCACACACATTTAAACAAACCCAATATTAGTTTTGCTAAAAACATGCACTCGCGGCTACATTTTTAAATAAATAACCTACTATAAAATAAAAGCATTAACGTATGCATTTTTTTGTTTTCTCAAGCTTTGGAGCAATGACTGTAAAAAAATATACTAGCTTTGGAGATGTAACATAAATTCTGCTTGGCAGTATTCAAAATGACATTACTGTTTTCAAAGTGCACTGCGAAGGGAGCGCAATTGTCAACATGAAGATCGCTAAAACTGGAATGTAAAAATACTTTGAAAGCAAATTACACCTAAGAGAGATGACTTTAATCAGGGCTCAAAATTGCGACCGTTTAATCGCATATGCGCCCAAAATTTTATCTACGTGACCTCAAAATATATTTGGGAGCATTTGTGCGAGTGCATAAAATTGTTGTCATGTGACCAGTTTTCACAGCAAAATGTTCAGCACATGCGCGGATTCAGGAGGCATTCACGCATTAACCATCTTTGCACCTAAAAACACCAAACGCTGCGCTCATGGTTTAAAACAGTTGACATGTCAACTTGCTGCAGTAAACAAAGCCCGCAATGCGTGTCCCGCCTTCAAGCTCTTCTTATTGGCCCACTGCGCTAGAACAGAACGCGAATGGATTGGTTAATACCATGTGGGGACTTAACGATGCAGACACCAATAACTGAGTGGACACCTGTGATCAGAATCACCTTGATCGAGAGCCATTTTGGTCTCTGACCAAAATCAGAAGGTCAGGCCACATTTGTTGCAGTACAGAGCAGGAAGCTGAAGCCTTGAGTCTTATCACCCTCATGACTGGTTCATCATCAGTTAAGTGTCATTGGACCCACTATCCTGATCAAGTTAACTCAAGACGAACGGGTAACAGATCACGAGAACACTTTTCTTAACAAAGAACTTGTGTTTGACCTCAGGAAATGGGGTTTTCAACCCCCATGCAAGACAGAGAATTGACTGACTTTGGCCAAAACAGAGAATCAATCTGAAAAATCCTCTCTGAAATTTAAAACTCTCACCAAACATTAAATTTCATCAGATCATCCTCAAAACGATGATAGCGGACTTTTAATGAAATGTCATGTTATTGCTCTTGTATGACACCTGAATCCTGTATATGTTAAGAATGCATTAATCATGGATAACCCATTATGCTTTGAGTTATTACAAACGTACCATTATGTGTGTTATTTGAGATGAATGAGTGAAACCCTTTCCCTTTCTTTCATTCCTTTTTAATTATAGATATGTAAAATGTATCATGTTCATATTATAAATGTATGCTTAATGCTATATGTCTGAGCACCACAGCTCATGTGAGTGAGTCACGCCAAAGCTGCAATGTGCTAACATGGGACTGCCACGCAAATCCACAGACAATGCCTTATTGATCCAGCTCCAGCTGGGTTAAAACCCATCACCCCAAAACTCTCTAAGCGGAGTAGAGCAGAGTCTAAGCAGAGCAGAACAGAGTCGTCCAGTCCAAGAGTTGCACCAGCAGCAGCTGTTGAGAAGTGGAGATGCTCCACTTCCAGGACAACTCTTCTCCAGGTCCAGTCTAGGCGGACTTGGACATTAAGATGGGATGAGACCAGCCTCAAACTTCCCCATCTCCCGTTTACTCTTCTTTCTTTTCTTTCCGTCGAGAGTCTAGTTAAGTTGCGTCGCGAAATCAGTCAACACGACAACAGTTTGGCCGTCTCCAACTTAAACTACCGGACTTCACTTCATCAGCAGCCTCAGAGACGTCACTACAATGACCAAACCAACCAATGAACTCGTGGGAATCCCGCTCCACAGAGGGACTTCCCCACATCACTACGGAACACAAGTACATCTCCAGATCCATTGCTGAACTGGAGTATGATCTGCTAATCATGTTAAATGATAGATAACCCTGTCTAAGACACAGTAAAGGTTGAATTGATTATTTGGTTCGCTTGGTTAGGTTCTACATCTTGAGGTTTTACATCACATCTCTCCTAAACTCTTCTTTCCTTCTATTCCTTGTCTGCAACCAGTATGAATGCGTGTGTGTATGTATGTGGGTTTTTGTTAGTTTGTTTGTAGTCAATAAAGTCTCTTTTGTATTGAAAGGAAAGTGACCTGTGTATACTTGTTAATCTAATGCCTTATACCTAGATCTTGTTACCCTGCTTAAATATTAAAGTGTTTTTCTTTAGTTTGAATAGTAATATTCATTTTTGAGTCAACAGCCCTGTCTGTTCAAACGAGCGCTGGACGAGTAGTTTGTTCAGTTCAAGAGAGTCGATTCTTTTGGAGCCTCTTTAAGTTCTGTTATATTCCCTTTGAGCTAATTAAAAGTTAACGCACTACATAATTGTGTATTACGTGTGCGAGGGCCTACATACCAGCTGTCAATCACTCAGTTCTGCTGACAGGGAGCTACAGCCGCGAAAACGTAAAGGTCTAGATACGAGAGAATGAAAACAACACTGACAGATTTAGTTATAGAAACCACCTAAAGTACAAATAATGGCACGTCTGATCAGGGATCATGTGCTGAATGTTAATCCAGCATTTACACTTTTCCAAGAGTGGATAAAAGACTTCCAGTGTTTAAAGTCCGCTATGAAAATGACTAAAGCATTCACCGTAAAGCCGGTGGGACGGAGTTTTCAGGTTTTCAGGTAGCTGTGTTTGCCACTGAATCTACACATTTTAAGCACGAGATGTTCTAACGTTATTTAATCCTTCATTTAATCGTCAAGATGCTTTCAGTCGTGCTAATATTGCAGGTCATGAAAAGACCGGTATTGCTATTAAGATGACGTATGCAAATAATAAGTTATGTTAATAGCATCTGTGCAATATCAGACAGCACCGTGAGAACAGTACCGTTATTATGGGTAATTCAGTTCATCTCATTCACGCCAAGCAGTGTGTGCAGGGCCGGTGAGCACATGCAGATTTCTGTTTATTTGTTAGTTTTGATTAGAGTGTTAATATATAATAGAATCTGTTAATATAAAACATGTAGTAATCATTTTTGGTGGGTGCGACTAAATTTTGTCTGGTGTGCCTACATTTTTGAAGTTAGGAGCAACAGTGCTACCAAGAAAAAAGGTACATTTCGAGCACTGTTAATGCTTTTATCATTTCAAGTTTAACCCCCAGGGGTCTAAGGGTGTTTTGGGGCCCTGGAGAAGTTTTGACATGCACTGACATTTGTGTTGTTTTCGGTATCTTAAAAGCACATTAATGGCTAAAGTGTGATAACACTGTAAACAGCACAAGCTGGGCTACAACAACACCTAAGCAGCATGTTTGTATGTGTTTGTGTTTTTGAGAAAGAAACGTTTATGCGTGGTTAGTGAAAAACTCAAATTTTTAAGTCACTGAAACAAGGCTGTGAAACACACTGAGAACACTTGTTCACAAGACGTTTGAGAACTGGATCTTGTAGCCCAGTGTTTTTGCTTCAACATGATGTGAAAATCATCTGGTTTACTTGCTGACAGAAAACAATATAGTGAATTACATTTTCTAAGTCACTTTCTGAGTGAAAATGGTCTATACGAGCAGGCGTGAACTATCATTACTAATGCAGTGATCCACACCTGAGAAGACAAAGACCTGCATAATGAGCCATCACACAGGTATGGGACTAAGAGGGAAGAGTTTCAAGAAAGAATCTGAGGAGAAAATAAGTTTTTTTTTTTTTTTTGCAGTTTATTTAAAATATATTTAACTATCACACAAAATAACTGGAGATACACGTGTGAGAGTCAGTACACTGTATACAACTCTGTAAACTATTTAAACTTACATATAGCCAGTGTTGGGGAGTAACGGAATGCATGGACCGGCGGTACGTATTTAGAATACTATTCATGAGTAACTGTATTCCGTTACAGTTACTATTTTTAAACAGGGTATTTAGAATACAGTTACTTTCCTAATACCATTGGAATACCACGGGCGATGCATGTCTGGCCCATAATAATATTACTAAATTGCCGCTGAAACCATAGAAACAGAAGCTACACTCCCGACTGCAATCACCAGCGTTAACTCAGTGAGACTCACGCAAATGACCCTGTTCTCACGCTCTCACGCCACACCTCCATTTTCTCACGCAGCAAAAAGGACGATCGCAAACACCGAACAACGGGACAACAACCATGATTTTCAAATAAACTGTTTTTTTTTGCCGTCATTGTTCGTGAATGCGCTGCTTGATGTTTCGTTTGCGCTTTCAGAGGTTTCATTTACGCTTCTTAAATTAACGTTCGCTTTTCTGACACAAATGTGGGCGGGACACCTTAGCCAAAGTTGGCAGCCCTGATTAACTTGAGTGTACAAATATGGAGGATTCAGACCAGGGGCTCGAGGGGTTGGAGCCGCAACCGAAGCAACTTTTTAGCAGCGGTAAAGGAATAAATGCATTCACGTCTTGGAAGTTCAAGCATTTTTTCTCTTTAAAGAATGAGAGGGGTGAGCGAAACCTGACAGTGCAGTGCGATCTCTTCTTCTGTGCAGACTGAAATACAAAGGGTAAGCAAATTGCATATTATATACATATACTGTATATTACAGAGTGTAATCTTTATTATAGAAACAGAAATTTAATTTGTTGACACTTTGATAAATAAACATTATTTAATAAACATAATTATATTGTTTTATTTATTTATCAGTCAATAATGGGCATTAGAGGCCCTCTGTTTTCCTGTAGAAATTGCTACCAACGCATAGTGTGACATTTAATAGACTTGAAGGCTGTTTTTTAAGGGCAAGTATTCCAAGTATTTAGAATACAGTACCAGGATTAAGCAAAGTAACGGAATACGTTACAAAATACATTTTAAAGCAGGTATTCTGTAACTAAATACATTTACAAAGTATTCTCCCCAACACTGCATATAGCAAATCTACTGATAAAGCTACTTATAAAGACTCTTTACATATAACTTAGGGCATGCACCTGAATATACACATGAAGCACTGTCCAGAAGACACATTCAGGAAAAAATCAACAATGTAAATATAAAGAGTGTAAGATAATAAAGGGTGTAAGGTTTGTAAAAGCCCAGTGTGACCATCACATGGTCTTAGTTGTACAGGAAGGAATCTCAGAGCCTGTGGAGCCATGTCAGCATCAGTCTCTCTTTACTGCTGTTTTCACATCTGGAAAAAAAATAAGCAAGCTCATTACATAAACCACATTATTAACGTTTGGGATGTTCACTGATACTAGCACTAATTTACCTAATAAACTCAGTTACCACATAGCAATTATAAACTGAACAGCTCCTGTTTTGCAAACAACTGTCAGTATTTATTTTTCACAATAGCTTAGCATATTTCATATAACATTACATTTTATTATATAGGCCTGTGTTTATCATTATACTCTATACGTTATAAGAGAAAGTAAATTCTTCGTCGCTGTTTAGTACCATCTGTACATTATTACCTGGTTCATTTCCATATGAACAGCGCGCTCACTGAGGGTGGGATCACGTTAGCTGTAATGAGGCGATACAGGAGAATCCTTTTATACGGATTACATGAAAAGAGATTATTTGTTTTCGACTTGAATTGGTTAATGTAAAAGTAGACACATCAAGCTTTCTATAGATATATCTCTCATGCCTGTTTGTTGAGTATTTGCTGAGTTTACGTTCATTTTAATGTTGTTTTTTTCTGACAGTCTGCATGTTGCAGTGTCTCATACTGACGATTGTAATAACGAAGCCTTGTGGGCGTAGTAGCATTAACTCTAATGAGCCCAGACTGAGAAACTAGACATAGCATTTGTTTCATACTGATTACTTTATTAAACAATGTTTGTTTTCAATATGCACTGCTGCATTTAAAAGTAGACACTTCAAACTTTCTATAGATATGTGTCTCATGTCTGTGTGTTTTGTTTTCGCGGAGTTTAGTGCATTTTACTGAGGCTTTTGTAAAGACAGTTCACGGAGAGAGAAAAGAGAGAATGCCTACACTGATCATTATCCTTAATTTGCAAAAGCACACACGTTTGTTGTCATTGTGAGTGTACCCAATAAAAACTAGACAACCAACAGATTCAAATGAAGTAATGATCTTATCTGTACCATCAAAACTGAAAGTGTAATTGAAGTTCTTTTCAGCATTATTAGAAGACGCCTCAAAACACGTATACAAAATAGACACAGCCAGGAACTGTTTCTAACTACAGCTCTAGAGGTGTAGTCGCAAGTGCACAAGTTTGCGATGTGGTTTGCGGATGTTCGTTGGAACAATGGATTTGGGAAATGCCAAATCAATGAACTGTGTTTGTAACGACTTAACTTGCGACCTTAGTTGGCTAACGATGGTTTTCGGACACGCACCCCTGGTCAGTACGGCATTTTTTACTATAAAAATATTTTATGTTATATTTATATATTAATATCTATAATTTTACCAAGAGTGTGTTTGCTCTTTCAGAACTGGGCTGGACCTTCTGTACTTCATACAGGAGACGACAGTAAACTTCCAAGTTTAAGAGGTAAAATGTTCAGGTTTTCTGACTGATATTGATGCTTTTATTGTTATTATTTGGCAAAACCAATTATTGATACCTGTATTTTCACTGAGTGTGTTTACATGGACACGTTTTGCTTCAGTTTGAATCACCTTTTGGATCAGTTAATGTTGTTAATATCTCAACTCAAACTCAATAAAGTGACTGGGTTGATGTGAGTGTTTTACCCCACAAACATCTGTTTTAAAAAGAATACCTAAATGATGGAGAGCACTGAAATCACACACCCTACCCTCCCTGCAGATCACCATCCAAGACTGGCTGATCAGAGACAACGTTACTACTCTACATCGTGTCATTGACAGGTCAGAAAACTTTATTGTACAGTTAGTAACGGTACTACTAAACCGTAATAATCTGTTTGCTATTGTGGTTTAAACATTAATGTGTTTGAATGCTCAGAATAAAATAAGAGTCTATGAGGTAGATACGGTTTTGTTTTTAAGCACTGCTGTAAACTGGTAAATGAATGAAGCTGTTATTTATTTCTGCAACAGTTGAAATGCTAAGAGTTCTTTATTTTGGTAATGTATGTTTAAAGTGTGCTGGATCGCCTATATTTAATACCCTAAATAAACAAAGATAAACCAGAATCTTCTCTTGGCTAGATTTCTTAGCTAGAGTTTGGTTAAAGGATAATTTTTGTAATGTTTTGCAAAAGGAATAAATTGGATTCATACTTTACCACACAGGGTAACTTGATGGGCTCTGGAAAATGAAGTCAATGTCCACTCCAGTGAAGTAAATTAATAAAATACTTATATTAACAAAATAAAATCCAGTGAAAAAGTAGAATAAACAAAAGACAAATAACAGAAACAAAATCCTTACTTTATCCTCCGTTGGGATTAAAAGGCAATCGACCTCCAGTATAGAGAAGCCAGAAACACGCAAAGCTGATCAGTATGGTTTAGCTTTTATACTTTCACAATCAGGTCATGCACATAGATACACCTCATACATCACTGAGGATTTGACACATTGGGTTATGCTCATGCCTACTCATCCACCTTCTGGGTTTTCCCCATTATATCTAAGAACAGTTTATAAATCACTAAGGACCAACAGTATAATGTGGTCAAATCACTCAGTTAAAAGTCTGACTTATAGGTCATGTCTTATGTGAACTAATTTATAGTTGTTCCTAGGTATATAAAGAACATGAATCAACATCTAAACAATTACAGACACAGCATTTAGACAGCTTTAAGCCTTTAATGCACAGTGGTGCCTGCAGCCTACCCAACATTATGCATTCAAGTTCAGCTGGGCTAGTGGTGCCGTGAGTGTAGAGGGAAGAGGGTCAGTTGGAGGTAGGAGCTCTCCCTCCTTCTTTTCCTTAGTCTGCCGCTCCTCTTGCGGTCACGTCCGCGCTCTTCTTTTACACCTGACTGATTCAGATAAAGTGGAGCTTTGGAGCATTGGGATGTCAGAGTAAAGGAGAGGCCTGCGCCTGTACTTTGTCTCACATTAATAATGGCATCTTCCATTAAATAATTTTCCATTACAAAAGTGATGAGAAATAACTGGCACTTTATATCCCAGACTCAAAAGGGCATGTACACTGCACAGGTTGAGCCCTATGTGTGCACGTGCCTGATTGCGGTCGCTTGATTTCCAATTATTTGCAATGTTTTCTTACTGGAACCTAGATTTTAAAAGTTACTGGCGAGTTACTAATGAGCATCAATGTTATATTTTTTTTCTTTAAAAAAAGTGTGAATTTCCTGCGACAATACAAAACAGTATTGCTGCTTCAGAATATTTCAGGCATATGGACACATCGTGGAGCAAAGCCACACCACATGCACCTAGATCTTCTGTAGTTAAGTGAATTTGATCATAAGTGTGCAACATCTTCACGCTAGAAAGCATGTTTTATGCGGGAGTCTTACTGATATGATATGCAGCAATGGCTCCTTTAAATACGAGATCAATGCGTAGCGAATTGTGACGCTCTCGCCGCCGGAGCTCAAGGCAGACAGCGGTTGTCGCCAGGGCGGCCAGAGCGACCTTTGACGCTCTCGCTGCTTTCAGTGTGAACGCACAGTAAGGCTTCTGCTGACATTTTGAACTCTCTTAATTAATAATAGAATAGGCTCATACATTTAAACTGCTGCTACACTTTTGCCTGACATTAAACTACCTCTCCCACAGCCCTGCATGGCAAACATGCACCTAGCAATCTCGACATTTTTGACTCCATGGTCTCCTCAAATTCTAAAATCATAAATTGAAAAGATCATGACTTTAAGTAAACAGTAGTCCCATTTAAAATACCATGATAGTATGGTAACAATATTTTACCCTTCCATGTAACAAATATATGATCTTGCCTGACATAGGCAAGACCAAATCCTTAGTTTTTGCAGATAGTAACTAAAAGCTGTTTTTTATTTATTTATGAATACATAAATTACCGTGATAAAACTCCATGAGTCTCCACTGATTGAAGGAAAAAAAATCAAGGGCAGTCGATGCTTTTATATCAGATGCTGCTCCAAGGTACATGATCTGATGAAAGAGTGTTATACTTTATTTTATTGGTAATTTATAAATGTTTAGGAGTATAATTCATAAATACCCTTCTGGAGTACCCATCAATGGCACCAACTATTACAAGACCATATGTGATTTAAAGAAAAAATAAATTATGTAAATGTAACACCTGCTTACACCTATAATAATTAAGAGCTATTTGTTGTGCTATTTTCTTGTTTTATTTCCTAAGGGCAGGGATGTTATTTGGACCAGTTAGGTTCGACTATGGAGCCTGTAAATAAATGTTTGAGAAAATAAAATATTCAATGTGTTTTTCTTTATATCAGCTGGTAATTTACTATATGAATTGGCCAATGTAAAAGAGAAAATAAACAAAAAGTACAACAGTAAAAAATAAACAGTATACTCGTATCAGAAAAATACAAATGTCAAATTTGTACAGCAAATACAATCCTATAGGTGCACCTAAACACACTTATGTCTCTTTAAGCATGTGGATTTTTCCCATTCATAAGATTTGTAACTCACAGAAAAGAAAGTTACACTGTGAATTAGTTGGCTTTCTTAGAACCAATAAAGACCAAAAAATCTAACAAAAGTCCAACAGACTTTCAGTTTTCGTACAAAAACCAAGTTGTTGAATTAAAAAAATCCTTTCTTTACTCTCTTTAACTTCAAATCAGTCTATTTCTTTTTTTTTTTTCATAAGAATCTGTGCTACGTGGATGGCAGCAGCAAAAAAAATATATGAAAAATAGGTCTGTGAGACAGTCCAGGAATTTCTCAGTACTTCGAGAATGATGAAGAAAATAACCAAATAAGTAAACTGAGATCCCACCTCATAAAGCAGAAAACTGTAGTGTCACGATGAGAGATTAATTCAGTCACTGAGTGTCCAGATCCGTGGGGGGCTCGCCATCAACTGATTTCCAGAACATTCAGTTCCACCAAAGCAAAAACCTGACGTGTATTTTAGGCCAAAGATAACAGGAAATTTTACATTTCAAATAAAAAACAATTAGAACACAGCGTTTTGCTGAAATTACCTTCTCATTATTAACTCAATCAGGCTTAAATACGTTCTCATAAAACAATTAACAAAATAAGTTAAACTCAAATATAGTGTTTACACAGAATAAAGATCAGGACAAAAATCACTATAAAGCATAAACACGATATTTGAACTCAGGGTTTTACACATATGTTAAAGGGATTTTATCACACTGCGTACGCACTTGTTTACTGATCGTTATCAGATTAGCGTTCGACAAACTTTGACAAAACATGCCAAAAGTGTAAAACACTCACCAAATCCCTGTCATAATATGATTATATGTGTATTTCGACACAAATAGCGATCTTTATATGCACTAATTTGCGTCAGATCTGCTCCGTCACCCTTTCACAAAATGGAGGACTCAACTCTCCCTCGGCAGAGAAGCACTTTCTCCGGAGAGCTGGCTTAAAGGGCCAGTACCACTTTTTCCACATACATAATGCAAATGAACAAAAATGACTCACATAAATGAACATGATACAAACAACACATCCTTTCCACTCTAAAGAAAACATCCTTTTCTTTTTTATGAGATTAGAAAAATAACAAGAAATAAATCACCATGTTATGTAGTGTGTTCATTTATTTATTTTAAATACCCTTTGTGTGACTATTCACCTTTGCTACATAAACTTTTGAGAGAGAAGGACTAGCCCATACACCAATAGAAACGTGAAGTTGTTATGGATATTCTGTAAAAATATATTTGCACTGTTAGAATTCTGTTCATGTCTAGATGTATGGTAGAAAATTACATCCCTTATTAGCTTGTGATTTGTGTCTATGTGAACAACATGAAGAGGGCCCTGGACAGAATAAGTCTTTCTGACTACACATCTCAACTGTGTCATTCTTGCAAGTATTCCAGCAGAGTCTACTCGATGCATGGAATCCCATACTTGTCCATCGCACACGGTGACCCGAGTGCTTGCAGTTGTTCTCTCATCATTCTCTCATGTCCCAATTAAGTGTGGACTTCCAACCTTTATTAAACAAACAAGGTTGTCAAGTTCTTCGTCTCTGATCTTTGTGTCTTTAACAGAAATACCATACTCGTTGAAACGACGCTTAATGATCCTAGTTGAGACACAAAGAAGATGGGCAATACATGAAGAGCTGCATGTTTACTAGTTTCTGAAGCTGCTCTCTTCTGGTGATGAATTTTAGAGGTCCTTTGACTCCAAACTCCACCTCTAGGGCAGCTATGGGTGCAGTCTTATTCTCAATCTCCCTGTCCACAATGTTTTTTAGGGTTGAAAGTGTGTTAAGGAGATCATCTGGGACACTTATTTGATTGTAGATGGAGGTGATGAAAATAAGTTCATGACTACATTAAAAACTGCAAGTAATCCAAATCCAGTGGTTGGCGACTGGATTTGTGTTCAGTGTTGCCAGAAGTAGCTGACTGATTTTATTCCAAAAGCTATCCAAAACCCGCAGAAATGCAAAAACAACCTAAAAGTTGGGGGTTGACGGTCGCGATTTTCACGAACAGTGTGTGTGTGTGTGTGTGGTGGGGGGGGGGAGTGGGTCGTGGGCGTGCCTTTACAAAACCGCTCAAATATTCACCAGCCGCCTATGACATTTCTTTACCGCACAATCGGTTTCAAAACTGCCTAATTGACTCTATGCACGACTTCTTCCGCGTTTGCGGTTAGCCCGCATCACAACTTCCGGTGCAGCACGGCGATCGCTTTAAGCGGATAGCGCCGGTGAGGATCATAGATTACACTCGCTGTTTCTAGGAGTTTGCTCGGATTATCGTTAATGACATTAAATTAATCATGAGACAGAGAGCTGTCACACCAAGCAGCAAAGAAGAGAAGAGGTTCAAATTCTACATTTCGAGTTACATTCATCATTTTGAGGGTGAGTATCATGCTATATATACGAATAGCAATTGAACACTAGCCGTGTCCGTTTCTCACAGTTCATATCGATTTTTATGTTATATTTTAATTACCTGCATCATGTCTATCCATCCGTCCTTAATATCCATAAGTATGAACTAGTAGGAGTTATTAACTATAGGTTATAGTTTCCAGGTTTCCTGTAAGGATGGAGTGACAGGAGAGATCAGCATGACGTGTTTCAGGTCGATGATGAAGTCAAGAGAGGCTGCATAGTTTGTGTGGGAGGTTATTTATGCTCAGGATGACATGATGATCCAGCTTATCTACAAAGACATCAACATGTTTCAGAAGAAGCTGACCATTTCTTTCTTTTCATCTTTCTTTTTTACTTTTACCTGTCAAAGTGACTACAGATCTGAACAAACACACTCACACAACTTCATATTTAACAATTGTTTAATGTTGTATTTTTACACATCGCTGTAAGGGAAATGTTTAACATTTTGTCAAATTATTTATACTGCGGTGAAAATGTCTAAAGTTATGTTTTTACATTACTGCAGTCCAAATGTCTAGTTACTTATATTTACATATTTCAGGGTTTTTCCTTGTTCAAAATGAGTTGGAGGTGGTGTCCCATTCATTACATTTTTGTGACTTTAAATAAATGCAATTTGCATTATTCTTGTAATCTTATAATAAAAACATTATATTTAAAAAAAAAAGGCTAACATTAAATGTAATTAAATACACCCAGTGCTTGAGCATCACTTGGAGTCTGACAGTAGTTGCCTGCCTGATTTTTTGTCAAAAGACAGAGGTGGTACATTTGATGGAGGTAAGCACTGCATAATTCCCTCTGCACAAAAACCCCTGCTTATTTACACATGCAGTGCAAGTATCTAAAGTTATTTATATTGTTCTGTAATATATGTTTAAATGAGTATGTTGAAAATGAGTGTTTATTATATTGACAACTTTATATTCCTGCAGTGCAGGCAACAACATATAAACTATGTACAGTGTGTGTTTATATCATTTTTTACATGAATAAATGTAGGTTCATCATCTACTCTTTAATTTTTAGCTCAAGCTTTTACTAATGGGCAGAAGGCAAGCCATTGTATAAATCTGGTTGATGCTCGCTGTAATAGAAAGAGATGATGATCGTCCAGCTTGTGTTGCTTCATGCTGCGGATGAGACACTCTGTGTGGACCCTCAGCCGTGCGATGGATGGTGTCTCCCTCACACTTGCTCTTACTCTGGACACGTTACTCTGGATGCTGTAGGATGCAAGTTGTGAACCTAAATCAGATGTAATGCATGTAGATGTATAAATCAGAAAGAAATGTATTAGATTTTGCATATAAATACTTGTGCTTAACACATTTTGTCTATTACATGACACTAGAATGTTTAGAGTGTGTGTGCGTGTGTGTGTATATATATATATACTGCAATTTATTGAAGTTCATGATGGTTAATTCTACAGTATGTTGCTGCATTCATTAACAGAAAGTTGTAAATACTACAATATTCATTCATTTACTTTTCGGCTTAGTCTTATTAAATGCTACAACATATGCAGTATAATACAATTTACTATAGTATGGTTAAAAACGTAATAATATATAATATAAAATACAATTACAACTTGTTACTTCTTTCATCTGGGTTAAATTCTAGTACATCATTTTTTTATCGTACCTTTAGAGCCGTATAACATCACCAAAAGCAGCATCGCAGCAGTCTCCTTTCAGTCACTCCACCTCTTCACGGAGACTGTCCGCCTGATCTGGTGTAATAATCATCTGCAGTTGGTTGTGGAACTGAACAATAATGATGTTGCAGATGCTGGGCATCCACTGGCACATGATTCTCATTAATTTAAATGTAAATCCCCCTTTTTTGCTATGCTCCGATGCATTTAGGTCTTGCCGCTATTAGATTTCGCTGTAGAACGCGCTATGCGGAAATCGAGACACTGGCGTATATTCTACCGGAAATACGTCAGCAGAGTTCGTGCATAGAGTCAATTGGGTGGGAAACCTGTATGTGCAGCCCCGCCTATTCAGTTGACGCAAACATATGCTTTCATTTCCAGTTTGATCGCATAGTGCGTACACGTCTTATGTCATGTGTACATTTTTAAATTACAGTGCAGTACACGTTACGAGCTTCGTATTATGTGCAATTTATTTAATTGAAATTCTTTATTCTTTAGTTGTGGGTAGTGTTTTGTTGAAAAGAGATGTTTTACAGTCTTGTAAAAAAACTCATGTTTGCTGTGTTAGTTGGCGTTTTCCAGGTAGATCGTATTGAGGTAAAGTTGGTTTTATGTTAGCTCATTCGAAACATCGAGTTTCAGAAAAATATTATTTACTAACTCTAAATGGGGAAATCATATTAACAGCCAACAGCTATCAAAGTAGCCTACAACACTGTTCACAGTCAAATAAACTGTGCTAATGTTGATTTGAAGTCATACTAACTTGCTATTTCAGACAGAATATTCAAAATAGCGTGGGAAAAAATGTGCGAATATAAAACCAGCTTTACCTCAGTTTTGGTAAACACAGTCCATCATATGATGTTTATTGATATCAAAGATATGAACAAAATATACATTTGTTTGGGAAACCATCTATGAATTAAATCCATACAATGGCTAGTTCTCTAATTGACATACATTGTTCTGATAATGTTACTGCTAAATATGTACAATAAAACGTTTGATTCCTAACCTATTGATCTGTACTACCTTCTGTTTGCACATCCCTGTCATTGATTCTGTATGTGTATCACTACAATTCTTGTGGAGTATTGTTTTTTACATCTTTTTTTACTTTATAACCCAACGGCTCTTTCAATGGCCCCTGCAAATATGCATAAAACCGTGTTATGAAAGGAGGAATATGAGCAGTATTTAAAAAACTGCAGTAAAAGTGCCCATTCTGTTCATACACCACAGTTGATGCAAAGGGTTTTCCCAAGTAAGTTTTGATTTGTATTGGTATGCAAATATTGCTGCATGATATGAAGATTGGTATCATGATATGTCTTTGTGCAGTGTTTCTCTATCCTGGTCCTGGAGGCCCACACGCTCTAGTTTTCTGTCATTTTTCGTTTCTAATGTATTGTATTGTAAGAATTTGCAGTATTTGAACTAAAAAACAAAACCTTAGTGATGCTTTTCATGAAGTTATAGGTATTTAATTTTTTTGTGTAGTGCAATATAGGGGTCTTTTCTTAAATTCATTCAACTACACACTACGACATCAGCTTTTGCGTGTTAGCTGTGTGTTTAGTGTTGATGTATTACATAGGATTTTTTTTCCTCAATGTGGCAAAGAAAATCCATTTAAAATTTCACAGTTACCACTACTGGTCCTCGTGGATGGGTCCGAAAACAAGAGGATTAACCATGATTTTAAACAGAGAACGCAAAAGTGTATTCTCCAGACGGAGAGATGAGCTTCTCCACCTCAAGGTAGATTTTTGTTTACATCGGTAAGGAAATGTTTATTTTTTTCCAAATAAAGCCAATATTAGTAGGCTGCAAAATAATTAGTAAAAGTTTACTTAAACACTTTTTTACAGTGCTTTTTATTTTTTTGCTGAACTTACTCTCAAATTTGCTCATGATTAGATTGCAGATTTGAAAAAGCTGTGTCGACAGTGTGGGGTTGATGATGTTGGTTTCAAAATGGATCTCGTCTTCAGACTTTATGATAAAATGTCAAAGAGAGTAACATATGAAACAGTGTTTGAAAAGGTTTGGGGTGCTTCAGGTGAGTTATGACATGTATGTGTGTGTACTGTATATGTATATATGTATGTATATATGTGTGTACAGTAGATGTTAAACATTTGAAGTAGATAAAAGTTTTTAAAATGACCGTAATATATGAATGGTTGCTGCTCAATAGTTTTGGTATAATTTTTGAAAGTTTTTGATCCACTTTAAATGTCCTATATCACTGTTGAAATGGTTTATTTAGTGTTTCAATACTATAGTTATTTTTACTTTTGTGTGTTTATAGGTGGTGTAGGTGTAATCATGTGTCATGTGTATTGTTTACTCAATTAAACCTAACCTGAGAGTCTATGTGGTTTCTTGGACCTTCTGCTGTCGTGTAAGAATTTTCCCATCATCACAATTTATGATTGCCCTTAGAGGCTTAGTGGCACACACAAATAAGAGACAACCAATATGCCCACCTTTCCACCCATTTGAGAGTAAAGTGCTAGACCCCTCTGAAAACATAAAAAAAGCAAAAGAAGGAAAGCTAAAGTTCATCTTCCTTGGCTAGCACACACACAAAAACCTGCTTATCCTGACTGCCACCCTGGGACTGGTTCTTCTGTGTGACTTTTTCTACCAAAACAACAGTATAGGGATGAGAGAGATGTGCTCCGCACTATAGGTCTTGTGTCAGAGCTGGCTGGAAAAGTCAATAGCCAGCGTGCAGAGCAGCTTTTTTCTGAATAAAGAGAAACAATTACTTGCATGAAACCAAAGGAAAACAGAGCATTTTGATAAATTGTTCTGTGGCAATGGTACTTTGGACTCCGATTTTAATGGTAAGGTCATATATTTACTTTGTATTTTCTTCATACTTGTTTAAATATTATATTAAAGTTTTAATGACTCCGGCTACAGCATGGCCACATACTTCACAGCATTTACCTCCGTGAAGTTGGCACCCCATAAAAACAAATAATCCCCAAAACTATGCCATTCGTTTGTGCTACGTTTGTGCTGATTTGTGCCGCAAAAACGAGCGTTTGTGCTGGTTTGGGGTCTGAGATATTAAGCATTATTTTTTTGACCGTGTGACGTCACTTTCCACCCTATGTTGCTCAAATGACTTTAGATCAGCACAGGTCGTTTGTGCTCGATTTGTGCTGGTTTGTGTTGTTAAAACAAACACTCTATCTGCTTTCCTCCTTTAGATATAAGCTAAATATTTCGGGAGCCGTGACGTCACTCTCCACCCCATTTCCTCTAAATCACGCCAAACTGATGTCATTCGTTTGTGCTCGATTTGTGCTGGTTTGTGCCGTTAAAACAAACACTTTATCTATTTTCGTTGCTTAGATATAAGCAAAATATTTCGGGAGTCGTTACGTCACTCCCCAGATAGCAAGCCGACATTGAATCAATGTTGATTATTGGTTATAAGCGTCAGTATCAGTCGTCGATCAAATTTCGACATTGAATCAACGTTATTTGGTCGGTACGTCGGAAGGTTATTACATCGAGAATAAAACATTGATTCAATGTCGAAATGAAGTTGACTCTTCAACATATAGGCTACCCGACGCATCTGGTCGAAATCATAACATTGGTTCGATGTTGAAACTTGATTGGATCACTCGGAGTCAGTTCTTCTGCGCGAGTCAGCGTGAGGCGCACGTGCTGCTCATCATTTGAATCAACTAACAAACAGAAGGCACCAGACGGAACTGTAATCTGAAGGTAAGTACGTTATATTCGACGTTTCACATGTTTTATTTGTTATTTTCCCAAGAATTTATGTTAAAATGTAACTTTTTAGATGTGTAAATTAACACTTTACCACTTCCTATACGTTTTTTAGTAAGCCTACATGTCGCGCTGTACATGCCCCATTGACAGCAACTAATCTATAAAGGTAACGTTAACGTAAATGAAAAGCTGTTTTGGTTATTTAATTTTTGATTTCAACACGATTAACTTCACTTTATGACTTCAATGCTTTTTAACCTGTGTAAAAATATAAGATGATCTGTCAAATCGATTTGGAATGAGCATAAAAAACATGTAAGTTAATGTTGCTCTAGCTAACGTATAGGCTAAGTTATGAGAAACGGTTCGCAAATAACATTACGTATCATCGAGCTAACGTTAAACGAGATTTTTTAAAGAGCATATTGTAGGTTAGACACCCCAGTGAGTCAATGTGTGTAAGAGTAAAGTAGGAACTAGATTTTCTTTAAAATATACGTTAAAGTTGATTATTAAGCCATCTGGAGTCGTTTTTAGAAATGTACTTCCGCATTTGAAAAAAAAATCGCCAGACCGGAAGTGACGTCGGAAGAGGGAGATCGTGCATATAAACAGTATGAAGACAACTGATCGCGGTGCGCGTTTTGATGCCGAGATAAGATATTCTGAGCTATTCACACAAATGACGGACCACAGCCATACTATTATGAGTCTGTGGACAGACCAGTAGACAGAACAGCAGTCAAAGAAGAGTAATTGAGCTGTATTGTGAGGAGAACAGAGCAGGTTCTCAGTGAGAGACCAGTTGGCTTACAGGCAGATATGTAAGATAACGAAATCTTATTTGGCAAAAGCAAAGCTAGTACTGATCATCTATAAGTATTAATACTTACCAGAAACTGAAACTAATGAGCATTTAACAGTTATGCCACATTGACCCTATTATTAAATTGTAAATAAGTGAATACAAAACACAAATAACACAGAACGTCTGGAATAATGCAGAAACATGTAAACAAGGTACTTGAAACTCTTTTTATTATACAAAAGCTTTTCAGAGTATAAAATAAAAACAACATCAAATATTAAAACAATTCAAATAAGTTTAAAAATAAGTGTCTTTTTTGCCAGTTTTTTTGCATTGGGTATAAGATGATCCTTATTGGATCTCATTTAGGCAACAATCCATAAAAAATACAATCACGAGTTGTGTTACAGTATAAATACAAAGATTTGATCAACAGATCTGATCTGCTTTTATGGTTAAATAAACCCTAATTCAAATTCAACTCAAATTCCAGTTTTATTAATAGCACAAAATCATAAGCACTGTTAATACCCAACATTTTGACTCTTTATATATGTATAAGAATCTGTGTGAGTGCATGTATAAGTAGGTAACAAACATATAATCCTGAAATAAAAATATATCATCTGACCCATTTAAAAGTAAACCTTTATTTGAATTATTTTTCAGTAAGTTGGCCAACATTTATGTGGGTGCCACACTGTCATGTCTTTAATGTGTGCTAAATTGTGAATGCTGTGTAAAAAGATGCTGACAGCTTCATCCTTGTAACCCACTGGAAGGATCTAGAAAGGAGAGCCCAGTATGTAGTGGACAGTTCTGCATTCTCGTCGAGCCTGTGATGACCTCCAGTATTCCACCGTCAGACACGCTGTAAGGGCTGATGCATATATGCTGTGGAAATAATGCAGATGTGTCTCCCAAAGCCTTATAAACACACCACATGACAATAAACTATTAATTAGCTAAGCAAACAAAGTCACTACGCTATAACTATACAAGACATTTATAATATTAGCAAACTGATGGTACCCGTTGTCTTATCATATGCTTACATTTTTACACGGTTTAAAAAAAGCATATTTAATATGCTATACGTTACAAGCTAACAGCAGTGCTGTACTGTACTGTAGGCTACTCCAACGTAAACACATCGCGTTGCTTCTATTTAGTCAAAAATCATGCCTACTGATTTGAAAGTAGACAAATATAAAAGAAAAATGAGTTGTCTTACCGTGTACAGTTCTCGTTTTCATCGAGCTGCACCTCTGACTGATCCAGGAGCGTGTTTTTCGCCGTTTTCGCATCAGCTTACGGTCTTCTCGGATTCATCCCATTTCATGAACAAATGAACGAAAATCGCAACAGGAAACTTTGGACTTGATATGCTGACAGGCTGGAGTTTGTGCAGCCCCCATACACGCAATAATATACGACGATAAATGACAAATAACACCAAAACTTACAACTGATGCTACTCTGATCACTGCAAACAGCGCGCGCCTGTCAAATAAGCACCTGATGTGACGTCACCGGGGTGGTTAGAAAGAAAAAGGAAGTGGAAAAACAGACACATTTTCTTTAAAATGTGTGCCCTTGCGCCTCGTAAAACATTTTAATATGGTATTTTATGGTATTATAGAGTATTTTTTACAAATAATTCTACCTTTTTTTTAAATAGTTTTTTAACCTAATATGCTCTTTAACACGTTATTACGCTAGCGAAGTGAATCGCGGTCAGTTTATTGTTTTGTTGCTCTATTTTTTTCTACATTTAGTGAGGAACTCCTCGCCAGAGACGCTCCACAGCATTGAACGGGAAAAGCTTTGCCATTTCGTAAGTTGCCCACTCAATCTGTTACGTTAGTTCTTTGTGGTTTCGTTGGTTCTGTTCCTGATTTCCTTTGTTCACAAACCATGCTTGTCTGTTTTTTGTCTGATTGTAGTGCTATGTTCTGGTGTGCATTTTTTTATTTTCCTGTTTATTAAAATGTATTTTGTCTACATGTGTGGCGTGTGTATGTTATTGCACTAGATTATTGGCTCATTTATTATCTGCAGGGTATTTTATTTTGAAAAGCGATCTAAAGGAAATGGACAATACGAACAATTAATTACTTTCCTTTTCCTTTAATATTTTGCGTTATTCATGTTTCAATGGTGTTTTCTTTACATCCATATGAAAAATAATATAGGTATTTATAAGTGAATATGATCACGTAGGCGCGAGATGACAGCTGATGTAGTTTCCGGTGCACGCTCACTTTATGGGATGGCGTCCGACAGACAGGTGCGTTTTTCAGCTCCTCTTATAAATACCGATATTATTACAAAAATATGCATGTTTAGATTATTCAGTGTTTTCAATCAGGGGGGTATTCCAGAAAGCAGGTTATGTGACATACCCGGGTAAGTTTGAGAGTAAGTAAGTGGATAACCTCAGATTTGGTTCCAAAATCGAAGGTAACTTCTGGGGTATGGTAAGTAGCCATCGCAACTTACTCTCTGAAGATAACCTGCTCGGTAGCAGGTCATGTTCAGAGTTTGTCTGTTTCGGACAGTTTACTGAGCATTGCGGGCTCTTTAGATGAAGATTTTGATGGACGTAGAAGCACAGATATATGAGTTTTATCATCGTGAGAGGGTTATAAGTGCATAGTTCTTTTCATAACCAAATACATATTTCAATGAGCGTTGTTTTTTATTGAAAGAATCATTAATGTATTTAACAAACCTTTTCAAATCAAACGTGACAAATCGGTACGCAGGTCTGCGCTTGCCATGGTTAACACACCGCTCAGTGCAGCTCATTGTTGTTTGCGTCAGGGTATTTTACTGTACAATGTGGCAATAGCGTGTCCATCTGTACAGTATGCCTGGCACTGAACTAGTTTATACACTTTTGTACAGTTCATCGGCCATAAACTACTGAGTATCATTACTCAAACATGTGAGAGCGGGCAATAGTGTAGTGGTCAGTGCGCCCCTAAAGTACAATGGTGCTCACAGCAGAGCGAGTTCGAATCTCGCATAGAGATTTTTTCTTTTCTTCCTCTCTCTCTCTCTGCACCCTCACATTTTTTTTTCTGTAGCCTATATATAATATTAAAAGAAGTGGCAGCTTTGTCTTTTCTATGAGAATATATCCATATTTAAAGATGTAGTCGTTCATATGTATACATCTATTCACACAGCACACACACCCTTGATACATTTTTTTAATATCATTTTTTTCAGGGTTTCCAAATGCTATTGGGTGCATTAATTGCAGCCTCTTTCCATCAATAAATAAAGGACACCGATAATATGAAACATTTTTAATATTAACAACTTAATTTTCTGTCCTTAATCTGTTGGTGTTACAACTATTAAACTCATTACTGCTTCCACTAACAATAGCTCATATGTGATGACCCCACCTCATCACCTGGTTGAGGCTAAATGTCCAGGGTCTGTACATGATACCAGAATTTTCAGGGAGTCTTCATTATGACTCACATTACAGCAGGATACATTTGATTTACACAATGTTTTTTTATTTTATTTACTATATTTGTATTATACACCTCAATCATTACTGGGCACTACATTGGTTACTTGCTGGAGGACAGAGGATACCCTTTTGGTATATGATGACACCCTACCCTGCACTCAGCCTGACCCAGAGGAACCCTCAGTGACCCAAGCAGACCAATGAGATGGAAGAGTTCTAGGAGAAATGATTTGTTAAATTAATTAAATAGTTTGGTCTGAAGCACTGTTCATTTCTTTATTTCCTGAAATGAATGATTTGAGTTTTACATTGCTTTATACACACACACATACACATACACGCGCACACACACACACACACACACACACACACACACACACACACACACACACACACACACACACACACCTTTCAACATGTAACATTTTTCCTGTACATTTCTCACCTTGAGGTGATGCTCATGTGACTTTATTTGTCTTTGAAGATGGACCTTATACAGCTACTTTATAATTAAAATAAATAATAAATAAATAACAGATTGTTTTGTGATACTATAGTGAAATTCAAATATGGAAAAGTGCAGACAAATTCTTAAACTGTTTGTTAGTTAAGGCAGAAGAAACTTTATCTGCATGCAAAACAAAAAACATAAAATAATCTAAATTTACCTGACAACAATCACTTACAACTGTGTCAGACTGTGTGGTTTAAGGTCAAATAAATTAACCACTTCTCCTCAGCCTCCTTTCTGTTAGCTACAAGACAGAAGGAATATTCTAGAGTGTTTAATACAGCTCCAGTAATCAAAGATTACCTTTTAAAAGAATGTGTCTGTGTTTAATTTTGACTTTGCACAGAGTTCTTCTAGCTCCAGAAGAATAACAATTTCTGTAAGCCTTATATAGTCAATACACATTATTATTGTGGCCTTAAGAAATTAATGGCAGGACAATTAAATGCAGGAATGGTTACACAACATACTCAAAAAGGATGTTAGAGTTAGCCTACATTTAATTTTTCATTACAATAAAGGAGTGGCATGTGTCATTTATTAAACTAATGAATTTTCTCTTATCATTATTATATTTTTAATCTATTTATTATCTTATATTTATTTCCTTCGCTGATGCAGATGTGTATTGCTTTTTCTTTATAATCGGCCTTAATTCCTCATACGCCAGCATTTAAACCTCCAGCTCCCCCTCTGTAAAGTGTGTTGCCCTTTTTTCTCACCGTGACTTTCTATGGTGACTCGTGAATTCGGTGATCTACTGAAAATGCCTTCAGGTGTGTGCCGTGCGCGCGCATTAACCCGCGGTTATCTTCAGGAGGTTGATTTAACTAACTCTCATCAGCTGTTTTGCAACCGACATACTCACGGTAAGCAGGTTTTGGGTTAATCGACCGAGAGTTCAGGGTTTAGCAGATGGTAAGTTAACTCAGCTTTCTGGAATTCCCCCCAGGCTGCCATGTGCTGTTTGTGTTCGGTTCACCTGCTGAATCACGCATGCAGTATTATCGGTTGACCGCTTCTCAACTGATCGATTAGTGTAACGTTGCTGTTCTAATAACTAAATAAAAGTATATTGGTTTACTTCGAGTCAGAGGAGGGTATTGGGCATGTTAACAAAGTAAGTAGTTTGTGGATAAGAGAGCTTACTGGAGACGCGAAATGATTCAGTTCGATTTGGAGTTCAACCGATTCACTTAGAAGATCCGGTTAAAAAGATTTGTTCGCGATCACTAATACAGAAATAAAGCTCATTATTAGGCACAGATGTGTTAAAAGTGATCATTTTAATACTCAGTGTTTAAAGCTGTCACCACTGCTGTCATGTCCACTCAATAGTGCGTTCGACTTGAACCATGGCTGTAGCCGGTGATCAGATTAGCCGAGCGGGGGCGGAGTCAAACCGCACACTTCGGGGCTCAAAGTTGCGGCATCATGATGAGCGATCACATGGCGTCACCAGCATTTATTTATTTACATAGATATATACACTAGATATCGCATAGGGGCCCTGAAGATGCGTCAATAGCGCCGCCACATTGGTACAGTGCTCCTAGGACAAACGTCATTCAACCGCACTAGTCAAGACAGTGTGCCATTGTGAAGATGCTGGACTTTAGCGCTGTGTACGGGTGTAGTAACGAGCAAACAAAGAAAACAAAGCACAAAGGCGTCACATTTCATAGGTAAGATTTCGTTTTTTATGTTTTTGTATGTTATGAACTTTTGTGCTTAACAAGTAATGTTATTGATGATAATACAGTCTCTTACTGCAGTGACCATAAGGCAAAGTAGCACCAACTCACACTAAATTCTAGACTTATGCTAGTTTTGTTGAATAAAATAAGCAAACAATGTTATGAAATATGACAAGAAGACGCTGCGCTGCCAGAAACTTGTATTATTGTCGGCTAAGTGAACGAGTCATTCATAACGGAGATTCATTCACAAACGAATCGCTCCCTCCGTCAGAATGAGAAGTGAAAGCAGGAGAAGGGGGGGGGTGTTTCAGGACATGGATTAGATCAAATTAAACAGGGAAGGAGGATAATGCATTTCCATGCACACAAACACACACTCTTTGTCAGGAATGCCCGTGCGGTCACATCCATCAATGTAGAAAAGTGATGTAAAATTATAATATTTCGTAATTTAAAAAAATATTTGCATACTGACCACCGGGGAAAACTCCCGATCATAGATACATGTGTATATGTGTATTTCTCTGGCTTTGGATGGCCACAGTCCTCCACTTCACCTTGGTCCCGCATTCATTTCAAACGACCGATACCCTGTACCAAGATGGCGGCTCTATTGACGCATTCCTTCCAATAGACAACAATAGGCCAGGCGACATCTAGTGTATATATCTATGATTTATTTATAACAACAAAAGATTTACAAATAAAACAGAATACAGTCTCTACAAACTATAGTTCATTATGAACTAAATCTATTACAAACGCATGAGAGAAATAAGGGGAAACGAGAGGGTAATATAAACATAACAATCAAAAGGCCCATTAAATACAGAGCAAGCACACATTTTAGGAGTTTAAACATCACTCTGTGAGCTACAATTTATGTAGAAGTTTCCCAGAAAGAGCAGGTACACCAATGTCACTTTTAAAACTTGTGTATAAATGGCTAGACAGCAAATAAAATATATATATTATAATTATATAAATCCTTTTATAATGATTTAATAAAATAGTTCTTTAACTTAATTAGTTAAGAAACCTTTAGGGTGTGTTGGACTTTCAAAGGGTCCTCAGCATGTTCAAAAATGGGATGGAGGCACTCTGGTCAAATTTCAGTTTTATTTAGGTTAAAGACAAAAGAGAAACCACAAACAATATGCACTGGCAGGAGAGGTTCAGCATCTCTCTCTTCTCTCAGAGACACTTCCCTTTTATACCATGGTTGTTTACTCCTTCCTCTTTCTCGCCTTCTTGTGCATCTTCTCTTGACGGTTGACCTCTGACCTCTGAAACATGCTTCAGAGCTCGTACACACAGCTCATACATCCTGTCACTTCTAAGAATTTCTACTTTTTCCGTGCACCCACACCCGACAATAGGACGTGTTGCTTTCAGCGGCCTGTAGCACTTCTCTATTCTGTGCAAATAATATGGCACTTAACCCTTTAGGCAATGTTACAGTAATTAATACTTTATAGTTTGATTGTTAAAGCCTTCTCATGCATGGACAATATGTAAAAGTTTTATCTTAACTGAAAAACACCACAGGTGTCAGGATCAATGATGATCATTATTTTATTTCAAGTCTGTAAGACTTATGAGTTAATATTTAGGTTATTCACTAAAATATATCATTTAAATCCTTCATGGAGCTGAATACAGTAAAGAGTCTATAAAAAAGATCGAAAATAAACCTGCAAACAAGCTAGCGCCTTTATAACCAGATTATTTAACTAAAGATGATCCTGCAGTAGAATACCTGTAGTCTTTTATTAGACATGATGTGTACAGGATAGAGAGGGTGTGAACAGTTAATTGTTTGTTTTGAAATTTGTGAATCGGAAGTTATCCAATAATAAACCTGAAACACGCGTGGTTGTTGTCATGCGGTGAACTCAGCCAATTATGTATAATCGGTGTTGTCATCGCAGCTCCAGCAGTCGCTCTTCAGACGCTGCACCGGCTGAATCAGTCGTCTGATCTCGGAGCGCTGTTGCGGTACTTTGATGCCACATGCGACAGTCACGTGGTGTCCACGCAGCTTCAATCCGGACAACATTTCTAACCAGCATGCACTGCTTTAACTGCTGCGCAGCGCTGCATGAAGTCAAACGCTCCTATTGTTTTTGTTGCGGGAGCAACGCGAGGTTGACTGGAGGAGAACCGGCTTGATCTGGCCAATGGCAGCAGGATTAGAGACTCTGAGGTGCCGTACGGGCCAGACACCTGCAGCGTGGAGTAAACAGATCTACTGCTAAAAGGCTTACAGTCGGCTTGTTATGTATTAAATACATTTACAAAGATGAAAATGAAGGATGATTTTGCTGTAATTTTAGTTAGCTGTGTATGAACACGATACAGCTTCAGTTCTAGTTTTTTTAAACTCAAGTTTTTATTTTTATTTCAATTAACGAAAATGATTTTCAATTTCAGTTCTCATTTTTTTTGTTCGTTTTCATAAACTATAATAACCTTGCACTGAAAATTACAGAATTAAATACGATTAACTTATTACGTGTGAGTGTGTGCCACCTCTCATGAAGCCAACAGAACCTGACAACAAATGAAAAACATTTATTAGGCAAACAACGAGCTGTAACATCTAACATATTCTTCATTCACACAACATTTTATATGACCTCATTTGGCTTTAATAACAGCTTGCAGCTCTGCTGGCAATGATTATGTGTACGTTCATGTAACTGCCTGAATGAATAAATTAATAAACAGATAGTCTAATAAAGTGCTTCACCATTTTACTGCCTTTCCTGAAAACTGAAAAACAAAAAAAAACATGTATAACAACAATCACATATAACCATCAGAAAGGCCACTGTAAGTAAAGAGCTAACACATACTGACAGATTAACCATTACAGAAACATACCATTTAATTTTGCCAATCACAAATACAGTTGTGGCACAACCCTTACATTAGGTGCTTGTCTAATGAATGCATGCACGGTGTGTGTGTGTGTGTGTGTCCATACGTGCACAATTAACAGAATATTTAGTAAAATTGATTTATATACTCGTTGACTGACACTAACCCGTGACAAATGATGTTTCTCTCTAGCCGTTATCACAACAGCAGTGCCATGTCTGATCAGCACTTTCTACACAGGAAAAAAATGACTGGATAATACTTGCTTTATATCAAAGACAGTAATGAGATCACAGATATTCATTTACCGTGTTTTCTTTGGGGATGCATGAAGAGCATGGGTCATCCAAAGGCCTGTTTGGAATGAGCGGTGTGGGAACCGGATCATCCTGGATCTCCAAGTTCTGAGTTCTGTTGGCAAAACAGAGTTAGTGCTTAAGCCAGAAAACACTGTTTCACCAGTGTCGAAAGCATCAAAATCACCTTAATATTTCACAGGAACAGGAAGAGGCTTGTAGATCCACAGTGTCTTCTAATGTCGTTCCATTATCCGACCTGTTACTTGAGCTCCCCGCATCCTGAGCCGCCAATGTTGGCCCACCATCTGCTCACACATTGTTGCTGGATGTCTCCTGTACCGATCTGTCTCTCACACATATAGACCCTTACAGTCTCTGATATGTTACCAATTACAGATAAACTACACACAGCAGACATTTAGTCCTTATTTAGGTTTAAAACAACATGAAATATAGCCCACAGTCAGCAAACCTCTCATGATTAAATGTGTCTGTAATCTTCAGCAGCACGTGTCGCCTCTTGTTAGAAAGTAATTCCATCATTCAGAGTTCATAATAGTCCAAAAGGTGATGATAATAGTTAAACATGGCAGTTTATTCACGTTTGCTGGAATAATAATGTGCTCCTTTTTTCCTGCTTCTCCTTTTGTTTTTTCGCCATCACTCTCGCGTTTGTCAGTTTCAGACAGGATCAGGTTTCAAAGGCACGTCAATAATCAAGCGCACGTTATTATCATCAGCTCAAGAAGTGTGTTATTTCAAATATAGACGCGAGCGCAAGCAAGAAAGCGAAACCGCTAGCGCAGGGGGGCTCAACCCTGTTCCTGGCGATCGACCTGCCTGCAGTTTTCAGTTGCAGCCCTTATCAAACACACCTGCCTGTAATTATCAAGTGCTCCTCACGTTCTAGATAATTGGTTCAGGTGTGTTTGATCAGGGTTGGAGCTGAAATCAGCTGGAAGGTCGATCGCCAGGAACAGGGTTGAGCACCCCTGCGCTAGCGCTTCAGACTGGCTAGTAAAAAACTACAGGGCACAGGGTAAAATCTGCTTTGTGGCTGTTCATCAAGACGACCACAAGGTTCGTTTGATATATATAATTAGTAATTACACCGTAATCTCTCAGCTGTGTATTAAAAACATGGCGGTGTCTTTGTTTTCATTCTGGCTTGTTGCGTGAGCGAATGATCTATCTGTAAACCAATAGCGTTCAGCTGCGCGTCTAGCTCTGCCTTTTGGTACCTTTTCTCGTGTGAAGGCACTTCCTTCCACCTGTCTCTCACCATGGATGGGCTCGACGACGTTGCGATTTCCACTTTAAAAGGTTAATAATTTTTTTAAATCACTTATTTCTTTGTTTTGGTCAATTTGAATTAGATTTATTTTAGATCACACTGAACGCGATTTTTGCGTCGCAGATACACTTGTACTGATTATTGTATAGTGACAAAAATGTGCTACTGCTGCTGTTATTAAATGCATCACAACTCTTTGCTTTTTCATTGTACTTAATGTTTTTACTGATGCTAACAAAAATAACCCAGTCAAGTGTTAAATGATCTTTTAGCATTATTGCCTAAACAAGATGATCAGACATTAATAAAAGCGAGCGATTGCTCCATATTTTACATTTCTGTCCAGAGAGGTCATGTTTAGATCTTGGATTGGTCTCACGCAGTCAAGTGATGCGATTTCACAGGTCAGAGTTCACCAAGCTTGAACTTTGCAACACAGTGAACTGCAAAGCTTGACACGAGCTTTCGTTTCGTTCGCATGCGTATGAATGGAAGTCTATGGTGAGAAAAGTCCAGTGTGACCGCAGCTTAACTCCAACCCTAATTAAACACACCTGAGCTAATCAGTGTTTTCAGTTCCTAATAGAAATCCACAGGCTGGTGAGTTTAGAGCTTACAGTTGGAGCTAAACTCTAATCTCAAGTGACCCAGATCTTATACTGATTTTTGCTGTGTTTGTAGTCTGAATTCTGTGTTTTCATTATTTGGTTTTCTAGCCCTCTGAGGATCTGGATACCTACATCCACAGCCTGCATTTTCCTGTCCTGTCTTGCTGGTTGGTGAGGAGAACTGCATGGTGGTTGTTGGTACAACCCCAGTTCTAACATTTGACTCTGGCTGTTTCTCAACATGCGTTCTTTAGTAGTCTTGCGTCCTCGTGTAACGTCATTATCAGCTGACAAAGTTCAGTTCCAAAACTCAAAATGTGTTCTTGATATCGAGGACGCACCGATGCAGACTTGAGCACCGAACTCGACCTGGAAGTCCCAGAAGTCATCGCGACTGGAGGTGGGAAGCGCAGCATTTTATTTAGATTTATTATTAAAGTTCAAAGAGATCAATTATTTACCTCAGGAGTTTCCCTAAATGAGACAGTGAATATAAAATATTACCATGAAAAACTTAATAAAGGAATAAACACGTGTTTGTTTGCTGAAATTTTCATTAAAATCTGTTTATTCGTATTGTGCATTTTTTTATAATGTTTTATGCAGAGTATATATTAAAGGGGAAAAACAATAACTCGCTGTATGAATGCTGTAATGCAGGGGTGCTCAACCCTGTTCCTGGCGATCGACCTTCCAGCTGATTTCAGCTCCAACCCTGATCAAACACACCTGAACCAATTATTTAGAACGTGAGGAGCACTTGATAATTACAGGCAGGTGTGTTTGATAAGGGCTGCTACTGAAAACTGCAGGAAGGTCGATCGCCAGGAATAGGGTTGAGCACCCCTGCTGTAATGTTTAAATAAGTTTCGGTTAAAAATGCGGGAAGGTCATGTGACCATCAGAAAGAACGAAGCATCCTCACAGAACGCGTTCTCTGTTCTCGTGGTCTCCTGAGTTCATTCTTCCAAGGACACCTGGCAAGACCGGTCTCCACAAGACCACAAGTCCGTTCTCTGTCTTCTTGAAATTGAGAAACAAAAAAATATGGGATGCTCAAAATAGTCGATTAATCGTTAACTGAAAGGGTGCGTTTGTAACTGATTAATGGTATCAGTTAAACGATTAAAAAACATAATTTTATATATTTTTAAAGTTTGGCTGCATAAGGGGTCGATCACAGCGAACGTGCTTTTTGCGTTGAGAGGGGCATCTGTTGAATGGTTGAACGCGAGTGTTTTATGCGCTGCTTATGCGTCCTGCGCGCCTCACGTTTTGCCATTACGTGCTGTGTGCTGGAGCGGGAAAATCGTGTTATCTTAGTCGCGTCTTTTTCATTCTTCAATAAAATGAAAGCGCTGCAGGGCATGGTTTCCGCTACATTCATTCTTCTGTGGCAGGGAGAACACCAAAATACATCTCACCACGGCTACATTACAGCTTCTCATTCAAAAACATTCAGTCGGTTTTTTTTTTTAAATAGTTGGGTTATAATCGCACCAAAACGTGTTAAAAGGTAAGTGAATTATAACAGCAAGAACTTTTCTGTAACCGTAGTAGTGCTGTACGGTATTTGTTTAACCCTTTAATGTGACATGCTGACTGACTGACAGTTGGGTAATGCGTGAGGCTAGCTGTTTGCGACGTAGCTTTCAGTTATGAACACAGTTTCTATAATTATACTTTATAAATAAAGGTCTATGGTTCTGAAAACAGTTACTTTATCTTGCTGGAGTTTATAGCCGTTTCACTTTACTTCAGGATGCATTAATGCCGCTCTGCAGGTCTATTGGACGCAATTATAAATGTTCCTAGCAAATCTAATAAATGTTGGAGACGTGCTCGTTACATAAACGCACTAAATTGCACTTCAGCAGCGTTTATTTGAGAGCGCACAAGAAAATCTGAGCTTGAGCAGAGTATATTTGAGGGCATGCAAGTAGTTTTGTGCACGAACTAGGGAAATCAGCGTGCAACCAAAGAGATTCGCATGCTCGTATTACATGAATGCGATCTCCACTTCTAATACTGCGCTCATGATATTTGTCATTGAAATAACGCCGTAGGTAGTTGGTAGATCTGTGTCTATGTCTGATGGAGTAGAGACTTGTGGTTGCTGTTTTAAGTTATCCAGAGTCGTATTACTTTACAGATCTTGAATATCACAATATTATTTAAAATTACAATTATAACATCGACAGCAACACGACTCGCGCACAATACGGGTCAGCTGATTCAGTCGTTTCCTAGTGACCTACAAAAGAGCACCACGCTGGTTTTTTTCTTGTCAACATAAAGGCAATGCGGTGTGCCTCGTGTTTTTGGAACAAAAACGTGCGCTCTTTGAGATCGGCTCCTAATTCAATTCAATTCATCTTTATTTGTATAGCGCTTATACAATGTAGATTGTGTCAAAGCAGCTTCACGTGGAAGATTATAGTGAATGTAAACTGTCAGTTCAGTTTTCAGAGATTAAGTTCAGTTCAGTTCAGTGTTGCTCAGTTCAGTGTGGGTTAATAATCACTACTGAGAGTCCAAACACTGAAGAGCAAATCCATCGATGCGCAGCTCTACAGATCCCGAACCATGCAAGCCAGTGGCGACAGCGGCGAGGAAAAAACTTCACCAATTGGCGAAAAGCGAAGATTTTAAAAAACCTGGAAAGAAACCTGGCTCAGTTGGGCACGACCATTTCCCCTATGGCCAAACGTCTTGTGCAGAGCTGCAGTCTAGGCGCAGGAAGATGGACCTCGGCGAAGACTCGTCTGTCCTTGGAGCATCACATGAGTCAGTCTCATGTTCTCACTCCACGATGACCACCACAGCAGCTGCTCAGGATGCGGCCTGGTCCAGAAACCTTGGGATCATCTCATCGCTGGTCTCGGATCGCGTCAGTGGCACTGCATAGTCTGAGGGCCTCGAGATGAGTACCCCCAGGTGGAAATACAGAATAAGGAGAATAATTAGCGTAGCTGCTGTTTATAGTGTATATAAACGAGAAGCAAATTCTTGTGTGGGGCACATCATGCGTCATACCGCTATGTACTGCACTGAGTGTATGCTTTGCTAAAAAGATAGGTCTTTAATCTAGTTTTGAAGAGCGAGAGTGTGCTGAGCCTCGGACATTATCAGGAAGGCTATTCCAGAGTTTAGGGGCCATAAATGAGAAGGCTCGACCTCCTTTACTCGACTTTGATATTCTAGGTACTACCAGAAGCCCTGAGTTTTGAGATCGTAAAGATCGGGTTGGGTTGTAGCGAGACAGGAGGTTGGTTAGATAAACAGGAGCTAGATTATTTAAAGCTTTATAGGTAAGGAGTAATATTTTAAATTCAATACGAAACTTAACAGGCAGCCAGTGTGAGGAGGATAAAATTGGGGTAATATGATTATATTTTCTAGATCTGGTAAGAACTCTGGCAGCTGCATTTTGCACTAGCTGAAGTTTGTTAATAGAGGATGCTGGGCAACCAGCAAACAGAGCATTACAGTAGTCCACCCTAGAAGTCATGAAAGCATGAACTAGCTTTTCTGCATCTGATATGGATAGCATACTTCGCAATTTAGCAATATTTCTCAGATGAAAGAAAGCAGTTTTTGTCACATGGGAGATATGATTTTTGAAAGTTAAATTGCTGTCTAATATGACACCCAGATCTCTTATAGTAGAGCTAACGCTAACTTTGTATCCCTCTAGTTGCAGGTCGAGTTGTGAGAACTGCTGTGTACAGGATTTAGGCCCAATAAGTAATAATTCTGTTTTGTCTGAGTTTAAGAGAAGAAAATTGTTGGTCATCCAGTCTTTTACATCTTTGATACACTCGGTTAGCTTAGACAGTTCAGACATCTCATCAGGTTTAGTTGAAATGTATATCTGAGTATCGTCTGCAAAGCAGTGAAAGCTGATCCCGTGTTTTCTAATAATGTCCCCCAGGGGAAGCATGTATATGGTAAACAGAAAAGGGCCTAAAACTGATAAGTATGACCTAAACCATTGAAGAGCCTGTTTTTGGACACCTGTAGAATTTAAGCGGTCTATGAGAATATTGTGGTCAATGGTGTCAAATGCGGCGCTAAGATCAAGTAAGACTAATAGTGAGATGCACCCTTTGTCAGCATCTAAGAGTAAATGGTTGGTTATTTTTACTAATGCGGTTTCTGTACTGTGATGAGGCCTGAAGCCTGACTGAAACACTTCAAAAATGTTGTTTGTCTGCAGAAAGGAGCATAATTGGGTAGAAACAACTTTTTCTAGTATTTTAGACATAAACGGAAGATTTGAAATAGGCCTATAATTAGCTAAGTTGCTCGGGTCCAGTTGTGGTTTCTTAATAATAGGTTTAATAACAGCTAGCTTGTAAGGATTTGGAACATGGCCTAAAGATAACGAAGCGTTGATAACATTAAGGAGAGGTTCTCCTATAACAGGTATCAGTTCTTTCAGTAATTTTGTTGGAATTGGATCTAACATACATGTAGCTGATTTAGAGCTATTTATAACTTTATCTAGCTCTTCCTGTTCTATGGCTTTGAAGCATTGTAGGTTATTTTGATTCAGTTGAATGTTTACTGGATCTGGAGTATAAGGTGGTGCAGAAAGTTTAACATCTTCTATTTTCTGTCTAAAGCCTTCGATTTTATCACTGAAAATATTCATGAAGTCATCACTACTGATTTGCGGTGGGACATTTTGTTCCAAAGATGATCGATTATTTGTTAGTTTAGCAATGGTGCTAAATAAAAATCTCGGATTGTTATGATTATTTTCTATCAGTTTGCGGAGGTGCTCGGCAGATTTAAGAGCTCTCCTATAGCTGGACATACTGTCTTTGTACGCAATTCTAAAAACCTCTAAATTAGTTTTTTTCCATTTACGTTCCAGAGCACGGGTTGCTGTTTTGAGAGCGCGAGTATGATTTGCAACACATATTTGTTAACTCGCAGGACAGTAACACGTGCAAACACACGTGTCTACAGACATATTTTGTCAAAGAAGCAAAATGAAAGAAGGATATTTCTGCTCACAGTTTGACAGATGAGTTGACATAATCCAGCACTGATGCTGATCGCCTCTGTGCTGCCTGGAGCCGCGTCATAAACTTAACAAACAGGCTATTGATGATTTAGTGTACAACCAACAAACCAACCTTTCTCCATTTAGAGAATTACAGTTATTAATAATAGTTCTTATATTATATCAGTTTTTAAAATAGCCTGCAAAATCTACCAATCAAACAAATCTAAAGATGTTCTTCATTTTTGTATAATGATAACTCCAAACCAAACTGAGGCTTTCATTTTACAGCTTATAAAACATGCATGCACAATAATGCAATATCATATGTAAACTTGTTATACAAAGAGTCAACATATGAGCCTTGAGGTTCATTATCATTTTCTTTCATCACACGCAGCGCACACATGAACCGCGAGCGAGACTGAGGATATAATTCATAATTATAAGACATAATCTTTTTTTTTTTATTAAGGATTTTCAAATAGTCCAAAGACAATCAGACAAACAAACAAACAAACCCCAAGCGCTGCAAGTTAAATAAGATTTTACAAATGCAAGTTTAAAAAAAGAAAGATAATAATGATCAATTAAAAAATATATAATTAAAAATAATCAAAACAAAACAAAAGACGCCAGAACTCTCTTAAAATAAAATAAAAAATTCAGAGTTTATGTAGAAAGGATTGGAGAGGTTCCCAAAGTCTCCTGAATTTGTCCTGTTTGTGGTTGAGGTCATAAGTTAATTTTTCAGTTGAGCAGCTTAATAATAAAGCTGGAGATTAGGTAAGGAGAGACCCCCAAGATCTTTTGGTTTACAAAGTTTAAAAAGACCAACTCTCTGTTGCTTATTATTCCAAATATAACGGGATATGCAAGAATTCAATGTTTTAAAAAATGATGAAGCTAAATAGCATGGAAGACTTTGAAAAAGGTAGTTCAGTCGAGGAAGTATGTTCATTTTGATGACATTAATTCTGCCGAGAAGGGAAATTGGCAATAGAGTCCAATTCTCCAAGTCTTATTTAATTTTTTTAATTAAAGGAGAAAAATTTGCTTCAAACAAATTATTCAAATCAGGAGTGAGGGAAATGCCCAAGTATATAAAGCCTTTTTTAGAAACCTCAAAAGGAAATTGTATAGGAGGATTGTGGAGGTAGTTAAAAGACATAGAAACAGACTTTTCAATGTTAACTTTGTAACCTGACACAGTGCTGAACAAAGCTAAGGAAACCAGAACTGCAGGAGTAGAGGTCTGTAAATTCTCTAAATAGAAGAGGATATCATCTGCATACAGGGAAATGACATGTTTTTTCCCCTTAATTATAATTCCAGATATATCAGGATTAGTCCTGATAGACTCTGCTAGAGGTTCAATAAATAATGTGAACAACAAGGGTGATAGGGAACAACCCTGTCTGCAACCTCTGCATACTGGAAAACCTTCAGAAATCAAACCATTTGTATTGAAAGAGGCAACAGAATCTGCATAGATATGCTTAATAACATTAAAGAGCCCCTATTATGGGTTTTTGAAAATGACCTTCTATGTAGTGTGTAACACAGCTCTAAGTGAAGTGAAATATCCAGCTAAAGCTTACATCTGAGTGGACAGTGTTTAAAACTTTTGATTCATCTATAAAAGAGTCGAGTCATAGTGGTTTAAACGAATCGTCTTGATAACGATTCTTTAGCCGTTTCGGCGTGACGTAGAGACGAAACATAATGGTTGCGCGCACAGACCCGCGAATTTAAACCTGCGGCCCCGCCCACTAACACAGCAGCTAAGAGAGGAAGATAAACAGATCCTGAAGTCATGAGTCATGAAGACGCTGTGCTCAGCTGGATATTAGTGGAAGTTTGAGGGAAAGTTCGTGTTATATTCTCTACCCAAAGATGAAGCTGTGAAGAGTCAGTGGTTGAGGTTTATTTTTGCAAAAAAGGAAGGATCAGAAAAGACTACTGATGTATGAGACTTTGACAGAGCTCCACAGGAACTATCAATACACAGCTCATGGATTATTCCTCCATTTTGTAATGAGGGTTGGTGATCATTGGGAAAAGCAGAGTACAGGTAAGCCATGAGAACATATAACACTTATACATATCGCGACTAAAACCATGCTAAAAACGTGGCGTGTGCCGCTTTCTTTGCGGATTTAAACGTGTTTGTGAGCTTGCAATCCTGTCGTTTGTCATGGCTATGGCTACCGTCAGCTGTTCTTACACACGTGCGGCGGTCAAGGTTCAGAATACTTCAGCTTTTGCCGCTGTGTGGATTAATACTGAATGTGTGTCATTGTTAATAACAGAGCAATATGCTGGTGTTTAACTGAACTGCTTTAATGCACTCATGCACACACAAAAAATCCGGGAGACTGGGGGAAAGTGAGGACCGGGAGTGAGCTGGTGCGTGTCGCGGACAAAAGGGAGAACCGGGGGAGTTCACGGACGCCGCCCTCACTATTCTATGGAGGCGCCGGCCCTAATAACACTGATGAGAACCGGGTACTGTGTTCTGTGGTGTCAGTAACTAATGTGAAGCTGTTTCTTTAATGTACATTCTTATGTATTCTGTTTTTGAATGTTTCTGTTGAGGACTTTTATTTTTGTGTTGTGTCCTCTGAGGAGGAGGGTAATGTGTGTGTGTGTGTGTGTGTGTGTGTGTCTGTGTGAAAAAAGAGCAGGTAGAGCAGAGTTGCCAGATTGGGCGGTTTCCCGTTCAATTGGACTGTTTTTAACTCGATTGTGCGGGTATAAACACTTGTCGTGTTTTTCGCGACTGTCACAACCGTGTTTTCCAGATGAGTGGGCGGGTTTTTTTGCATTTTGGCGGGTTTTGGATAGTATTTGGGCTGGAATCAGTCAGCTACATCTGGCAACACTGAGGTAGAGTGTGACGGGCTAGGAGACTCATGTCGATTTCCTCCCCAGTTCTTGGAGTTTTTGCTCAATAAAATAGTTGTCGTCAGTATTTTCAAGTCCATCGTCTGTATTTACATTCACCCACTGCTGAAATCCACACCTTACACTAATATGAAGCGTGTATGCACTCTGACTACTTCTATATTGTTGATAAGCTGTGCTGGGCATTTCACTCTGTCTCGTGCTGAACACTGTCAACCAATTGCAACAGGCTGTCATCGGTCCAATCAGCGCAGATTAGCTTTGCGCTAAGGAGGGGTTTGGGAACAAGTCCCCAAAGTCGCTGGGAAAATTAGGTAAAAATAAATGCAGATTATAAGGCCATGAAAGTGTTTTTTGACCTTGCATACATATTAGACTGTTGTTTGAGACCCTTACAACCAAAATATGACCCTATTTAATGTATAATAGGGGCTCTTTAATAAAATTAGAACTTAGTCCAAATTTTTCCAAAACTAAAAACAATAAAGGCCACTCTACACGGTCAAAGGCCTTTTAGGCGTCCAGAGATATTATCATTGATGTCTTTTTCTGAGTATCAAAATAATGTATAGCATTAAGAGCGCGATGTACATTATCCGATCAATGCCTGGATTTCACAAAGCCTGTTTGATCAGGATTTATAATCTTGCCATTATCTTATAGTCTACATTAAGGAGACTGATAGGCCTATATGATGAGCAATCTAGAGGGTTTTTGTCTTTTTAAAGAAGTAAACTGATTGAAGCATATGTCCACGATGGAGGTATTTCATCTTTCCAGATATTATTGAACACAGGCATAAAAATTGGGTGAATGTTAGGCCAGAACTTTTTGAAAAACTCCAATGGGAAACCATCTGGACCAGGGCACTTCCCATTCGGCATTGACTGAATTGCCGCCCAAACCTCCTCTACTGAAAACAGGGCAGTTAGGATAGAACGATCTTCCTCAGAGCATAAAAGTAATCAAATATTACTTAAAAAGGTGGCAATGTCAGAGTCTGTCGCTTTTGATTCAGAGCTATATAACGATTTATAAAATTCCTTAAAAGTATTATTTATAACTAGAGGGTCAGTTGAAGTGAAACCATGTGTATTTTGTATCATATTAATTGACCTGTCGTTATTTTGATTCTTTAGTTGGTATGCTAATAACCGACTAGATTTATTTCCGAACTCATAATATTTTTGTTTGGTAAAAAGCAGAATCTTCTGAATATGCGAGGTATGATCCCTATTTTATTTAGTTCTTGCATTCACCAGTGCTTTTAAGTTTGAAACTGAAGGTGATTGCTTATGTATTTGTTCTAATCTGGTTACTTCCTTTTCAAGATTTTTTCTATTGCCATCTTTGATTTTTTTAAGATGAGAAGTGTAAGAAATAAGATGACCGCGTAGAGTGGCCTTGGCTGCATCCCAAATCATGGCAGAAGAAACAGGAGAGTCTCTATTATCAAGCCAAAATTGAGACAAATGATTTGAAACAAAAGACAAAAAGGAATCGCTGTTTAATAGAGATGTATTGAATCTCCAATTTGAAGTTCTGGGAATACTGAATGCGGGATCGATTTCCAAACGTACTGCTGCATGATCTGACAGGACAATAGAGTCAATATGACAAGATTGAACTGCATGAAAAAATTGCTTGGGGAGAAAGAAATAGTCAAGCCTGGAATACGAATTGTGGGGGTGAGAATAAAATGTATAATCTCTCACTTTAGGATTTAATTGATGCCATACATCTATTAAACCAGAATCAGAACATAGGTTAGTGAGCACCTTTGATGTATTAGGGTTTGATACATTTACAGATTTGTCTATGGAAGCGTTCATTATACAGTTAAAGTCTCCAGCTAGAAAACCTAAACCTTTACAATGGTGCGAGAACAATAAGATCATATGGGATATAAAACTAGAAGAAGACATCTTTAATCTAATGACTTTTATTAAAAATGTTGACAGAGGTTTTGTGAAATAATAATAACAGTGGAGGATTAATTAAATGCATATTTCCTGTGGAGCGATCGATTTGAGGGAGCCTGATATTTTTATTTGACTGAAGAAAAAAAACATGATTGAACAAACAGCGATAAATAAGTGATAATGACCTCGATTTCACTTCTAATCTTCAGTTTAGCAGTTCAGCTCTTTAGCACTTTTGAGGACTTGTTATTTAAGCTTTTTAAGCACTTGCTATTGTTTAGAAGAAAACACTTTATTTGACATTGTACTTTTAAATAAATAGTGCAAAGCATAATCATTGAAGTCAGTCTATCTGTCTCGGTTAACCAGTATTTTAAGCACTTTAAGCTCTTGTTACTTTAATTATGTTATTATCGTCAAAAAATCATTATTGTCAATTATCGTTACCCAGCATCTCTCCCCCCTCCTCCTCCCAAATAAAAACTTCTGGCTCAGGATTTTTTTTCACTTTAACCCATGGGGATATAATGAGTCATTTTTGGTGAACAGGTGAGATATGCATTACTGCAGTACGCATTACAGCGGTATATTCACCACATAATAGGCAACTGATTAGAAAATAACAATCAAAATTCAAGCTAGGTTAGCCTAGCCGCCTCATACGCTGACCATTTAACAGCTTAGTTCAGCAGGAGAGGTGACATTTAAATCTAATCTAATAATAACTAATTAAACCGGGATTTCTCCTTTTTTTTTGTTTTTTAGCCAAAAAGCCTGATAGACTAATGTTGTGCAATAAAATATAGCATTACTAACCCATGAGAAAACAGGCATGGACAGTGCTTCTACATAACTCATTCACAGAAAGAGCAGCCAGAAAGGGGGAACTGACGGATTTGTGCCGAATATTAGCATCATTGACCCATAATAATGTACAGCACCTATAACTGTCAGTATGTTTGTGTGCTTTTTATACTGTTTCTATTCTTATCTGCAGTTCAGTGGAAGTAAATATGGAAATGGAAGAAATGAAATGAAATGCAAATCAAAGTATAAATAGCAGAAGTGAACAAATAGATTTTCCCTACCAGCAAATATTAATCAGACACCAAATATAAAAGCAGACACTAACCCGCTATAATGACTAAATCTCCAAAAGACTTTTTGAAGTATATTGATCGCAAGTGCTCAGTTTGTGATCACATCTCTGTTTTGTTCTGTTGATATGTAATTTCAAATATTCATAGTTTGAAACAGATGGAGATATGACTGCTATTAGTGTGACTACTATGGCGAGGGCTTAGACGGAGCAGTGCTCATAATATCGAGAAAAAAAGAAAGAAAAAGTCAGCTGGGAAACATAACCTGCACTGTATTGTTGTAGGAAAGACAGTTTAGATCTGTTTAGGGTAAGAGGTGTGTGAGTTAATGCCGTCGGTCTATCACTAAATGTGTCAGGAATATCGAAACAAAACCAACTTAACTCCGCTCCTTTAGCGCCCCTCACACAGCTTGATCCACGCTGGCATTTCTCCTCTTGGGTTTTAGGTTTTGAAAAGGGAAAAAATTACACCACCCTGTCCAAACTTTTAGTATACCGGGTGTCAGATTTGCACAATCCATATGCACAACACTGTGGCCTGTTTCCCTCGCTCGAAAGCTTGACAGAGCCCCTGCACATAGCTACGGTTGCTAAGCCACAATTGGTGGATGGCGGTTTTTGGGTTTGGCTTAGCGAAGGGTCAATTAGAAAAATACTACAAACTATAGACCTTCTTCTTAGAACACAAAATTACCCATTACAGGGCTCGAAATTAACTTTTTTACTTGGTAGCACCGGTGCTCCCAACTTCAAAAATTTAGGAGCGCCAGAAAAAAATTGGGAGCTCCCACCAAAATTGAATGAGCACCACTGCAAATTGTATATTAAGGGATTTATTGTATTTGAAAACAACATCAATCAGGACTAACAAAAACCAGAAACAACTATCTAACTATTGTTGTGAAGAATCATTGATATCTGTGCAATAATTCCAAAATGAATGTCTAATAATTATAAAATATTAATGATGATGATGACAATACTAACAATGAATTACATTTGTCATTATGATGCTGCCCTGAATGTGCTTGAATGTGAGTTATGTACTGTAAAAGGTCCTGCTGTTACTTTATGAAAAATACATTTATGGTTTGCATCAAACAGAAATGAAGCATTGCAGTAAGAAATATTTATTTTGCACTATTGTCTTTATTTCATAAATATTTCATGCATGTCGATTTCATAAATAATATTTCTGCTACAAAACTAACGTAAGAATAAAATAAATCATTCAGTCCAATGCTGAAAGCTGCAAAGCAGTCATCAGGAAATAGAAGAATAATCTACATCTCAAGAAAGAACGGACCAAAGAAAGTAAAAAAGTCTCTTCTACACTCTTTAAAAGTGTTGGTTTCGGTTTGTGTCATTGTAAATGCTCGGTCTCGTTATGAGCTGATTTTCATTTTTCTGTGTTTGTGGAATAAAGCAGGCGAGCCGACCCAATATAAGAGCAGGCAGAACAGAATTCTCGCGATGACCACCGTAGCAGCACCGTTCTTTGTTATGAGCTGCAGATTCAGTTTAAACTTAGTAAAGGCGAGCTTCTTTGGCGTTGATGTGTACATTTTACATTGAGCAGACATTTGCGCTGAACACGCAGTGAATGCAACGCATCGAGATTCGGGATCCTTCTCCGAAAACACTCGATTGATCTCGGCTGGCGATTATAAGCTCCCTGTTATCTGACAGCGGAAAGCCTTAAGTGATTGACAGCTGATATGAACCAATATAGCGGCAGGGAAGTCCGATTCAGCACATTTTTAGAAAAAAATCGAAACAAGTCGCACTGCAACCATTATATGCAGTCGCACACATGCTCCCAAATATATTATGAGGTCGCATAGATTAAATTTTGGCCTCATATGTGACCAAAATGGTCGCAATTTCGAGCCCTGCATTATGCTTTGCGTGTATGCACAAGGAGAATGCTGAGAACTTCCGGTTGGCAGCTGATGCGTGTAAACAGTCACATTTAGACAGCTTTAAAACGATAGTTTTAATCTATTTTACCTGCTTTTATCATCTTTAAACTAATACCGTTGTTGATGAGCGCCACTTCCTGGACTGATCATTTAAAAAATGTGATCTAATAGGATGGAAATCAAATGCTGAGGCATTTTCCCCTCCTTGTCAGACGGCATCTTCTGCAGTTTAAATGAAGCCTCGTCATCGCTAAAGTCAACAGTTTCTCTCTCTTTCTAATATATAATCAATCCAAACTAATATAGTTCACCAAAATGTTTGACACACACACACACACACACACACACACACACACACACACACGTAGCCTGTACTGTCCCACTAACACACAAAAACACTCCGTAATCCACTCAAAATGCTATTGAAACCCATTTTCGTAGCGCAAATTACCAGTTGTAAACGGAAATCTAAACATTCTACCAGAAGACGCTGGTCACTAAGGTCTATAAAATACTCCTCATGAAAATACTTAAATATCAGACAAATCCAGATGCAAGCGGGCTGCGCTCCAGACCAGTTCAGCTTGATGACGTATGATGTCTCCGACACCGCCTGTAGTCCCATTTAGCAACTTGATAGCAAACATCTTTTTAAAGAAGCGTAGCCGATTAAAAAAATCAAGAGTGTGATGTAACTGATGTGTTTTATGTCGTAGAATAAAACGTGAAAGTATCTTGAGTTTGTGTTAGCCACAAACCTTATTTAAGCGCTAAAACTGAAATCCCATTCAAAAAACCCAGGGACTTTGGGACGAGGAAACCGGTGTTACGGTTTAACTGGTGACCGTGTTAACTGGTGTCCCTTTCCAGATGTAAGCTATCCACGTTTGCAGATTGGCAGATTCGTCACTTCTTCACAGCAACAAAACATGCCCCTACCAAATAAAGATTCTTATTACTTGGTGTCAGTGTCATTGTAAGCATTATTGATTTTCATATATGTGTAGCAGAACAGTATATCACCAACATTAATCCAAAAAAATATATAACTTTCATGTCATCAACGGGATTCAAACTTGTGTAGTTAAAAGATTCAGCACACGTATCATACACACATCTAACTGAGCTATTCAGAAGCACACGGGTCTGTTTTAATAACTTTATCAGTCAAAATATGGTTAGCTGTGGTCGTGAACTCGTGTTAACCTGTTTCCTTCGACTCGTGTTAACATGTTTACATGTACTCGCGTTAACATGTTTCTACAAACTCTCCCGCTGATAGAATATAGCTCTGAATGACAAAACGATGCTTCATCAGTTGGTCAAACCATGTTTTTTCATAGTTGTAGACTCATGGGTAGCTGTGCCTTTGCATCGTGTTAACTCGTGACCCATGCTCACACATGTACATTACGATTTTACAAAAAATGAATAAAATGACTATGACTAATGTCTAATATATCTAATATATATTTAATATATATATATGTAATATTATGCAACAGAATATTAGAAAATCAGAATATAATAGAGTTCCATTGACTCGTGTTAACCTGTGTCTACAAAGTCACACGAGCTGATATTTTCTCAGAATAGCTCTAAATAGTTTCGCTAAATAGCCTACGTTATAAATCACAGTCTTTCCCCATTTTATTTTAAACAGAATTAAAAAAATCAGGCTAGATAAACAAAACTCATACATGGGATTCGAACTCGCAAAGAAAAAGGCACGTTATAAGACCACCGAATTCCTATCTAACTGAGCTACCAGAGACTATTTGATGCACGGCAGCTTCTTGTCATTTTATCGCAATTAGCCAAATCATGTTCATATTTGTGCCTTGGTACAGATGTGACCAAGATAATACATTTAAATGTTTCGATTTTCAAGTAATATTCTGTTGCATAATATTACATATATATATATTAAATATATATTAGATATATTAGACATTAGTCATAGTCATTTTATTCATTTTTTGTAAAACCGTAATGTACATGTGTGAGCATGGGTCACGAGTTAACACGATGCAAAGGCACAGCTACCCATGAGTCTACAACTATGAAAAAACATGGTTTGACCAACTGATGAAGCATCGTTTTGTCATTCAGAGCTATATTCTATCAGCGGGAGAGTTTGTAGAAACATGTTAACGCGAGTACATGTAAACATGTTAACACGAGTCGAAGGAAACAGGTTAACACGAGTTCACGACCACAGCTAACCATATTTTGACTGATAAAGTTATTAAAACAGACCCGTGTGCTTCTGAATAGCTCAGTTAGATGTGTGTATGATACGTGTGCTGAATCTTTTAACTACACGAGTTTGAATCCCGTTGATGACATGAAAGTTATAATATTTTTTTGGATTAATGTTGGTGATATACTGTTCTGCTACACATATATGAAAATCAATAATGCTTACAATGACACTGACACCAAGTAATAAGAATCTTTATTTGGTAGGGGCATGTTTTGTTGCTGTGAAGAAGTGACGAATCTGCCAATCTGCAAACGTGGATAGCTTACATCTGGAAAGGGACACCAGTTAACACGGTCACCAGTTAAACCGTAACACCGGAACTGCTAAAATGCTAACTCGCTTCAGGGTTTTTGCATACAAATTGACGTCAGAGTTCCTCCACTCTATTCACCTCATTCTCCGTGTTCGTGGGCGCAGCCATTTAAATCATTTTAGCTCGAGACTTCCGGTTTCATTCACTTCCATTTATTTTTAGACGTTAAAAACAGCTCGTTTTGCTGCATCATGTTGCAAACTGATATTCTCTTATTAAATTATTTTACTTTGTCTGTATAATCATGCAAACTCTTGTTTGTAGAGTAAGCAGTTGACCGTTTTCTCCAGTTTATCGTTCCTAGTCATTTCTCTCATAGGCAACTGAATCGGAAGTTCTTAAACAATCGCAAAAACGAGCGCACTTCCGCCTTGAAGAATAAGGTCAAAATGACCTGCCATGAGTATAACCGCATTCACCATCGGGAGGTGCTATAATCACTCTCTTAGGAGAATACTGCTTTCATAATCCAAGATAAATAAAGTTATCCAACATGTGTGCCCGATAAGCTCCACCCTTTCGCTACGTGAGTAAAGCTGCAGTCGTTGAGCATGCACTAAATTCCAGGGGTTTCATCACCGCGACGTAAAACGGGCGTGGCTCGGTCTGTTTGGGAAACACCCCCTTAAAAAAAAAAAACCCCAATACTAAGAGGTCACCGATCATGCGCAGTACAGGTTGTTTTTTTTTCGCGGTCATTTCAAATAAAGGATCATTAGCTCTGATGGATAAAGGACCTACCACGGTGGATAAAGAAGGAAAAAAACAATCATACAGGTTATTTTTTAGTTTTTATAATGTTATATTTTAATGACTTCATTAGCAAAAAACAGTCGACTACGAGAACTGTAAACCTTCATTTGTAGCCATTTGTTTTAATCCGTTTTACTGAAAATTCAACATGGTAGTTCAACAATAAAGGCTCGGGGCTTTTGTACTTCCATGGTAAACCACAAAATAATAATAATGCTTTTGGTACATTAGATTAACCGTGTTTTTGTAGTTTAAAATGTGGTAATCAGTCCTGTTTAACCAAATTAACACCACATTTTTCTGTAATAAAGCGTGGTTAATTTCTCTGACTCGATCTTAGTTAATTAACAGAACGTATATATTTATTTTCTATTTTTAATTAAAGTCATCATACACAAAACACCTGGGATCAGGACAGGTATCTGATGTTACTGTAATAGAATAACTATCAGACATGAAACACCTGGGATCAGGACAGGTATCTGATGTTACTGTATATGATATATAAAGTATTTAACACAAAACCCCTGGGATCTGGACAGGTCTCTATATTACAGTATTAATCTGACAGGTATCTTAAGTGACTTTGTTTAATATAAAATACACTAACTTCACATGAAACACCTGCGATCAGGACAGCTATTTCAAAGTACTGCATATAAAAGGCATTGGACACGAAACCCCTGCGATTGCGTACAGGTATCCGAAGCAAACGGCTGTTTTCACAATCTGCGCATGATCCGTGACCTATGCAAATGTACAGCTAGGCCACGCCCACCCGATGACGTGGTAGCGGTTACGCTGTACTGAAACCCCTGAAAAAAGTGCCTGCCGCGGTCGTTGAGTGTGTGAAGTGTCCAGCATTACAGACTTCATTTTACTGAATGAATAAGTGCGTCATCCGGGTAATTAAAGTGCACATATTATTTTAAGAGTTTTCAGTGTAAATACACTACTTACGCTACTACAAAATGGCGTAGAATAGTGCATAAAGCATGCGATTTGGGACGCACCTAAAGAATGAATGAGAGGCGCGGCCGGAACAAAGCTTTCCCTACTTCCGGTCTCGATCGCCATTTTGTGAAATGCATGCGTGAGCAGAACTTGTTCAGACTTGTCCACTATACCGGAGCTCTCCTCGCATGGTTTATTCCTTCAAAGTGCGTCCTTTCTTCGTGTGCGTCAATACCTCAGTAAGTAGCCAAGTTCCTTATCATTGTAGATGTGTTTGATAGCGCGTCATTGTGTATCTTGCTTTAAATCGCCTCAGGAAATATACAGCAGCGATGCACACGTGCTAAACAACTGGCGGGGTTGTTTGTAATCTGAGGTGATGATTTGTTCTTATCAACGCGTTGCTGCCATGTGTTGTTGGTGTAAGTTTATATTCAGTTTGATCGGCATATATATTCATATTGATTATAACGAGCGCGCGTGAGGGCTATCGCCGCGCGCGCGCACACATCTATATGCCTTCACTGCAGCAGGGGAGAGGTGGGCCAGTCAATCAATCCAGCATTGGGGTTCTTAACTCACTGCACCAGTCTGTGTTCGTCATGAAGTCATCTGTGCTCAGGTGTTGTTTCAAAATCAAACTCCGAGGACAAACCTGACTCCGCTTCGCGTGCACGCGCGTGACGTGTTACACAGCCGCTGCAGGTAAAGTTTGAAACTCAGCGGTTTATCATAAACCTTTCATCGATCATTTCTCTCGCATTTGACAGCAAGAAGGAACATAGAGCTGTCTGATGGACAAGCAGCAGCTACATGTGTTCAACCGAATCTAAAACGCCAAATAGATGAGTTAGTGCCTCATTTCTAAAGTAACTGTATTTAGCATTTCGCTTATACGGTGGCTCTGCACTGTCAAAACACCTCTTAAAACTCTTTTTATGACATTATATATTTGTAAATGTGCACATCACTGTAACACGTTTTATTCGAGAACATATGAGCTGGTTTCAGTCCTTAGCTCTTTCATTTTATTTAAGATAAATTTACTTTACTTTCAACACTTAAGGATCAACAAAACATCATTAATTTATGAAAGTGCGTGTGGTCGAGCAGAATAAAAAATGATAATTAATTATGTTTTACATTATTATACAAAGGAATGAATTATTTTCTGGCGGGATCCGAATCTTACCATTCACGAGCCGATTCACAGAGCCGAGCAGACTCGTTTGTAAACGGCACCGTCACGAGGCCGCGCGCGCGTTTTATCGCTCATCAACGGATTCGGTAAGTGTTAATGTCAAATTACGTCAGTTTTCAGATCGTGTTCATATATTGATGAACACTGTATGTCATTTGAAAGTGTTCACCAGATAACACTGTCGGTGGTACTTTTGTCAGGCTGTTTGTGGTTAGCCGAGTGTTTGCGCGCCATTTTAAACTAGAAATGAACGGACGGTGCCTGCAGTGCTAAGCGGGAGACTTTAGACACGCGGGATGTTTTGAGCTTTGTTACGGAATGAAAAGGTCATTATCTTAATTATTTTACTCTGTGTCCACTAACTGCGTCTGTTTCCCCACAGCATTGAAGTGAAGTGACGACTGACGGACAAAGTAAGGTAAGCTCTGTCCTTCACGTACATTAAGCATAATGGCCGTCATCGCCTGATAAATCATATCGTCGAAATTACGAGAAATGCGCTGTATATTAATCACGTTTATCATGTAAACTTTTAGAGAGTCTTTCGGCTTATTGTAGTGATGTTGATCACAGGATCAAATCTGGTTTATTTTCAAACATTGATATTTTCAGCTTAATCTGGCCTGCCTCATGCACGAGATGTAGATTTACAATGTTCTGTTTAGTGGCCATGTTTATGGTTAACACTGTACAATGAGGCTAAGTTTGGTAACTTAAGTTGATTAAACTAAAATCCCCAAGAAAAAAAACGTTTTATTAAATGGAGTTCATTATAAAATGTAGTTGTATTTTTAACACTAGCAGTCATTAATAATGGTCTATTTTTCACTGTTAATTTTAGAGGATTAACTAACGTTTTCTAATGTGAGACCTTTATTGTTTACGTATGTTAATGTTTCCTTTGCGCACACACACGTCCTGATTGTTATACCTGAAGTGCTTGGTGAGTGTACATCCTCCTCATGTAAAATGTCATCAAATATTATCACAATTATATAGTATCGATCAATCGAACCCATCAGCGACGATCGAGCATGAAAACGATGATCGATTAACTCTAAAATTAAATTACTTTCAATCGTTCTGATTATTTATGCTGGTATTTGGGCGGTAGTTTGATATTTGATTTGGTTATGGCTGCAGGGAGTTGCGTCTAAACAAGACATGAGAGCAGATCTATAGGGGGTCACACACCAGAAGCGCCGTGTCGCGCCACGCAGCGCATTTCAGAATTCTAAACATACACAGCGGTGCCCAGCACGACTCAGGACACTGTTCATTTTTCTGCCGCGCCACAGAGCGCCATCTGAATAGTTTCATTTTAAATACCATGCGAATGTGCGGCCACAGAGCGCCATCTGAGTAGTTTCATTTTAAATACCATGCGAATGTGCGGGTCAGGTGTGTGATCCTTTCATCTGTCATGTGCGCGTCGTGTCTTGACAATCTTTTCGGGGAGGACTAGCCTAGTATGAGTAGGCTAATGTTTTACCGGATGACACCAAAATCAAAAGCTACTTCAGGGAGCCATGCATCTATCTAAACCCGGATCCTTTATTGTGGTGTAAAGTAAATGAGTCTCGATATGCCCATTGGTACCTGGCTGTTCCTGCAACTTCTGTTGAGCGCCTTTTTCCTCCGCCGGTCTAATTGTAAATAAACTTCGCACTCGGCTTTCATCGGAGCATGTAGACCGACTGATCTTTTTGAATAAAAACATGTAGTCCTTCCTTGTGTTAAGTTTTATTAGCCATGCATGGTAAAATATTCGGGCTGTATTTGTTTTAATTTTAAGCAGCATAGTTAAATTAGGCCGGCTTTATTTTATTTACTTCCACCGACTGATCATTTTGAAAGAAATGTTATTTTACCTAATCTTTAAGTTTTATAGCTGTGTTAAAAATATTCAGGCTATTTTTATTTTAAGTTTAAGCAGCCAAACTATTCTATAATTTTAGTTAGGCTATGTGCTACTTAACAGCCGTTTGGTTAAGTTTTGGTGAAACTTTATTTTTGCGAACGTTTTAAAATTAAAAAAAACCTTTTTGATCCACATCTGTTGTGATGCTGCTGAAGTAAAATATTGTTTTGGTAAAAATGTCAGTTGAATAAAATAACTGAACTGCAGAGTATCATATGTGTGTTTATTGTTGTCAACAATATAGAAAAAGGTAAGTTATAGTTTTAAAAACGGATCCAAATTTCTATATTTATAGAAATAACAAGACACGTATTGAAGGGGATAATACTGTAAAATAGCTTTGGTTTCTCTTTTCTGCGCGGCTTCAGTTGCCGTTGTTTTAAAGCACCCTGCGAACCGCATCCACTTTCTAGTTGGCATGTAATTCAAGCTCGCATGCATTTTGTGTAGATAAACACAATTTGTAATATAACATTTTTATATTGTGTCTCTAGGCTTTATGATTAATTTTATTTACAATGCGTCATGTAGCCTCACATCAGTGGTGGTTCTAGTTTAAATGCCACCCTGGGCGAACCACCTGCTTTAAGAAATGTACTTAGAAATAAATAAAATTATTAATATATATAATATAATATAATAATATTATTATTAATATTATACAATTATTAATCTAAATAAATAACAGAAATCAATCCTAAATGTAACTGGAAAACATTTAGACAACTGGAGTGATATGCTAAGATCTCTTAAGAAATCTTTTGCTTGAATATTAAAGACAATTAGAATACAAAAAATATATTTAATGTAATTATCTGTTGTCTTAGACCCGACTCATGGCTGAGAATTAATGGTATAAGTCTTTCCTCCCTGATTCATCATCTCTCCTTTCTGCTTCATAGCCATATAGTCAAAATAAGATCATCATCATATTATAACTTTAGTTTTGTCGACTTGCAAAGCTCGCTGCGTGCTGACACCTCTGCATTAAAGTTACTCCGGTTTCACAGTACATAAACGGCATGTATTTTATCGGCGTACATGTACACCGGGAAAAGAGCAGCGCGTGAGGTGCGCGGGAATGGTTTTCTGCACGCATGCATGCGTCAGTTTGCTTTCACCACCTTTGTTTCTGTTGCACATAGACAATAACAAACTTCCACATGCAAAATACGCCAAATGTGAATGGCCTCTAATGTCTTTATTCTGGGATTACTACTTTAAATTAATACACTTGCACAAAGTAAATCGTAACTCAAAGCTTTTACTGGGGCTCGTTTTTTTTTTTTTTTGCACCGTCTCCCCGTGCCACCTAGATGCCACCCTGGGCACCGACCATATTGCCCATGACTAAATACGCCACTTGTTACACTTCTTTAAATGTTTACTGTGTTAACCAATATTGATGGTGATTTTTAATAACCCAACAGCGTTGATTTAATTGTTTTCTGAATCCTGTTTCATCAACAACATTTTTAACAGGGCTTTAAATAATATCTATCTATCTATCTATAATTTTTTAAAATTGAATAAAAGCCCCGCCCCCTTGCTTAAAGCCCCGCCCCTCTAGCTTAAGCCCCGCCCTCGATTAATCAAGTACTCGTTTGTCAAACCTGTGGATTAATCGTAATGAAGAATGGTCAGAAATGCCCATCCCTATGATATACTACCTATTCTAAGAAAATAGATGGGGCAGGCGATGATTTGTGCACAGATTTTGATTTCATGCAGATTGGTATGACGGTGCAATATGTACAGATTGTGACTTATTTTTCTCTCTTTAGTGTTCTGCTTTTGCTGTCTTGTGCCACAAGCACTGATGGTGAACACACTGTGAGCTCCCCAACACCTTTCGCTCGATTCTCTAAGGTAATGTTGATGTCCTCCTCGTGTTTAATGTATTTTTATGGACCTGTTTACACCTGCTCACTTGTCTTATGATCACATAGCTCTCTGATTTCTGAAAACTTCACATTTACATTGACCACATACATGAAAATCTGTTAAACAGATGATTCTGATCTTCAAATCCTGCACTATATGCAAATTGAACTACTTTACATCGACTAAAGCCTCAGATTTGCCACATTTTATTTCATTTATATTATTTCAGTGTCTCCTCTAAGATTTGTTTTCACCTGTGGTGGCAGGCCTTTTACACACATCTTCCAACTACCGATAATGTTATTTCAATGACAAATGTCGTGCGGACAGTATTACAAGTTGAGATTGCATTTAGGGCTGGGCGGTTTTTTCGATTTTTTTTCGATTTTTTTTTTTTTTTTTTTTTTTTTTTTTTTTTTTTTTTTTTTTTTTTTTTTTTTTTTTTTTTTGATTAATTCGAATTTACGTTTTAAGACGATTTTATTTTTTACAAAATCGAGGTATCGCAGTTTTTTAATAAAAATATTAAAGCCGCTTTTCCACTGTCGTGCCAAACCGTTCTAAACTGTTAGACAACCGTGCTGAATTGTGCTGATTCTGTGTGTTGACGTCGCGGCTCTGTTGATGTGCTGCCACAGCTGGTAGCGGAAGCGCGCCAGGGCGGACCGGCCATTGGGAACACCGGGACATTTTCCCGCTAGAGCAACAACAGCCCCGCAGTCAGCCAGCCAGCTTCGCGAACGTTTCCATGCGCGTCGTGCTGTTTTTCGCGTCCCGCAGCCGTCTGTGTCTCCCGCGCGAGCTGTGAGACGGGGACCCGCGCACCACCTGAAGGACAGTTACGGCGTGTTGTAAATGTCGGTCACCGCAGAAAGTCAAATCTTTCTTTAATTTGGACTTTTGCTTGAATTACGGAGTGGCACAGTAGCTGTCAAGGTACTGTATGAATTAAATCATAACCCATATATGCACTAATAAACAAGTAAAATTAATGAATGAATAAAATAAATATGGATTCTTAAATGTCGGCAGTTTTTACTCAAAAAAATATCAATACGTATCGACAAATGTTTTATAAAAATAAAGCAATTTCCAACATTTCAGCTATAGGCCATTATACGATTCAGTTAAATATAAGATAGACCTTTAAATATAGATAGATATGTAACAGGTTTCTGTGGGTTTTTTTTTTTTTCACGGTGATCTTTAATATACACTGGGTGGTGTAGCTACGCACAAATATTTTCTAAAACGTCAAGCAGATATTTGTCTATAGCTTGTTAGTTATTTATGAAGACAAAAAATAATTAAAATAACAAAAATAAAACTATAAAATTACAAAGATAAAAAGAGCAGCATTCTGCTAAATATAGTCCTTTATATCCTGATATGCTGTGTTGTTTCATTCGTTTTTTTATATTTAACTTGATGCATTCGTTATTTAATATTTAAATACAAAATCGTTTAAATGGTTATATTTTACCATCAAAATGTAGTATATTTTATATCATTACCAATTTTTGATATAAAACCGCTGTTATTTTATTGATTGTTATGAAATAATTTAAGTGCTATATTTTTTATTAGTGAAAGTGCCCGCTCACTTTGAAAAGGCCTGTCTAAATATATATTTCTGCCATGCCACTAATACAGATAAACTATTGTTGCATTATCATTGTTTATTTTTCTGTTATGTACAGAGATTTGAATATTTATTTCCCCTCCAATCCTTTTTAATCTTCAAGTTACATTTTGGTCATTTTCTCTCCAAATAAAATTTGCCCAAAGCTGCACAACATATGACCATATGTTTAGTCACACTATTGCTTTTCTTTTACAAGTGAGCATGAAAAAAACTAGTTTCAGCATTTATTTAAATTTAAATGAACAAGGTAAGCTGGTAAGGTAGTTACACAGTAAAAACAAAATTAATAAAAAAATAAAGAAAAAATCAAAATCGTGAATCGGTCCAACTTTATGAAAAAATCGAGATGATTTTTTTTTTGCCATATCGCCCAGCCCTAACTGCATTTATGTAATACAAGCATGCGAACAGGAGCAAAGAATTTAATTGGTTTGAAACCTAATGTCTTAACAAATATCAAACATCAGACTAACTTTACCGTGGTCATTTACCGAACGAGGATGTCTCCAACATTTATTAGATTTGATAGAAATCTTTATGAATGTCTCCAATAGACCTGCAGAGCGGCATTGATGTGTCCTGAAGTGAAACGGCTATAAACTCCTGCAAGATAAAGTCATTGTATGCAGAACCATAGACCTTTATCTATAAAGTATAATTATAGAAACAGTGTTCATAACTGAAAACTACATAGTGTTTGCTGGCCTCACGCATTACGCAACTGTCAGTCAGCATGTCACCTTAAAGGGTTAAACCAATAACGCACAGCACTACGGTTACAAAAAAGTTTGCTCTCTTATAATTCACTTACCTTTTAATATGTTTTGGTGCGAATATGACCTGCACAGGCATTGGCTGCACGATTCTGGCTAAAATAGGCATAGGTTAAATAAATAATTTAACTGAGCATAGTATTAGCCAATAGCCTAACATAACATCATACTTTTACATACAGTGCTAATTTAAGACGTCGATCTGCCAATAGTCTCCGCTCCAAATTCACACACACATGATGGTTTCCGCTACATTCATTCTTCTATGGCGGGGTGCCACACCAAAGTTCATCCCGCCACAGCTTCATTACAGCATCCCATTCAAAACATTCAGTCGTGTTTTTTTAATAGCGGATTATAATCGCACCAAAACGTATTAAAAGGTAAGTGAATTATAACAGCGCAAACTTTTCTGTAACTGTAGTAGTGCTAATCTAATAAATGTTGGAGACATACTCACTACATAAATGCGCTAAATCGCACTTCAGCAACATTTATTTGAGAGCGCACAAGAAAATGCACTTGAGCAGTGTATATTTGAGGGCGTGCACAAAGTTTTGTGCACAGAGGAAATCGGCGCACAATCAAAGAGATTTGCATGCTGGTATTACATGAATGCAATCTCGACTTGTAATACTGCGCTCACGACATTTGTCATTAAAATAACATCACAGGTAGTTGGAAGATCTGTGTAAAAAAAGGACTGGCCCATGCTGGAAAAACGCTGCATATGTTATATTTCATTTATACCACCGTAAGCTTGACATCGAAGGCAGATTAGGGCTGGACGATATGGCAAAAATTGATATCACGATATATTTCTTAATTTCAGTCGATACGATATAATTCCGATATCGATATGGACAATATTAAAAAGACAGGAAAAACTGCCAAGAACGCACACAATGGATGTCTGTACCTACAAATGTCTACAAAGTGAATTTGCAAAGTCGATAATACCTCCAGACTCATAACTTTTTTTTAAAATAAAAACACCCAAAAAAATTTGTTGACTTTTTTTTATTTGTATTTAGCCTTTACAAACAAGAAATGTGAAATAAACTATCAAATAAACTTAGACTCAGCTTATTTATTTATATATATATATGTACACAAGGTTTCCGCTACATTCTTCCGTGGCGGTCCGCCACACCAAAACTCATCCCGCCACGGCTACATTACAACTTTGCATTCAAAACGTTCAGTCGTGTTTTTTTTTATAGTGGGTTATAATCGCACCAAAACATATTAAAAGGTAAGTGAATTAAACAGCGCAAACTGCGCTATTTTTTCAACCCTTTAAGGCAGGGGCGGACGGGCCAATTGGAACACCGGGATATTTCCTGGTGGCCTGACGGTCAATCACAACCAAAACCATCCCCGCTAGAGCAACAACACACCCGCTGCCGAGGCAACTGCAGCCAGCCAGCCAGCCAGCTTCGCTAATGTTTCCACGTGCGTGTCGTGCTGTTGTTCGCGTCCCCGCAGCCGTCTGTCTCTCCCGCGCGAGCTGCGAGACGGGAGCGCGACAGAGAGAGAGAGAGCGCGCGAGCGCATAGCTTTCAGTTAGGATGAACACAGTTTCCATAAGTATACTTTATTGATAAAAGTCATTGGCTCTGCATACCTTGACTTTATCTTGCTGGATCTTATAGCCGTTTCACTTTACTTCAGGACGCGTTAATGTTGCAAAACGCACAAAAACGCACTAAATCGCACTTCAGCAGCGGTTATTTTAGAGCGCACATAAAGATCTGCACTTGAGCGTGTAAATTTGAGTGCGTGCAAGAAGTTCTGTGCACGAACAGAGGAAATCGGCGCGCAAGCAAAGAGATTCGCATGCTCGTATTACATGAATGCTATCTCGACTTGTAATAACTGCATGTAATATTTGTCATTGAAATCGTTGGCAGATCTGTGTAAAAAAAAGCCTGCCGCCACAGCTGGAAAAAATCCTAGAGGAAACACTGTATATATGTGTGTATGTATATGTGTGTGTATATATATATATATATTAGACAGTTTGTGGGGGTTAGCTTGACCAACGTGATGAACAGAAACTTTTATCAGTGTTTTTTTTTTTGTATATGCTGAATATTTAACAATCAAAATAATACCAAAATCTTACTATTATGACATCCACATCGTAAAAAAACATAGAAAAAGAATAATAATTATAATAATAAAAAAAAGAGTAAAGGCTACATTAATATCTGCAATAGAAGAGTTGTTTGAGTATATTCATAATTCTAATTGCTTTTCATCTTGAACGTCCTTTAAGGGTTTTATCTGTCTATTTATATTTGTGTATGTAATTACCTAATTTAATTAAAAGGTTTAACATAAATATATCTTATATAGTCTATTTATATCGACTAATATTTTATAACACGTTTTAATTATTTAACAGATTTAATACCTCAATTGATTACATTCTTTCTACTTAATCAGCTTTGCAATAACCTGATTCCTGATGAATATGTTTGTGAATTTTATTTTGTAAGTTTGCGTGAGTGCTATATGCCAGCATGCAGCGAGTTTGTGTATGTGAGTGTTAATGTGGGAGTATATGCAAGGATCGTCGAGTTTATATGCATATGTGGGTGTATGCATGCATCAAGTTTATATGTATATGCGCATGTTTCATACATGTATTTAACATTCAGTAGTATAAGTGTATATGTGAGTAATTTATAGGTGTATATGCACGTGTTGATTAAGCGAAGTTTGATTTAAATCCTACACGGAGCCTCATAGCATCTATGTTTGCTTCATTGCCTTCTCTTCTGACACCGGTGGTTTCGTTGTCGGGGAGGTGGATGGTGGTGATGGTGAGGCCGCAGTTTGGTTTAAACTAGGGATGTTAACGATTACTCGATCATCGATTAATTGTCGATAAGCCTTTAATCGATAGAGCTTATCGATGACCGATTAAACATGGACATATAAAGGATAAGATATGCTTTGCGCTGCGAGACACTTATTCACGACTTTACACATTACATAATCAAGTGTGTGCAGTTTACATGACCATGGAGTCACTCTCTTGACTGCATACTGGGCGATGCATAAAACCCGCGGGGATCTCGGTTATATTTACAGGTGCTGCTGTTAATCTGCGGATCAGGTAATCAAAAAATAGGTCGCATGATATTTAAGTATGGGTGGGTCACGCACGCGTGGATGAGATCATTGGTCATGCAAACTTTAACTATTTTCTCTAAAATATTAAGATGTTTTAAGCAATCTTGACAGACTGGCACAAATATGCTTTTATTTTAAAAATCGCTCATCACGGCCAGACATGCGGTGAACATCTCCGTTCTTACAGGTTTCTGCTCTCTCGTCATCAATCAATCTCAGTCTGGGAACATGTTTAGTGCTGCGAATTTTGTTAAGCCTGTCCTGGCTCATTGTGGTCAAATTGCTTGCTTTAATGGAGGATAGGATATTGTGTATTGAGGATATAGGCAAATATATCGCAGAGAGCTGAGACCTGCATGACGACTTTAAAGACGATATTTAGCTTGTTTCGGATGATATATTACATGTTTTAATTACATTATTATACAAAATGAACAGCATTATTATTTTAATCATCATCATTAATAATAAACGAACTACAAATAATTTGACAGCTTCAGCTGTTCACATCAACATCACTTGGCCGGGACTTTCGGACTTCAGCACCACGCATTTTTAGCATGAATTGAAATAGACTTTCCTTCCTAAAGGGAAAAATACAATAATTTTTAAAATTGCAAGGCGATTATAGACATGTATTCGCAATTTCACACACATCAGCATGTGAAAAATTAAGTATTTCCATTGCGCTCTCTCTCTCTCTCTCTCTCTCTCTCTCTCTCTCTCTCTCTCTCTCTCTCTCTCTCTCTCTCTCTCTCTCTCTCTCTCTCTCTCTCTCTCTCGCAGCAGCTGACGCGCGCTGCACGTGAGGGCACTACCATACACAGTCCCATCTCATAACAAAATAATTTGCAACTTTGTTGCATAAAAATAAAAGGCTAAATAACTAAATTTAATTAACAAACAAATTAAATAAAATTATTTGTAAAAATGAAACTACAGAAAAAAGAAAGTGAAAAGAACTGAAACCAGCTCAAATGATCTGTTCTGGAATAACAGGTGCTGGAATCGAATTAATTCGATGGAATGATAAAAACAGACAGGCGCATATTTCAGAAAATAGCCTATTTATTTAATTAAAAAATATGTTAGGCCTATAATTATTTATATAGGCTATATATATAAAAATGATATATATATATATATTAGTGCTGGGCCGTTAACGGCGTTAATGTGCTGCGTTAACGCGAGACTCTTATCGCGCGATAAAAAAAATATCGCCGTTAATCTATTCTCAAAGTTGGGTTGGGAGCTGGGTCTATTCTACGCAAGCTATGATGACTTTCACCTTGATATATTACCGCGGATGTATACCTGACTGGTGAGCCGTCTGCTCTTTTGAATCAAATCAGCAGAGGCTCTAACTGCAGTTTCACTTTTCATTTATTCCTTCGTGACAAACTGGGGTATTAGACGCAAATACGGAGTAAGGACAGGTGAGAGAGTTATGGAATTTAATGACGCATGCCAAATGGTAAGAAAAAAATCTTACGCATTTCACGATGTGTGTGTGTGTTTGTGTATGTGTGTGTGCGCCGTCCTTTCTGACAGCCGCGTGTGGACCTTGTCGGAAAATATGGCGAAAGGTCCTAAAGACCGCGGTGTTTACTTCAATAATGCCACTAATATCTGCATACTCCACGTCTTAATTCCATTTCAGTGATGACTTTAGTCAGATTAAGCTCATCAGAATTCGCTGTTTGGAGCTTATGTAGACCTACAGTTTAACATTTATGTTTAACTTAATAAACAGTTGGTAAACACAAGTACATCTTATTGAACATCATTTATTTTCATCACCAATTTTCATAGTAGAATCGTTTCTCAAGCAGTTTGTGATGCATTTTGGAGATGAGACCCTGGTCTAATGCGACACCCGGCTTGAGAAACCCGTTCTCAAAGACTTATTATTTGGGTAACACACATATTCTGAATGCCTTTGGCACAATTCAAATGAGCCATTTTAATCTAGATTAATCTAGATTAATTTCGAAATTAATCTAGATTAATCTAGATTAAAAAAATTAATCTATGCCCACCTCTAATATATATATATATATATATATATATATATATATATATATATATATATATATATATATATATATATATATATATATATATATATATATATATATATTTTTTTTTTTTTTTTTTTTTTTTAATAGTCTATAATAAATTACCATTCGTTTTAGAGACATGGCTGCGGCGCGTCGGCAATAGTCTAAACGAAATTGTTTCTATTATCAGACAAACGATAAACACATGTCCCAAGCGCAACATTGTGTTAGATTTTAGCAAATACAGAGGTGACACTGTTACTGACTACTTTTGTGATGATGATCAGACCTGAAGCCGCGGCGCGCTCTACTGAAAAAACAAAACATGGATAAACGCACCGCATTGAAACAGTCACGCGCAGGCGGTGAGACCTCCGTCCGCCTCCCGTCTGAAAGGACTTTAATGCATGCATCCTTGTTTCTTCTGTGCGAAGATAAATATAATTTCATTTGCTTTCATCCATTTATATTATATGCATTTTGCAGCAGTCCCGCTGATAACGGCATGGAACCATCGAACCACCCAAAGTCACCATCAAATCCTGTCCCGCGGACCCGCGCCACACTGTTGCAGAGTCTTTTAGCTGTAAGAGCGCGGTGATTTGCATTGGTTTGAATTATTTTCTGAGATAAAACATAATGCAAATGAAGTAGATTATTAAATAAGTTTTAAAAAAAGCAGCCGAAAGTTTAGACCTATTCAATACGTTTACAAACGGTTAAATAAATGAGCAAATTAGAAACCTAACACTGCCGCGCCCATATATCGTGTCGGCGATCTCACAGGGGGACTATATGGCAATCTGAAAATGTCTTATATTGCCCAACACTAGCCGTGAGATAGCATTGGTCTGTCATAGCCTAAATGGTTTGTTCTTCACTGAAGCTTTAACAGAAGCGTGTGCCGCATGTTCACCTCTGATGCATTCAGCCTGTAGCCTAGTTTGGGTTTTTTACATATAATGTTGATTACTTAAAATGTCTTATTTTTTATTTTTATAGTTTATATCTATAAAATGAATGCTTAGCTTATTTCGTTGTGATGATTAAGCAAGAATCATAATGCATTGCATATTCGGCTCATTCTTCAGTAGCCTAGATTTGTATGTATTTTATAAACATGGTTTATAAGGATTAAGGATTAATCGATTGATTGATCGTTAATTTAAATGATCATCGATCATGGGATTTTGTAGAAACTGACATCCCTAGTTTAAACTTTTATGTTGCCTTATCTTCTGACTCTCAGTATGTTTTATCGGGTGAAACAGATTTGATGTGTTGCCGCCGCTAGTCAGCTACACTGTCTCTGGCACACTTTGCAGAGCACCGAAACTAAGTTTATCGGAACTTAAAAAGCCGAACCACTTCCAAACCACTGCATTAGTCTTTCCTTTCTTATCAACTATTTGGTCTGCATTCTTACTTGTGGAAGCTTGTTCATTCGCATCTGTATTCAGAGCACTCATTTTGTAGCTAAAACTTTCTGCGGCGCAGCTAAACCAACTGCTGTGCTGAGCGCTGGCAGCGTGTCTGTGTTGTTCGTCATCACGCAAGTGACATCAGATCACGCTCTTTCTGATATGGAATAAAATCACTGTCATAAAGAGTTTGGGCGTGAATAAAATTCACGCATCTGTAATTATAAAATCGTAAAGGAAAACGGAACGTACTCGTAATTTTACGAGGGTACAATTCCAAAATCTGCGATTAGAACAGACACAGACACGACAATTTCTTTGTCTGTTTTGTATATGACTGATAAATTTACGATGAGTGTACTTTACAAACACGAATACAGTTTCAACATGGACACGACAACTTGTTTACGAGTACGAATCAAAAAGTGACACTCCACTGTCAATGACGTCACCGCTGTCACAGGCATTAATAAACAAGCGAGAGTCATCGATCACAACAGCGCGCCTGCTGAGCTCCCACACACCGTCTCAGGTAAGATTTTTGTTATTCCCTCTTTGAGAAATGTCCGTCTTAAGCGGTAATAAAGGTTGAGACTTGATGAGGTCCGTTTTCACTGTGTTTATTGGACATTTTACAGAATCAAAATTAAGAACGGGCCGAGGATAGTGAGCATAATGTAAGTTAATGTTACAGGCAGCGAGCGCAGAATTTCTCTGAGAGTCACTTAACGCTGTTTAACTATAACAAAACATTTGTTGATTAAGACTTTTTATCTGTTTAAGTAACTCACAAACACCCTATAAGATCACCAACACACTAAATTAGACAGATTTATCCAGAATAGGTAAATAAAACAAAGAAAATTTTTTACCCTTATTAATTAATTGCAACCTTAATAAATCAGAATAAGCTAAATATAATGTGGTAAATAAGCTATCACCAATATAGAACAAACACACGGAAAGAAACACACAGAATAGTATAAGGCTAAATGATAATATAAATGTTTATGGTAATAGTTTATTAATTATAATAAATAGGGCTGTCAAAATTAGCGCGTTAACGCATGCGATTAATTTGAAATATTTAACAAGTTTAAAAAAATGAATGCATTTAACACCAGCGCGTCCATAGAGGCGACCTAGGCCCGGTCCGCACTTTCATCGAATAGTGAGCGAATCCCCCGGTCCTCACTTTCATCTGCGAACCAGTCACTTTCTTTTTCAGTGATCACCGTTCGCCTAGAGCGCCAGTTCAGCTTGCTTCAACCCTGCGTGTGTTCAATGTGCAAAAAAATATGGATAAAGGATAATATGGATCCATATGCAAATGTACTCAGTGAAAGTGCCAGATGATGTCGCAAGCTGTCAAAGACAGCCCATTCCTCTCTAGTTGATTCCAAGCGCCCTCAAATCATGTTTCATTAAGTTTGACGTGTTTCCCCCCCCTACACGCAACTTTTGTAAAGCGTCTGCTTCACGTTGCTGTGTCAGAATCATTGCTTAAGAAATACAGCCATACTTTAAGAACGCTTCGTTTAAGCAAAATTTAATGATCGTGCGTGGTGCTGAAGGCAGTGTACTGCTCTCTCTCTCTCTCTCTCTCTCTCTCTCTCTCTCTCTCTCTCTCAATTCAATGCAATGCAATTCAATTCAATAGTTGCTTTATTGGCATGACAAATGTCACAAATGTATTGCCAAAGCAGTTCTAAAGTTTACTTAAAGTAATATGCATAATAATAACAAAACAGTAAATTATATATATATATATATAATAATTAAATAACATATCAACAATACATCATATTATTCAATCTATCACATTATTATTCAATATATCACAGTATTATTATTCAACATATTATATTATTATTTGACATATCATATTATTCATACAAATCAATACAAAAATAATAATAGATCAGAGTACTGTCCATTTAACAACCAACATTTTGGAATAAAACAATAATAATCAGTATAATTACATTAGTATATTTTCTCTCTCTCTCTCTCTAGTTCACTTAAAATTCAACATGGAAATAAGTTTTGTTTGTTATTGGCATTGATTGTTTTAAAATTCAAATGGCACTTACATGCCTGTGTTTTTATTTCTGTAATATGGCTTTTCATGATTAATCACAAAAAAAGTGTGATTTAGTTAATTTTTTAATCAATTGACAGCCCTAATAATAATACAATATAATGTAACTAATATTTTAATCAAGTAATATAACAAACAAATAACAAAACAAACATTTATATTAATATTTACTAATACCTTACTTCGTACAAATTTGAAGATACTATAAAAATATATATCTGAACGTATCATCTCCTTTCCATACATCAATGAGAGGCTTAATTATTCAGCTTTCAGATGACATACAAGTCTGTTTCAAATGATTGCCTCCATGTCTGGTTTTGTGGTCCGGGGTCACATATTTAACTTATTTAATGTTTATTTATATTGATTCATAGTCTCATGAAAATGTTTAACGTTACATACCTCTGGTAAGCACAAACCCTCACACTTGCCTTTTGCTGATATCTTCATTACATAATAGATCAATGGTCTATTAATCTGGCTTTTAAAAAAGTCTTACTTAATCAACAAATGTTTTGTTATAGTTAAACAGCGTTAAGTGACTCTCAGAGAAATTCTGCGCTCGCTGCCTGTAACATTAACTTACATTATGCTCACTATCCTCGGCCCGTTCTTAATTTTGATTCTGTAAAAGGTCCAATAAACACAGTGAAAACGGACCTCATCAAGTCTCAACCTTTATTACCGCTTAAGACGGACATTTCTCAAAGAGGGAATAACAAAAATCTTACCTGAGACGGTGTGTGGGAGCTCAGCAGGCGCGCTGTTGTGATCGATGACTCTCGCTTGTTTATTAATGCCTGTGACAGCGGTGACGTCATTGACAGTGGAGTGTCACTTTTTGATTCGTACTCGTAAACAAGTTGTCGTGTCCATGTTGAAACTGTATTCGTGTTTGTAAAGTACACTCATCGTAAATTTATCAGTCATATACAAAGCAGACAAAGAAAATGTCGTGTCTGTTCTAATCGCAGATTTTGGAATTGTACCCTCGTAAAATTACGAGTACGTTCCATTTTCCTGTACGATTTTATAATTACAGATGCGTGAATTTTATTTACGCACAAAATCTTTATGACGGTGAATTTATTCCATATTCTGACGGCTGAGCACTGAACGTCATTCAGTGACAAGTGATACATGTATAAGATCTTATATAAATAATATATATATATATATATATATGCAAATTTATATCGGAAATGGGTTTAAAAATCATATCACAGTTATTGAAAAAAAATCTATCGCAATATATATTGATATCGAATTATTGTCCAGCCCTAAGGCAGATCCAAACCTAAAGGCTTTAAAACCAAAATGCTCAAGGTGTAAGTGCTTTATAGGAATTTGAAAATGAAAGCAAACTTCATAATAGCCGGGAATGATTGTGGCGCCTTTGGTGTTGATCATGCTCGAGAATGAGCATTATAACTATAGAAAGTAACTGCTTCATTCAGGAGGATCTGTAAAAACAGACTCAACTCTGGGAATCGATTCCTGTCCTAGAGCAGGGCTTGACGCTTAATTTTCAGAAGGAGCACCTGCACTCCTAAGTCATACCTGTCAACCCTCCCGTTTTTCCTGGGATTTTCCTGTATTTTACAGTTCTATTCTGTTATTATTCAGTATTTCTCCTGTATATTTAGTCTTTCTCTGAAGAGTGGCAAATAAATATTAAAGAGCCGATCCTCTCTATGCAACCCATACCGCAGAACCACAAGGGGATGCCCTTGCTCTTAAATGCGAGTCTGTTCTGTGCTTTCGCTTTTAGGCATGAAAACACAAATATAGAAATATAAAAACGGCAGGATTCCCTTCCTTTTCATCACAGGTGCCGTCTCCACTTCATATGCAATCCTCAAAACAATCATAGCGGAGAATGACGGTCAGCTGACACGCTCCAGATTCTGTACACACAATTTAAAGTGGAGTCTGGGTTTTGGGTGCGTGTTTAAACAGACGTGTACACGTAATTAATAATAATAATGTCTAAAGATGTCGATCTTGGTGGGTTTTAACAACTAATTTCGTTCTAAATGATCATAAAAAGTTAGGAAAGCAATCCAATGCTTTCTTTATAACGTTAGATGTGTGCATTTTTAAAGTGACACCTGTTATTTAATGTAATCAAAGGGGAAAAAAAATGAAATAAGCGAGAGATTCATTCGCTGCTCTTTAATCAGAATGAGTAAGTTATACAGTGAAGAAACGACTAATGAGATTTGAGAGCTTGATTTAATTTCATTATAATGGCTATTCATTTTAATAAGCTGAACTGTTTGCTAATGTATTTGCTGCTAATGTATACTTTTTCCTATTTCTTTTGTAAATAATAGTAATAAAACATATTATTGACCATTTAACTGTTTATTTACAATGAAACGGCTCCAAATCAACATATTTAGTAATTTGGGGATTTTTTTAAAGGGGGGTCGGGGGAATCCCTTGTTATGGTGGGCATATCCCTTATTTTCACATGCCAATGTTGACAGGTATGTCCTAAGTTGAAAAATTTAGTAGCACATTAAAGAATTTTAGGAGCGCAGTGAAAATGTATAAAATAAATAGTGTTTTGCCTAATAAATCTACACAAGGAGATTTTTAAAAGCAAAGCAGTTTCCCTCATTTGAATACAATAAGTACAATAGGTTTTGTTTGACTGCAACAACACCTTAAATAGCATTTAATAATTATTTATAATTAAAACTATAAGAAGTTTAGCTAGCGGTCCACAGCAGCACTGGAATCAAATTACTCTAATGAAGGACTCTAAACTGATCTGAATCAAGTCTTCAGTTGTGGACATGCCTAGACAGCTTCTTGTTGAATTTTTCGAGCTGAAAAAATCTTTCACACTGGGCAGCAGAAATGGGGAGTTAATAAGTTATTGTTAAGTTAATAAAATGTGCAGCATCACATGCTCAGAGCAATTTAATCTATAAATATATTCAAATAATTTACAATATTTGTTTTAATACTGGTTACATCAAAAGTTCTGATTGATGATTTCTTAAAAATATTGCTGGGGTGCAAGACAGAACGTTTTATTCTGTTAAAATGATCTTAAAGTAAAGTGAGTGAGATAATGAGACAAGGATTTAAGTAATCTGTTGATGGAAATTAAACCATGAACCGTGTTTTTCATATGATAGACAATACATTAAAGACATCCATATTGTAGTTGAATGCAAGGAATTGAATGCAAGGCTCGACAATAAGGACTGCCCGATGGCCCGGGGCCAGCATGGGAGACGCTCGGGCCAGTGTACAGAATGGTCACTGGCCCGATCAGGCCAGTGCTGCCTTGTCACAAAAGTTTGGCTGTGACTGTCTGTCAATTGCGTGCAAATACAATCTTAGGGTGCTTTCACACATAGACGTTTGTTTCGGAATCTGTCTCTTTCCACCCCGTTAGCGCGGTTCGTTTGGCATATGCGAGTCCAAGAATCGCACTCAAATCCGCGCCAATTAATCGAGATCCGAGATCGCCTGAATGAGGTGGTCTCTGCTCGATTGAGCTGATCGATTGTAGTGAGAAAACAAAACAATCCAACGAACTAAGGACCCAGGCTATACCACAGCGTATTATGATTGTGTAATAGCCATATATACGAATGATGAGCAGGGCGAGATGTCATTCCTACCGGTAAATGTGCGTTTCATGTCTAATGCGAAAGTGAACGCATGCTGAAATATTAACGAGAGCTGTTTATCCGTCAGGAAGATTGACCGAAGTTACCAACTGATAATCTTTCCATATTTTAATCTTATAATATGTTATATTAGGCCTGTTGTTTTGTTCATTTCTGCACTGACAGCTCGAAAGAAAGATCAACATTGATCTGCTTCATGATCTGATGCATGATCTGATGATCGGTTCATCTGTTATTTCTCTCTATAATTTAAGCCTATAATGCATAATTCTAGCCAACGTTTCTTTAATAGATTAATTCAATAGATTTTTACAAAACTTGACAACTGAAATGAGGCTCTGAGAAAGTCTGACCTTTCTGATTTATATTTATGTCTGTGGGTGTCAAAATTAAAGTGCACATTTTCGCTTATAAAATATACACAACTGGTCAAACGTTTGGGGTCAGTATGATTGTTAAATATTTTAAAATAAGCTTCTCCTGCTCACCAAGGCTATATTTATTTCATCATAAATACAGCACACATTGTAAAATTGTAAAATGTTATTGCACTATAAAATAACTGTTCAAAAGTAGTTTATCATTTAATTGAATCATTTATTCCAGTGATTTTAAAGATGAATTTTCAGCTTCATTACTCCAGTCTTCAGAGTCACATGATCCTTCAGAAATCACTCTAATATTAATTATTATTGTTTTTATTATTATTATTATTATTATTATTTTTTAATGATAATAGTAATAAAAGCAATAATGTCTGGAGTAATAATCTTATTTGGCAAGGCAAGTTTATTTATATAGCACATTTCATACACAGTGGCAATTCAAAGTGCTTTACATAAACAGGAAAAAAAGAGACAAGTGTAAGAAAAAAATAAAAACAGATAATAAAAAAACAGACAAAAATGTGTTAAAACGGGTTATAAAAGAATGAAAAAGAAGAGAAAAACATAATAGTGCGATTTGTCGGACGTAGCACAGTGCTCATTCAGTAAAGGCACAGCTAAACAGATGTGTTTTCAGTCTGGATTTGAATGTGTCTAATGTTGGAGCACATCTGATCATTTCTGGAAGCTGATTCCAGCAGCGAGGGGCGTAGTAGCTGAAAGCCGATTCACCCTGCTTTGACTGAACTCTTGGAATTTCTAGTTTATATGATCCTAGAGATCTGAGTGATCTGTTTGGCTTGTATTCAGTAAGCATATCTGTAATGTATTGAGGTCCTAGGCCATTTAGTGATTTATAGACAAGTAATAATACTTTAAAATCTATTCTGAATGTAACTGGGAGCCAGTGTAAAGACCTGAGGACAGGTGTGATGTGCTCTGATTTCCTGGTTCTGGTCAGAATCCTGGCCGCAGCGTTCTGGATGAGCTGCAACTGTCTGACTGTGTTTTTGGGAAGGCCCGTGAGGAGGCCGTTACAGTAATCCACCCTGCTGCTGATAAAAGCATTAACAAGTTTCTCAGTCTTCACTAGAAACAAAGCATCTGATTCTTGCAGTGTATTTGAGATGATAGTATGCTGATTTACTGCTTTGACATGACTATTGAAGCTCAGATCTGACTCCAGAGTCACGCCAAGATTCTTGACCTTATTTTTTGTTGTTTGACCTTTAGAGCCAAGGTACGCATTCACCTTGAGAACCTCAGCTCTGTTCCCAAACACAATGACTTCAGTTTTCTCTTTGTTTAACTGAAGAAAGTTTTGGCACATCCAACTGTTCATTTCATCAATGCATTGGCAGAGGGTATCAACAGGGCTGTAGTGATTAGGCAGTAAGGCTAAGTAGATCTGAGTGTCATCAGCAGCATAGCTGTGGTAGGAGATTTGGTTCTTTCTCATTATTTGGCTCCGAGGAAGCATATAAAGGTTGAACAGGAGAGGTGCCAGAATCGAGCCTTGTGTGACTCCACATGTCATCGGTGTCCACCTCAACCTATGGTCACCTATACTGACATAGTAACCTCTCCCTTCAAGATAAGATCTGAACCATTTGAGGACCGTCCCAGACAGCCCAACCCAATTTTCCAGCCTATCCAGAAGTATGCTGTGATCGACAGTGTCAAATGCAGCACTAAGATCGAGCATTACCAGCACTGTTAGTTTACCTGAATCTGTATTTAGGCGGATATCATTGATTATCTTTATAAGAGCGCTCTCTGTACTGTGATGTGCTCTGAAACCAGATTGACAATTGTCTAAACACCCCTTGGAGTTTAAGAACGTGTTAACCTGGTTAAAAACAACTTTTTCAATGATTTTTCCATTTTTCTTATGAGTCTCTCTACCGTTGCAAAGAGGAAGCGAGTATTATTTAGATTGCTGTTTATAAGGCTTGAAAAGAAAGTCTGCCTAGCGGTTTTTAGTTTCACATTAAAAGCATGAAGACTGCCTTTATAGATATTATAGTGGACTACTAGTTTCGTCTTCCTCCACATACGCTCCGCTTTTCTGCACTGTCTTTTCATGATTTGGACTGCTGTTGATTTTCTCCACGGCACATTTTTCATCCCAGTTCTCTTCCTGACTTTAACTCTAAAGTTAAGAATGTCATAGATGACATTGCTCCTGTTAAACAAATCAAGGAGAGAGTCAACAGAGTCTGCAGATATACTTGGTGTGAGTGATATGGCCTTCATAAACTGCTCACTAGTGTTCTCATTTGTGTATCTCTTTCTGACAGAGACAGATCTGTCTTTAATGGCTGGAGTGATCTATATATCAAAGAAAATACAGAAATGATCAGATAGTGCAACATCCTTAACAACAGTCGATGAAATGTGTAGACCCTTAGTTATAAGTAGATCAAGAGTGTCCACGATTGTGTGTGGGTCCTTGAACATGCGGAGTCAGATCAAAAGTGTTAAAAACAGTCATGAGTTCTTTTACAGCATTGATTTCTGGATTATCAATGTGAATATTAAAATCCCCAGCAATAGTAAAATAGTCAAACTCAGAGGTTACTATTGATAACAGCTCTGTAAAATCATCAATAAAAGTTGGAGAATATTTTGGAGGTCTGTAGATAATATCAGTAAAATGCGTGGAGCACCCTTTAGTGCTATACTCAGATATTCAAAGGACAAATAGTCACCAAATGACACTTGTTTACACTCATAGACATCTTTAAATAGGGCAGCGATGCCTCCACCTCTCCTATTAACTCTGCAAACACTCAAATAATCAAAGTTTAAAGGAGCTGTTTCATTCAGAACTGCTGCGCTACAACTGTCATCTAGCCAAGTTTCATTTAGAAGCATAAAATCAAGGCAATTTGTGCTGATAAAATCATTGACTAAAAGTGACTTATTGTTAAGTGATCGGATGTTAAAAAAGGGCTAACTTAACAGTTTTAGCTGTTTTCCCTACAGTAGTCTCAGAATTACATTTAATAGACACCAGATTTGAATGATTTGCTATATGGCCTGAAGAAGTCTTCAGTTTTCTGTCACGTAATATAATACTTATCTGAGTAGAGAATGCAATAGGCATACAGGGTTCCTGTTTGTTCTGTAAACATCTGATAAAGACACTGTTATCTAAGCAGGCACCCGAGACACATCAATGGCAGCTTTTAAGTTCACCAGTTGATGATGAGGTGTTTTTTGGGCCCTGCCGCTGTCGCAACGACCTGAGGCCTCTCCTAGGTGTAGGGCGAGATGGGCTCAGAGATGGGTCTGAGGCTGGCTGACTTTTGGTTGGTAACTTGGGGCTTGCGGCAATGGAGTGTGAGTTTAGTTCCAGCAAACACAAGTTCCTCCATCTTTTTTGAAAAATTCAAGAGAGGCGAGCAGGGTGACAGTGAGAATGTGTCTGGTGATAGAGGCTGTGGGTCTGGGGTTTCTGGCTGTTCAGATATGTTGACCTGGCTGTTTTCCTGGAGATCATCCATGAGCGCTGAGAGTTGGTGCTGTTCTCTTGTGTCACAGTCTCTCTGTGTGCAGGGCTCAGACAGCAGTTTGTCCGTTATCAGTGGTTGTTGTGTCTGCGTGGTGTTATCGCTGTCCTTGTGGGATGCGTCAGCCACAAGTCCACTCAGGAAAGTCCTGTGATCATCCGGACATTTGCTAGGTGTGTGTGTGCCATTTGGGTTGCATTCAGTGGTACACACAGCTGATGGATGATGGAGAGAGAAAAAGATGTCCTTTAGCACTTTTCCACCAAGTTTGTTTGAATGAAGGCCGTCTGATATAAACGGTTGTCTTTGATTCCAGAAGAGATTGAAGTTGTCAATGAAATTCAGTCCTTTCCCGTTACATGTTTTCTGCAGCCATACATTTAGGCCAAGAAGCCGTGAAAACATATTTGTCCCTCTTGCAGGGAGTGGTCCACTGATGAACGACTGAATCTTCAATCTTGCAACTGTTTCCAGGAGCTCACAGAAATCTTTCTTGAGCAGTTCTGACTGCTCCTTCCGAACATCATTCTTCCCCACATGAATGACAATCCGTTTTGCATTCTCATGTTTCCTTAATATGTTCTCAAGCTCTTTGTTTATATCAGAAACTGTTGCATGAGGGAAGCAGTATGTCATTGTTGCTCTGCTTCTAAAATGTTTGATTATTGAATCTCCAACAATCAATGTTCTTATCTCGGCTGCGATCGGAGCAGAATGCCGCTGTCTAGTAGGCCTTGAGCTTCTGTTCCATGTAGAATTAGCTGCTAAGTCATGCGATCTCTGTCTGACTGCATTTGGGGATTCTTCACCCATATTACTGAGAACTTCATATCTGTTCTGAAGCTGTATTTGAGTCCGAGCTGTATTTGGGGTAGAGCACGCTAATGCTGTAGTGTATGGTCTTTGTGATCTGACCCCGCGAGTTCCCTTTGGTCTCGCGCCTTGTTTTTGCCATTTGTTATCACGTTCATTTTCAACAGTTTTACTCAAAACAGTAGCTGGAGTAGATTTGTGGGACTCACCGGCTGTATACTGTGAGGCTCCACAATAAAGCGGTGCTGCGTGATCTGGCAGTTCTGGTCGGATCGCAAGTAACTTTGTTTCAAGGGCTGCAATCTTTTGTAGAACTTTGTGGCAGTTTGTGCAGCAGGGAGATTCTAAATCAATACGCTCCAGAGGCATTTCCACAGCCGTGTTTTCCCGTCTCAGGAATGTAAGCGGCTGGTAGCGGGAGGATTGTTTAGACGATAATTCCTCTCTTGTTGGTAAAGTTGTATTCCAGAAAGTTTGTAGATTCGATGTTGATCTTCAAGCTGTGTTGTTTGAGCACTGTGCTGATAGGCTCAAGTTAAAATTGGAGTATAAAATATAAAAGAAAGAGTGTGAGGAGCGGAGCAGTAGGCAGAAGCGTCCGAACAGTAGCAAAGCAGGAAGTAGCAAAGGTCAATCTGAACACTCAGTCCACCTCAACCCTGTGCATTTCTCTGTCCAGGCCAGCACACTGGGGATGCGGCCAAGTGTCTTTCACTCCAGCTTGGGCCACCGCAGCCTCTGGGTGCAGCAGCGGCGGACACGAACCAGGACCTGGGGCAGGCTTTCTCCACCACCATCTCCAGCGTTCAAGATCAGCATTGATGGCTCAGATTTTTGGGATGGATGTAAGTAACATGTATAGGCATGGGCCGGATGAGATTCTGACTGTATGATAACCTTTGACAAAAATATCAGTTTCACAGTGTCACAGTATTGTGCTCACTGCTCTAAATTATATTCTTTTTAAATGTCTGGGTAAAAAACAAATACTTTTTTCCCTTTGAAAACAATATATTCTATTTTTTGAAAGATTTATGATGTTTTGGAACAGTAAACATGTCAGGCTATATAATGAAAATGAATCCTTAACAACTTCATTAGTTTCAAAAACAGATTTCTCTTCAATTTAAAACTGTATCTTTGGAAATCTTCTGCTGGAGGTACTGTTGTCCAAAAAAAACGAAAAAGAAGTAAATTAAAAAAATCTTACACATATCTTAGGAACGGTATTACAGAAGTTTTTGGTAGTTTTAAAACCTTGACTTTCTCAAACCACGGTATACCTTGAAAACTGTTTATCGTCCCATGCCTAAACGCGTATCTTTTCTCATGTCTTTGATTATTAAAAAACCTCCAGTGGACCTGGACTCTTGAAGGATTGGAAACAACTGTTTGCTGAGTAATTTGCCATTTTATGTGTTTAAATCAGGGGTCACCAATCTCAGTCCTGGAGGGCCGGTGTCCCTGCAGGGTTTAGCTCCAACTTGCCTCAACACACCTGCCTGATTGTTTCAAGTATACCTAGTAAAGCCGCGGTCACACTGGACTTTTCCCTCCATAGACTTCCATTCATACGCATGCGAATGCGTCAGACCGGAAACGCAGGGTCATGCGTCAGATTTCGCAGGTTGCTGCGGTGCAAAGTTCAAACTTGGTGAACTCTGACCTGCGAAATCGCATCACTTGACTGCGTGAGCCCAATCCAGGATCAAAACATGACCTCTCTGGACAGAAATTTAAAACATGGAGCAATCGCTCGCTTTTTTTAAAGGGTCACGAAACACCAAAACACATTTTTTGAGCTGTTGACAGTCATATATGTGTCCCACGCTGCTATAAACACTATTAGGACACATATATTGCACTAAAGAGTGAAAATAGGTTGTTTTTGCGTTATTTTGAGCAAATTCGTTCTTCCGGTTTAAAACGAATTTTTGAAGCTGCGTCACGGCCATGAGATACTTAGGTGTAAATCCCGCCGCAGAGTGGCTGTCTGTCTTTTCTAGGACGTTCTTACGTATCTGAGTGTGCAGCATTAATTCATGAGAAAGACGTGCTTCAAACCAATTAGCGCGCTCTATTGTGTATGACGTGAAACTTCATTAATATGCATGATAGCTCTGGAGACTGTTTACCAGTTTACACTGTACAGACGGCAGAGAGACGCCACGTTGTGTTGCCAAAACAAGTGAAAGTACAAGAATTTCAAGACAAAAGTCGTAGGTGTTATTAGTGTGTTGCAACGAAGGTTTTGTTTTCATTTTCCCTTTATGAGAGAGCTGCTGGACTCACGTGTGGATTATAGTGCACGCGACACTCGACAGAAACGCGTTTGTAAGGAACATTTTTACCCGAGAGCTTTTTCTCATCTGGAAATGGTGAAATCCTGATTTGCCGCTCGTCTTCTTTTAATAAAAAGACACAGCTCCAGTTTGATTGTCTGTCTACAGATTTGGTAAGTGTTTGCAGTGGACTGCCCTTTGTTTAAATGCTTCTCTCCGAGTGTAAACATGTAAACACAACCTATTCCCGTCGTGCAGGATTTTCGCTGCAATTTATGACAGGATAGTCTATACACACACGGCTTTCTGATGCTACCTACCGAGTACATAAGTTACAGAGAAATGCGGAGGATTTTTTTCTCTTATTCGCCGTATCAAATCAGCCTCTGTGTGTTTGTTTTGCCTGTGAAACTTAGCGCGTGCCCAAATGGAAACTCCCTCCTATGCAAAATCTTATCCTCTTTCCCTCCCCCGACACTCCCACACTCCCAGAGCTGGACACGCCCAACTTTCCTGACTTTTTTCAAAACAGAGGTGTGAAAACACCCTGCTGAGACAGGGGGTTTCGTGGCCCTTTAATGTCTAATCATCTTGTTTAATCCCGCCCCTTTTCGCAGCGCCGTGCGACAGAATTTCGCAAGCTCAAACTCTAGTGTGACTTCGGCTTTAGACCTTGATTAGCTTGTTCAGGTGTGTTTGATTACACTTGGATCACATGTCTATAACTGATTGTTGGTGTGTTTTTAAGGGAGAGCTCCGCTGCACCCCCAATGTCTTTTGACCGTTACTGCACTCGCTTCTCTCCACACACATTTGACATATATGGTCGGTCCCGCCCACTTCCGATTCCTCATAAGGAAGAATCTTAACAGCAAGTTGATGAGTTATGTATTTTAATGGACACTTCACACAGACGGAGAAGTTTACATGACATGCGATCTGGGTCACTCGAGGAAATCATTTGACGTTAAAGTTTTGTAGAGGGAAAAGTTAAACATGAGGTAAGTGCAAATTAAACCAATTAATATTAAAGTCAACATTAGGCTAACTAGGAACGTTTAATACTGTATGAAGCAGGCTAGTTAGCTGGCGCTAATTAGCATTTGAGGCTAAGGCTAACATTAATGCTACTTGATGTAGCTTTAATTGTACCGTGACATTATAGTACTTATTTTTAAAAGCCATATCAAATCTTGAACGCTAACATTTGTCAGATTGATTGAGTGATTCTGTTAATATTAGGTTTGTTTCTGTCTAGTTCACCTTAGCAACTAGACAGGCAGAAGAATTATTTTGTTTTAGATTAACTTAAAGAAACTTCGGCTTTCTTTTATATATTTTTATCAGGCCACAGTTTAACATTACAGACTGCAGGGTGAAGTAGGATATTTGCACAACTCATGGCAATTAACCATGGGTTTGCTACAAATAAATAAATACAGTTTAGTTTGTTTTTGTCATATTGCCTAAATAGGCTTGTGAAAGTATCTCACATAGCAATTAATGAATAAATAACGGCTAGACATTAACTTTAAATGATTTGAACTATTAAATATGGTAGTTAAAATAAACAAGTGTTACTGTGGTGAGATCTTCTAAAAGTATAGTTGAATTAAGGTCCAAGGCTAACACCTGGGATTATAAACGAATGTTTGTTTATTTAAAATGTTTTATGTCTCGCATAGAGAAATAATGATAGCGTAATACAGTGTTGCCTACAATAATGTTCTGCATATCGAACACCTTAATTTAATTCTGCTTGTCTCTCCATATTGAAATATATTTTCCTTTTTTTCCAGATTGGTATTCCTGTGACGCTCCAGGGACAGACGAGTCTTTGCTGAGGTCCAGCATTCTCCAGCCTCCGGCGCCTAGACTGCAGCTCTGCACAAGACGTTTGGCCATAGGGGAAATGGTTGTGCCCAACTAAACCTGGTTTCTCTCCAGGTTTTTTTTTTAATTCTTCACTTTCGCCAGTTGGTGAAGTTTTCCTCACCGTTGTCGCCACTGGCTTGCATGGTTCGGGATCTGTAGAGCTGCACATGGATTGATTTGCTCTTCAGTGTTTGGACTCTCAGTAGTGATTATTAAACCACACTGACCTGAGCTAAACTGAACTTAAACACTGAAAACTGAACTGACACTGTTTCAGTTTACTATAATCTATGTGCAGCTGCTTTGACACAATCTACATTGTTAAAGCGCTATACATATAAAGGTGAATTGAATTAAATATTCGGCTGCTTGTAAGCTGTATTAAAGATTTCATGCATCATGTGAAGACAAAGCATAATTAGAGATACAAAATATAAATGCAATGAAAGGTAAGATGGTGTCTTGAATGATTTTTCACTGAAAGTTTACATTTTTCAAGTTTGTGTTAATTTGTAAATTGATTTCCCCTTTAATGAAAATACATATAACAAACTCTATTCATGTAACCAATTTGAAGAAATGGGCATGTTTTACTGTAGATTTTAGCGCAAGCGAGCCACCATCTTAGAATATCACTGTGTCTGACATTCAATTCAATTCATCTTTATTTGTATAGCGCTTATACAATGTAGATTGTGTCAAAGCAGCTTCACATGGAAGATTATAGTGAATTGAAACAGTGTCAGTTCAGTTTTAAGAGATTAAGTTCAGTTCAGTGTGGGTTAATAATCACTACTGAGAGTCCAAACACTGAAGAGCAAATCCATCGATGCGCAGCTCTACAGATCCCGAACCATGCAAGCCAGTGGCGACAGCGGCGAGGAAAAAACTTCACCAATTGGCGAAAGCGAAGATTTAAAAAACCTCGAGAGAAACCTGGCTCAGTTGGGCACGACCATTTCCCCTATGGTCAAACGTCTTGTGCAGAGCTGCAGTCTAGGCGCAGCACGGTGGACCTCGGCGAAGACTCGTCTGTCCTTGGAGCATCACAGGAATCAGTCTCATGCTCTCACTCCACGATGACCACCACAGCAGGATACGGCCTGGTCCAGAAAACCTTGGGATCGTCTCGTCGCTGGTCTTGGATCGCATCAGTGGCGCTGCATAGTCTGAGGGCCTCAAGATGAGTACCCCCAGGTGGAAATACAGAATAAGGAGAATAATTAGCGTAGCTGCTGTTCATCGTGTATAAAAACAAGAAGCAGAATGCTGCGTGGGGCACATCATGCATCATACCGCTATGTAATGCATTGAGTGTATGCTTTGCTAAAAAGATAGGTCTTTAATCTAGTTTTGAAGAGTGAGAGTGTGTCTGAGCCTCGGACATTATCAGGAAGGCTATTCCAGAGTTTAGGGGCCATAAATGAGAAGGCTTGACCTCCTTTACTCGACTTTGATATTCTAGGTACTACCAGAAGCCCTGAGCCCTGACATCACAGGGTTGGTTCCATTCTCTCAGCTGAACAGATACATTGGAAGTAATAGACTGACCATGGATACAAAAAGCTTCATTTAACCCTATGCATGAAGTTGTGGACGTGGACCTAGTGCAAATACAACTCTGTACTAACGTTACGCTGCCTGACTTGCCTGCCTGGCTTTAACAAGGTCCGGTGCCTGACATAATTGGGATGGGTACTTTCACTTTTCACTACTACAGCCCTCACCTCTGTTAGTGTTCAAACCAAACTATGATCGGCGGAGTTTTTTTTACATTGCAGGGTTTTACATCCTATATACAGAAAGTTGAGAGATCGACTTGATAAGGGGATATGTCTTAAAATAATCCACACAGATGCGACTTAGTAAAGCGTGAAGTCATGTGCTTTAATCATTGCATTGGAATGTAAATCCCCTTGTCAGGCAGCACTGGACCAGCATGAGAGAGTGGATCAAGGTGCATCAAACGAACTGTATTTAAAAAGAAAAATAGAAAATGTACAAATATATATAGACACAGCCATATTCTAAGATGACTATAGTAAAACAAAACTATAGTTAAACGTGCTCTTATTCAAAACAATTACATTAATCGAGTTTGATTAGTATATTTTTAATAAAGTGGAAAGCAATTTACAGAATAATTTAAACTTGACTGACTGCTTCACTTACACTTTAATTGAGTAGTTCGCCCAAAAATGAGGGTGGCTCTAAACATTTGAGGTTTTTTATTCTGTTGAACACAAAAGCAGATATTGTGAAGAAAGATGAACAACTGTAATCATTGACTTCCATAGTAGGAAAAGCAAATACTATTGATGTCAATTGTTACAGAATTCCAAGACTTTTCGAATTACCTTTTGTGTTTAACAATGGAAAGAAATTGATGAATATTTTTTAAAGAAGTAAAGGGTGAGTACATGATCAAATAATATTTGTCAACTATTCTGTTAATGATTACTATTATGTACAACTATAACTTATTGACATTGGTCTAAAACTCAGTTCCTGGACAGTCATAGTTCTACTGAGCCCCAAAGTAAACAACTGGTCCTGGTCTAATAAAGGTCTTCAGGCCAACTATAAATGTCCAAGTAGCTGTGAGTTGGAGCTGGTTGGAACAAAACTGCAGATCTTTGCCTCTGTTGCAGTACAAGTTGAAGCCGACTGTCTCTCAATCTCCTCTCAGAAGTCATGAGGTGTGTTCTCATGTTCTGCAATCTTCTTATTGATGTGGTCTCTTACAGATGACTAGCATGGCTGCTAATTCTATGTAATGTAATGTGTATTTATATAGCGCATTTATTGTGTATGGTCATACACCCAAAGCGCTTCACAATCATGAGGGGAGGGGTCTCTCCACACCACCACCAGTGTGCAGCATCCACTTGGATGATGCGACGGCAGCCACAGGACAACGGCACCAGTGCTTGACCACACACCAGCTATTGGTGGAGTAAAGAGACAGTGATAGAGCCAATTCGGTGGACGGGGATGATTAGGAGGCCTTGATTGGATTGGGGGACTTTGGCCAGGACACCGGGGTTACACCCCTACTCTTTTACGAGAAGTGCCGTGGGGTTTTTAATGACCACAGAGAGTCAAGACCTCCGTTTAATGTCTCATCCGAAAGATGTCGCTCACTGCAAGTGTAGTGTCCCCTTCACTTTTACTGGGGCATTAGGACTCACACAGACCACAGGTCGAGCGCTCCCTGCTGGCCTCTCAAACACCACTTCCAACAGTAATCTAGTTTTCCCATGTGGTCTCCCATCCAGGTACTGACCAGGCTCAGCCCTGCTTGGCTTCGGTGAGTAATCGGTCTTGGGCTGCAGGGTGATATGGCTGTGGCAGGTACTAGTGCAGCAGGTGAGTGTCCTTTCTCTTCAGTCAGAAACTCAGATGGATGATTCCTTTGCTCAAACCAGGTCTTCTCAACTGGTACGTTAACCTTCATGGCTAAACATTCAGGTCTGTCATCTGTTTTTGTTACGTTATCTTGATATTTTACTATATTTCGATGCATATCTGGTGTAAATTAGCACTCTCAACAGTTTAACGACTTGTGTCCAGTAGGTTAGTGGTAGTGCAATATTTCAGGCCAGTTTTGTCCATCTTGGGCAATATTTTCTTGGTTAGATGTTACTTTACATTTTACACTCACAACGTCCCCACAACACACTTTCAGTCTCTGTGTTGGAGTTCATACTGGTGCATTAACTTGGATGAATCTGGTCCCCATAAGTAACTGTGTGTGTGTGTGTGTGTGTGAGTGTGAAAGGTCCTCATGAAGCGTTTTACTCTTGTGTGTGAGAGCACAGACAGAAGTTGCAGGACAGGAGTAAATATTTAAGTTGAAGCCGGCTTTCTCTCAATCTCCTTTCTGAAGTCATGAGGCGTGTTTTCCATGTTCTGCAATCTTCTCATTATTGATGTGGTCTCTTACAGATGACTAGCATGGCTGCTTATACTACTGAAGCAGGTGACTTTGATACTTCTCTCCAGTCGGAAACTCAGATGGATGAAGCTTCTTCTCAAACCAGGTCTACTCAACAGGTACAAGACCAGAATAATTTAGTTTCTCTCTTAGGCCCCGTTTACACTAATGCGTTTTAGTTTTAAAACGCATAAGTTTTGCTACGGTTACGCCATCCATTGGAAAAGCTGGAGAGCCGAAAAGCTGATTGGGGCTTTTGGATCATTGCGTATCCTTCCCTTATTCGTCAAGCCCCTATCACATGACTATAACGCTACCGGAAGACGGAAGACCAGCCTTCACTGTAAACAACAACATGGACACAGAAATGGGAGCGTTGTTTGCACTATTGTCCGTTTTAGGCTCTATTGTGCAATTAAACTCTGCCTTTTTTACTACAGCAGCTGCATATATTCGCTAGAGGCAAGCTATTGTTCGAGCACTCACTAATCTATCGCGTTCATCGTTCAACCAGCGTTTGTTGACTAACAATAACCAAATGCCGAGCGAGACGCATGCTTTCTGTTTATACTTGGACGCGCATGCCCAGAGTGCGCGAATGGTCACGTGATATACGTTTTTGGTGGAGTAGTGTGGACGGAGATAAGTTTAGAAACGCTAGATAAAACGCTAGTGTGGACGCGGATCGTTTTTGATCTAAAACGCCGTTTTAAAACAAAAACGCATTAGTGTAAACGGGGCCTTAGTTTAGGTCTCTCTCTCTCTCTTCTCTAGTTTCTGCATGACTCTGATTTTCTGTATTGTATGTATTTTTACAATACATTTTACTGTGTATTATATTGGTCAGATTGAATGATCAATATTGGCATTGGCCATTAAAAAATCTCATCTCGGTCAACCACTAGAAGAGACTTCATGCTATGTAACTTTGCTTAGTCAGTAGTCTGTTTTTCTTTGTCTGAACAACTAATAAAACTTATTATTTCACTTACAACTTTATTTTAAAACAAAAAGATTCTACAAATCACCACATGTTAATTATAAAACTGACAATATCTTAACAATAATTGCAAATTTACTGTCTTTTAATATACTGAACAATTAATTGTGGCAGTTCTTTTTTTATTTGTGTTATAGATGTAAAGCACAAATCTTCAGGATTCAACGTCACAGACGCAGTGAACAGTGTGGCACCCAAAGCACGTGGAACAGGAGAAGAACCCAGCTCAAGTCAGAACACACTACACTGCATGGTTGTTAGTACATAACAAAAAAAATGGGGCTAGCGAGTGATCTTCCTTAATATGTTCTCATAGACCCTTCAGCAGACGTGACTCTTCCTCCTGCTGAAGTGAATACGTCACCACCATCCAAGAGATCAAAATATTATCAGATGAGCAGATGCCTTCTGGAGTGTGAAAACCATACAATCTTACATTTATAAATTGAATTCCAGTTATAAAGACATGAGTACTGTAAACAGGCTCTCTGGCATGGCAGATTTTGTAACTCATGGCTTTGAAAAAAAAAAAAAAAGAAAAGAAATAATTTGTTAGGCGTAAAATGACAAATATTTAAGCTTGTCACTGATTAAAAGCTGCGTTTGTTTTGTTTTACATATTCTAATGTTACATGTGGCCATTTGTAGTTTAATTTAGCATGTGATGTATAAGCCCTCGAGCCATTTCAATGACTGAGACAATTTGGCGCCCAATTTCCAACCCTGATTCGAACTGGTTTTGATCACTAGTGAGTCCCTTTATATTGTTCGGAATTATGCTGTCACAGAGGCGTTGTTAATGGGGTAGATGTGTGAAACAAGAAAAAATGATTGGTCAGTCGACGTAGCACTATGGTGCAAAGGTGCATTCATTTACAGTGTAAAAGTGTCCAATCCAAAATTCCCAAAAATAAAGTAGACAAAATATATATACCAAAATAAACAAACAACGGAACAAACGAAAAAATAAAGTAACAAAATAAATGTATTTGCTATCCAGACTTAATACTTCAACCAACCTTTACGCTACTACTCGCACTTCAAACTCCTACGACTCCCACACTGAACTGAGCGCTAGTCGCTTTATTTATAGTGAGTGACTCCACCCACTATGGCTTAAACCATGTCAAAGTTAAGTATAAGGCAAGTATGGACAAACATTTAAAACAAATAGTTCAGGTGAGCATCTCACACTTTCATAAACATTTGTATTACTAGACACTTTAAACGCATAAATTATTACTTTGCATTCTTCAAAAACTCCTTTTTCCAGTTTCCCCACAGTCTTTTCATCCCCTCACATAAAACATATTGGATCTCCCGCTGGCCGACCCTTCTGCACATGCGTAGTGCACGCTTGTGCATAAAATGATCGTCATAGGCTTTTTGGTCACTTAAGCCTTTCCTAGCCGTCATGGCGCAGCCCAAAAGATCTGCAAGACGAGACAAACACAACTGGACAACAGGTAAGTGAATATGCTTGATGTAAGTGTTATGTATGCTTTGTGATAATGGATATATAGCGGGAATAGTAACTTTAAATGTGTGCATGTATGTGTGTGTATGAGTTCCGGTAGCAGCGCGACTCCAGTGTGCACCCTGTGATATGCTGACGTAACTGTATGCGTGTTGGATGTGTGTGCTATGAAGTTGTTATGAGCAGTTCTGCCGCAGGCCAGTGACAATCTCCTTTGTCACATTACCTCCCACCTCTCCTGGATTGTTGACGTCCGGCAATCATGACAGGTAATCTGCGGTGACGTTGCTCTTTCCAGCTTTAAAGCGAATGTGGATCTTGAAGGGCTGTAGAGACCGGTACCATCTGGTCACCCTGGCATTCTGGTCCTTCATAGTGTTGATCCAGGTTAGTGCCCTGTGATCCGTTTCCAGGATAAATTCTCTACCCATCAGGTAGTAACGAAGACTTTCTAGTGCCCAATAGATAGCCATCCTTTCCTTCTCGATGGTGGCATATCAAGTGTCTCGGGGCAAAAGCTTCCAACTCAGATATACAATGAGGTGTTCCTGTCCTCCATCCTCCTGCAAGAATACTGCTCCAGTCCCTCTATCTGAAGCATCCACCTGCACAAGGAATTTCCTGGTGAAGTGTGGGCTTTGCAGAATGGCAAAGGTGCACATTCATTCCTTCAAGTTTGTAAAAGCTATTTCACAATCCTCTGTTCAAGGTACTGGATTCCTCACTGCCATAGCAGTTCGGTTTATCAAGGGTACAGCTTTTTCAGAGAATCAGGGAATAAAACGGCGATACCATCAACCTGTCCGAGAAAAGATTGTACCTCTTTCGTGGTAAGTCTTCTTCAGTGGCACCTGCCAATTGCCTTTACAGAGGTCCAAGGTGTTTACATGCTTTGCCCGCCCTGTCCTCTCGACCAACTCATCAATGCGTGGCATCGGGTAGGTGTCGAATTTGTACACTGCATTCAGCTTCCTGAAGTGCAGGCATAACCTCAATGTACCATCCTTCTTGAGCACGAGGACTATTGGACTACTCCAGGCACTAGTTAATGCTTCGATCACACCATGTCCAACATCCCCTTGATCTCTTTCAATGGTGTTACCAGCCTTTCAGGCACACGATATGGTCCCTGACAAATTGGTGTTGGGTCAGTCAGATTTTGTGCTCTACTAGGTTCATCCTCCCAGGTTGTTCCCTCAGCAACTCAGGGTACCTGTTTAACACCTTTTCAGCTCAGTACCTGTTCAGCTGTTTGTTTTTCTTCAAGATGGTCCAGGTTCATCATTTGACTGGGAATGTTCCACAGTCTCAACATCAACTTTGTCCTCATCCTCGTCTTCTGGTGTCTCCACCTTGCAGGCCAACATAACCTTCTTCAATTTAGGTTCCCGTTTCCGCCATTCTTTCAAAGAGGTTGATATGGTATGTTTGACTCTTCCCTTTATCTGAGTAAGATGATCTCATATGGACCCTGCCACTTTGCCAAGAGCTTGTTGTTGGAAGATGGTAGCAGTAACAATACCTTCTGTCTCGGTTGATTTTTCTCTGCGCCGGGACCACTGCTCATACCACAGCTTTTAGTTCTTCTGAGCATTCTCCAGATTCTCCTGAGCCTGTTCACAATACTTGTCAAGGAGGTCTCTCATCTGTAGGACAAACCTTACAATATTAGTTTCTTCTTCGGCTGCGCTGCTTTGTGCTTTCCAACTCCTCTTCACTAGGTCCCGGGGACCTTGCACCTGCCATCTGCAGAGAAGTTCAAATGGTGAGAAGCCTGTAGATGCTTGTGGCACCTCTCTTTATGCATAGAGCAGGAATGGTAGCCATTTGTCCCAATCCTTGCTGTTGTCACTCACAAACTTCAAGATTCTTTTGAGGGTTCGATTTGAATCTTTCTAGCATTCCATCGGTCTGTGTATAATAGGGACTTGTGCGGATTAAATGGATACCCAGCTGCTGGTGTAGTAATTGCATCAATCAGGATGTGAAATTGGTGCCCTGATCAGTGATGATCTCCTCTGCAAATCCAACTCTGTAAAACAGTTGAAGCAATGCAGTGATTTACCTTAGCAGTTGTGATGCTGCGTAAAGGGGAGGCTTCAGGGTAGTGTGTTGCATAGTCGCAGATGACTAGGATATATTGGTTGCCCATGCTGCTTTGCTCCAGCGGGCCAACGATGTCCATTGCGATCCGCTTGAATGGAGTAGCGATGACTGGGTAATGGGTACACAGTAGCTCGTGCTGACCTGTGAACAGAACTTAGGCATTTGTATGTTTTCTGGGGTGCTAAATGTCCGGACCATGGAATGGTCTTTGCAAGATGTAAAATGAGTGCTCTTCAATATTTAGGAACGTCAAGACGTTAAACACCATCAGACAATACATAGTACAGAATTTTCTACAACATATTTTTCTGTCCCAAGTGTCTCAATTTGCTTTTCTCCTTCACACACTTTAGCAAACAAAGGTTTCAGTGTTTCATCCCCAGCCTGTAATTGTGCTATATTTTCAGGAATGTCCCATTCAGTTACTTTCAACCCCTCAGTTGACACTTTTACAATGGGGTGAACCCAATTGTTTCTCTAGGCGGCGCTGTCGTCTTGACTTTCTAGGTTTACCCCCTCCCCTTGGATCAGACTGTCATCCATGGTAGGTAAGGGTTCTAAACCCGCTCTGGTTTGTGTGTTGGCACAGGACATGACATAACGGCATTCACATTGGTACATTCAACAGCATGGTTTAACAGTTCCTTCAACACAGGTAGGTCCCATCCCAAAACCATACCCACAGGTAATGCATCCACTACCCCCACTGACATCAAGTATAAATGATCATTGATCACAAGAGTCACTTCAGTGGTAGTCGTTTTTTGTCACCATGTACGCATTGAATGTTCTGTGTGTGTGTGTGTGTGTGTGTGTGTGTGTGTGTGTGTGAAGTCAATGGTGTTACCTGGAATGTAGCATCATTTTATCAATGTAAATGTGCTGCTGGGGTCAATGAGTACATTTGCGCTTTGTCCATTCACTGTGACACCCATGTGTCTTTTAGTGTACATATCATTGTCTTTTAAGTCACCCTTCCTCGGGACATAACAAAGACTCAGTTTAGGTTTGCGCACTGGACAGTTTGACGCTTTGTGATCTTCTTTCTGGCAATATAAATAAAATCAGTTTTTTTACTAGGAATAAAGGAAACTACCTTTTTCTGCTGTGTCAGTGTGCTTGGCCCCTCGTGTTGGTGTAGCCCGTGCATGCATCTGACCTCCTCTGTGTGCATTCTTCAGGTACTGCGTTGCCGGTCTTGCAGCTTTCAGTCTGTTGGTTGGCTCATGCTCTCTCACCCAGGTCCTCTCCTTCTTAAAGTGCTGGCATCCGTGACTGGTCACATTGGTGGTGGTGGGTCTGCTGCCCTCGGTGTCGATAGTGTCTGGTTCTGCGTGGCTGATGCTTCCCAAATTCGTGAAGCTGCAGGTGTGCGTAGTTCTAGGCGTAGGCTTTGGCTTGAAGTCTCTGGCTTAGCTGAACGTTGCAGTGTCTCTAGCAACCCAGTAGCTTACAGATGAGGCCTTCCTCCCTTTTCGACTGAGCTGTCAGAAAAGTCCTTATCAATGCCACCACATTGCTCTCCATACCTTCCGATACAGGTTTGAATCGAGTGGATCTGGCTTCGGCAACCTCTGGACTGGCTGACTCTTCATCCAAATTTCTTCTGTCAGCAGGTGGCGCTATGACTGACTCAATATTGGCATGTAGGTCTCTTCAGGTGAGGAATTTCATCAACCATGTGAAGTTTCAGGCAGCTCGAACATTGTGTAGTTGAGTTATAAGTGCTTCCTGTATCATGGTGAATCACTGAGGTTTGGCATGCTGCCACAGACACGCCTTTCGGCAAAAAATCTAGATGTTCACAATATATCATCGCTAGAGCTTTCTGATGACACCTCCCAAATTTGGTGCTGATACGATGAAATTTGTGGGAGGAGTTTGTTACACTGTACAACATGTCATTTCCTGTTGCCAGGAGGTGGCGCTATAACTGTAACTAAATATTGGCATGTAAACGTGTTCAGGTCAGGACTTTTATCTAACTTGTAAATTTTGAGGCAGATCGGACAACGCATGCTTGAGTTATAACAACTTCCTATTTCGTGGCGAGTAGTCCAAGTTTGAGAGGCCACCACGGACACGCCCTTCGATTTAAAAACTCTAGATCTTCGCAATTTACCATAGTCAAGGCCTTTAGATGACAAAACCCAATTTTATTGTTGATCTGATTAAATCCCTAGTAGAAGTTCGTTAAAATACAACGCATGGAAATGGCAAAAACTGCACTTTTTCAGCACAGGACGTTAAAAATATCTGACTTCCTGTTGGGTTTGAAAATTCACTCCAAGATACCTTTTTGTAGGTTTTGGCGTGTGCTGCAAATTTCTTACGTGTGCGTGAATCGTAGCTCGTGGGACTAGTCTGTCAAATGTGCATAGGTGGTGCTGTAGAGTCATTTTGTCAAACCCACTTCTGAAACCTATAACAAACGTAAATTTTCGCCACTTTTAGGGCGTGTGCAAAGTTTTCGGGCATGTTTAGACCCTCAAAATCGTGATTCTTTCTGGAGAAGAATAAACGGAGCAATTCCAATAGGGCCTACGCACCGTTCCGGTGATCAGTCCCTAATAATAAACGGAGCAAATCCAATAGGGCCTTCGCATCGTTCTGGTGCTCTGTCCCTAATGATGGCTCAGCCGGCGCTGCACTATGGTGCAAAGGTGCGTTTATTTACAACGCAAATAAGGAGTCGGTTCTCTTCCAGCGACTCAAATGTGTGGAAAAACCATTACAGACTACAAAACGCCATCCCCCAGCACTGTAGACAGCCAACAACTTGCAACAACCTGAATGAGTTTTACTGCCGGTTTGAGAAAACCCCCCACACCCACTCTAAACTGCTGTTTACATCACCATTGACACCTCCACCAACCCCCGCCTCCCCCATACCTGCACTTCAGTTCAGTGAAGATGATGTGCACCAGGTCTTCCGGAAACATAAGAGGAAAAAAGCTCCAGGCCCAGATTTTATAACACCAGCCTGTTTAAAGTCCTGACCAACTGGCCCCTATCTTCACCCTGATCTTCAACAGATCACTGGAGCTGTGTGAAGTGCCCTCCTGCCTCAAACACTCCATCATTCCCATACCAAAGAAACCCAAACTCACAGAGACCGGTGGCGCTGACATCTGTGGTCATGAAGTCTTTTGAAAAACTGGTGCTGGCCCACCTGAAGGACGTCACTGAACCCTCATTGGACTCTCTTCAGTTTGCATACTGAGCAAATAGGTCTGTGGATGATGCAGTCAATATGGGACTGCATTATGTTCTGCAACACCTAGACAGACCGGGGACCCATGTGAGGATCATGTTTGTTGACTTCATTTCAGCTTTTAACACTATCATCCCAAAACTTCTCTTGCCCAAATTAACTGAGCTCTCCGTGCCCACCTCTGTCTGTCAGTGGATCAACAGCTTCCTAATGGACAGGGAGCAGCTGGTGAAGCTGGGAAAATTCTCATCCAGTACCCGCACTATCAGCACTGGCGCCCCCCAGGGGTGTGTCCTCTCCCCACTGCTCCTCTCCCTGTACACTAATGACTGGACTTCATAACGGTGACTGTGACGAGTCTGCTTACAGACAGGAGGTTAAAGAGTTGGCTGTCTGGTGCAGTCACAACAACCTGGAGCTGAACACATTTAAAACAGTGATGATAGTGGACTTCAGCAGAACCCCCCTGCTCTCCCCCCACTGAGCATCATGGACAGCATTGTGGCAGCAGTGGAGTCATTCAGGTTCCTGGGCACCACCATCTCTCAGGACCTGAAATGGGACACTCACATTGACTCCATTGTCAAAAAAGCTCTGAAGAGGCTGTACTTCGTCAGCTGAGGAAGTTCAACCTCCCAAAGGAGCTGCTGAAACAGTTCTACACCTCCATCATTGAATCAGTCATCTGCACATCAATAACTGTCTGGTTTAGCTCTGCTACCAAATCCGACCTCCGAAGACTGCGTAGAATAGTTTGGACTGCTGAGCGAATCATTGGTACAACCCTCCCTATTCTCCAAGAACTGTACTTATCCAGAGCGAGCAGAAGGGCTGCCAAAATCACTCTGTACCCCTCACACCCATCACACTGCCTCTTTGAACTTTTACACTCTGGTTGACGCTACAGAGCACTGCGCACCAGAACAGCCCACCACAGAAACAGTTTTTTTCCCCACAGGCAATCCATCCCATGATCACTTGATGATAGTAATTGTGGAACTAACATCACTACCTGCTATACACTTTTATACACATATACACTTATTTAACAACACCTTTTACATGCCAATTTGCACATAACAGCTGCACATATAACGTTGTATATAGTAATATACCTGTACATACACTTGTCAATTTGTATATTGCATTCACTACTTTTTAAAATATATTTATTATCTGTTTTTTAGTCCTGTCTGTAATTCTGTTGCACTGTAGAGGCTCTGTCACGAAAACAAATTCCTCGTATGTGTGAACATACCTGGCAATAAAACTCTTTCTGAAATGTTTTTTTCTGAAAAAAAAGTATCCAGTCCAAAAATCCCAAAAATAAAGTAGACTATATATATATATATATATATATATATATATATATATATATATATATATATATATATATACAAAAATAAACAAACAACGAAACAAAAAAATAAAGACTAACAAAATAAATATAATCAAAATATTTGCTATCCAGACTTAATACTTCAACCAACCTTTACGCCACTACTCACTTCCAACTCCTACGACTTCCACACTGAACTGAGCAAGTAAAGTGACTCCACCCACTATGGTTTAAACAATGTCGAAGGTAAGTATGGACAAACATTTAAAACATAAGTCCTTCAGGTAAGCATATCACACTGTAGCGGCTTTCCATTGCCGCTATTGTTGGTAGAGTGAGCTAGTCTTTTAAACGCGTAAAATATCAGAGTCCGTAGGCAAAATAGATGCAAATAAAAACATCTTTATTTTCCAAACAACAAAATTCCTAAATCTGGCTCCTCAATCTCTAATGCACAGTTCTCTGTTACCTTAAATTCCAAATCCATATTACGCTACGGTGAAAGTAGAAACCCATGATCCACGTGGTGCTGTAGAATCTGCAATGATCACAATGTCGCCAACAGTAAGATTTCTATGTTGTTTGTTCCACTTTTGTCGCTTCTGCAACAAGGGTAGATATTCGCATACCCATCTTTTCCAGAAGAGGTCTGAAATATATTGTACTTGTCTCCATCTTCGTTTGGCATATATATCAGACCTTTCAAACAAACCAGGAGGCAATGCAGGGTTTCCTTTCAAAAGCAGAAGGTGGTTAGGTGTTAGAGCTTCCAAATCATTAGGGTCACTGGAGAGATTAGAAATGGGTCGATCATTTAGAATTGCCTCAGCTTCACACAAGACAGTTTGCAGGGCTTCATCATCCAATGTTTGTTGTCGAAGGACAACACACAGACTTTGCTTTACCAGTCGAATTAAACGTTCCCACACTCCTCCAAAATGAGGGTTAAATCTCCAGTCCACTCCCTTCTGTAGAAGGGCTCGTTGAATCTTATTGTTTAGTGCACGGAGTGCCTCTCTTAGCTCCCGCTCAGCACTGATGAAATTAGTCCCATTTTCAGATTTCATAGAAGAAAATTGTCCACAACGACAGATAAATCTGCGTAAAGCATTTATACACGAATCAGTATCAAGTGAGTATGCCATTTCCAGATGAACAGCTCTACTTGCCATACAAGTAAAAAGCACTCCATAACGTTTCACTGTACCACGTCCTCTTCTTACTTCAATGGGGCCAAAGAAATCTACTCCTACATTAGTAAAAGGTGGTAAATCAGGAGTGATTCTTTCCACTGGAAGGTCTGCCATCCTTTGTTCACCCAGCTTTCCTTTAAAGCGTCTACAAATGACACACTTAGAAAGGATCTTTCTAGAAACAGAGTTGGCATTTGTTATCCAATACTTACATCAAAGTTTAGAGAGCATTTGATTTCTGCCACCATGACCCAGTTGTTTGTGAATGTCTTTAAGTATGAGATGTGATACGTGCTGATTTTTAGATAACAAGATGGGATGTTTTCTTTCGCTTGGCATAGCTGACTTACCAAGTCTCCCCCCTACCAACAGCACTCCATCATGCAACATAGGATCCAGTTTATAGACAGAACTGTTTCTTTTAATGGTGTTACCATGTTTGAGAGCAGCAATTTCTTCCTGAAATTGTTCCTGTTGACTGAAACAAATGATGTTAATCTCAGCCTTATAAACATCCTCCACAGTCAAACTTTGTCGTTCCAGAGATGATTTAAAATGTTGCAATTTTGCATTCACGGTAGAATCATCAATATGCTCCGAAGACAGCTCCTTTCGTTTACGACTTAGCTGCAGTAGAAGTTTCTGCAGTTTCAAAATCCATGCTACTGCAATCTTTAGACGTTTCCAATCTGAGAAGTAATGGATCAATTTGCTTGTGGCATTTTGTTCGTTCTGCAGCGTCACAGCATTTACCTTTAACTCCCTTTTTACTTCAGGATCATCATCCATTAGTGTCGAATCCTTTGTATGGAACTGTACATCACTTGGCTTCCATAGAAAACTAGGCCCCTTTAGCCACCGTTTACTGTTCAAAAAAGATTCCACATTTAAGCCACGTGATGCATCGTCTGCTGGGTTTTCCTTAGTCGGTACATACCTCCACTGTTGAGGCTGTGTTGTGTCTCTTATAAATGACACACTATTAGCGACAAATGTATGGAACCGTTTGTTCTCGTTCTTTATTTAATTAAGAACAGTTGTACTGTCGCTCCAAAAGACAGAGTCTTCCAATGTTAGCTGCAGCATCTTCTTTAACATGATGTCCATCTTGACAGCCAAGACAGCTGCTGTAAGTTCTAAACGTGGTATGGTTATAGGTTTCAATGGTGTTACTCTGGACTTACCCATCAAAAATGACACATGAATGTTGTCTGCACTGTCCAGCATCTTCAGATAGGAAACTCTGCCATTCCCAGTTTCACATGCATCTGCAAAGTGATGTAAACAAGCATGACTGGGCAGTCCATAATCCACAGGTTTAAAACATCTGTTCACCTGAAATTCTGCAACTTTGTCCAGCTCAACAATCCAATGATTCCATTGCTTCTGGAAGGCAGATGGTATGGTATCATCCCAGCCCAATGTCTTTCTGCACAACTCCTGCAAGATGACCTTTGCAGGCAGAATAAGAGGTGCAAGGAAACCCAAAAGATCATAGACAGAGCTTACCACAGACAGGATGCCTCGACTTGTACATGGATGAGTTTTTAAGGAAATCTTGAATTGAAAACTGTCAGCTTCCACACTCCACTGGAGACCTTAAGCTCTTTCAACTGGCAACTTGTCTCGATCCAAATCCAACTGCTGTATATCCTTGGCACGATTTTACTGAGAGACTTGATTGTAACACATACCGGCTATTACTGATCCACTTTGTCAAACGAAAGCCTCCTTTCTGACAAAGAGAAGTGAGATCTTTTGCCATAGACATGGCTTTCTCTTCACAAGAGACACTCTTCAAACAATCATCCACATAGAAGTTATTGTTGATCGTTTCAATCACTTCTGATGGAAAGTCAGCTTTATTGTCTTTTGCCGTTTGCTTTAAAGCATAGGATGCGCAACTCGGAGAGGACACTGCACCAAAAAGATGAACGGTCATCCTGTAAGTAATGTTCCTTATTCAGTTCTCCACCAGGCCACCACAAGAAACGAAGAAAATCTACATCTTCTGTTGCAACTCTGACTTGATGAAACATCGCTTCTATGTCAGCCATGAAGGCTACTGGCTCCTGCCTGAATTTCAGCAATACTCCAACCAGAGAACTGGTAAGATTAGGACCTTGCAATAAGTGATCATTAAGTGAAGTTCCTTTATATGCTGCCCCACAGTCGAAAACCACTCTCAATGATCCCTTCTTAGGATGAAACACCCCGTGATGAGGGATGTACCAAACCTTACCATCCACTCGATCAAGTTGACAATCAGGTACCTTCTCAGCATAGCCCTTGTGTATGATGTCTTCAAGAAAGTGAGTATACTTCTCATGAAATTCTTGATTTATTTCCAATTTCCTTTTTAAACCAAGCAACCGTTGCTTAGCAACACCAAGATTATTTGGTAATGTGACATCAGACTTAAATGGTAATCTTAAGCTGTAATGTCCATCCTGAAGCTTGACTGTACGGTTCATTATACTCATGAATCTAAGATCTTCCCTTGACATTTCCTTTTCATCAACAGTTTTTTCAATGAAATCATGATTAAACTGGTTGTTAAGCAGCTCCTCCAATCTAACAACAGAAATTCTGTTAACAGTAACATCAGAATGTCCAACTTCATTCTCATGTTCACCGTTTCCCTCCACAGTCCCATTGACAACCCATCCCAATGGGGTCTTAATGGCAAAAGGCCCATTACCTTGACTGTTAATAATCTTGTGTGGTTCCATCACATTAGCTGCATTAATTCTAATCAGTAAATCAACTCCTGCTTGAATGCATGGCATCTTCACCTTATCCAAGTATGACCACTTGGATAACTCCTCTTGAGTTATGATGTTCTGAGAACTCACAGGCATTTTTGGTTGTGTAAACAGCAGGAAGTGGAAAGAAATTATTAGTGTTTATACCACTGATTTCCAAACCATCAATAAGACTGCAAAATACAAACTTTTCCTGACCCATAGTACGAAGCAGAATATTAATCTTCTTTCCATTCAAATTCAGCTCCTCCTGCAAGTGTTCAGAACAGAAAGTGGCCGAACTGCCTGGGTCCAAAAAAGCATAAGTCTGCATCACCTTGTTACCTTTAATGGCCTTAACTTGAACTGGTATGATTGACAGTAAAGTTCTTTCAGTCCCGGCCCCTGTGTGATCACAAGTTTGCACAGATGCATCTTTGCGCTTTTCTTCAGCCTGCTTCAGGATGACCTCTTTGCTATAAATATGGAGGATTGTGGGATGCATTTCTCCACAAATGTCACATTTCAGTCGATTCTCACAATCTTTACTCAAATGCCCAGTTTTTAAACGGCCAAAACAAATTCCCTTGGCCTTCAGGAATTCAATCTTGTCTCGTTGTGTTCTTTTCTTTAATGCAAAGCACCTTTCCAATAGATGTTGATTTTTGCAAAACAAACAGTCTCCATTAGACTTAGACACATGACAAGATCTTGGTTGTGCTGATGGTTGTTGGTTGGACTTCTTTACTGGAATGGAAGTTGAAATGTCAGTGGCAAAACTACTTCTTGTAAAGGGTTTGTGTGTTTGAACCTTGAGTTTACTTGCACCATGCTTGTCCTGAATGTCACCAAAAACAGGATCAGATGCCATCTTAACCTGTTTTTCAATAAATTCAACAATGTCACAGAACTTTGGCCTGACATGAACAGACTCCATTATCTCACAGGCTTTAGCTCTCCATTGCTCCCTCAATTTGTAAGGCAATTTCATAACGACTGATTTCATGTTGCTAGGCATGTTAAGTTCTTGCATATATGAGAGTTCATCCATTGTATTACAACAAGTACGCAAAAACAAAGCATAAGCCTGCAATCCTTGCACATCTTCAGCCTTTAAAGTGGGCCACCCCAGGGCTTTCTCCATATAGGCTGTAGATACCTTAAACTCATTACCAAAATGATCTTTTAACAACTTCTTGGCCATTGCATAGCCTTTTTCTGAAGACATATATTGGCAACTGCGAATTAGATCTTTAGGCTGCCCCTTTGTGAACTGCTCGAGGAAATACAACTGATCCTTTTTATTGGTTGTTTTTTGCTCAATGCTATGCTCAAATGCTCTAATGAATGGAATATACTGCAATGGGTCACCATCAAATGTTGGAATTTCCTTCTTTGGTAGAATATGAGGATTTGTTTGCTGTTGAACAAGATGTGCTGTTAATTCCTCCTGTTTTTTTAGAATTTCAAGCAAAGGATCACCCAGGGCAGGTAACATATTTGTAGCATGCTGAATTATGGAGCCATGTTGTGTTTGAGCAGAACAGCTAACATTAGCATGTTCCGATGTTTGTAATATTTGTTGATCAATCCATCTATTCCTATGATCCTGTATAGCAGCTTGAGATGCAAAAACACCAGTGTATCCATCCAAATCCAGTGGCATTAAATTTACTGGGACATAGTCATTTGCATTGGGGTTTAAATATGTTGCTTGAGAAGAATAATTTGCAGTGACCACAACTTTTTCACTCTTCTTTGAAGATGAACTTGTACTGCTTGAACATTTACTTTGCTGATCAAATTTTTGTAACACATTGATCCTTGCTGTGGAAGCTGCTATTTGAGCATCCAAGTCCAACTGCTCTTTTTTTCCTTCTCAGTTCTTCCTCCTGGACTTCAATATCATGCTTAGCTTTCAATGCAGCAGCACGTGCCATGAGTGCGGCCTTTTCTGCCTCTGCTTGAATACATGCAGATGATATGGATGAACTACTGCGGTTGCTGCGTGTACTGCGTTTGCTGTGTTTGGAGGTAGCATGTGATACATTTGACACACTATCTCCAGGACCAACATCACTCTCCACTTCAGATATTTTGTGACCTTCTGGTTTATCTGATAACCATTTATTTGTACTGTCCAAAAACTCATTGTTTGATATCATTTTTGCTTTAAACCAGATATCATGTTTTTCACACTCTTCAACCGGTAAAATAACCAAAAGTGACTCATGAGTGTCTTTAGCCTCTGAACACAACCTCTTAAAATCCTCAAAGACCAAACGTACCTCAGGTTTGTATTCATTGTCATCACACATTAACTTGTTATTGGACTCTTTTAGTTTTTGTGCTTTGTTTAGCTTTGCTTTTCTCAACTTCTGTAAAGTGTCTAGTTTTTCAACTAAAGCTTTAGCTGTTAATTTAAATGGTCTTTTTCCCCTTTCAGACTCGTTTTCAACAGAAGTTAAACCTTGATCAGTCACATCAACCATTTCAACATTCATATTGCTTTCATTTTCCATTTTGCAAATTGTGAAAAACAATAAACACACATACGAGACGTTCAGTCAGTCATGGGCAACCAATGCATTGGATTTACGCTTTAAACCTTTTTGTGTGCACACATAGTTTCCATATGGCCATAGTTATGAAGTTGTTGCAACAAACATACCTATATTGTGCGGTTTATCAGGTGAAGCGATTAACGCAGCGTAGATTCACCTTAATGCAGGAAACCAGAAGAAAGCCGATCCAAACGAACGCACTCAGGTGTTGAAGAAACGCTGTCCTCACGTCTGTCCTCGCGTGCAGCAAAGAAAGCCGTGAACCAAACGAACGTCGCTGTCCTTGTCCGTCGAAACAGCATGCCCTGTTGTCCACTTCAGCGGCGTCTCAATCGTCCCACGAAGCAGAGTTTTTGACTTATGTAGCGGCTTTCCATTGCCGCTATTGTTGGTAGAGTGAGCTAGTCTTTTAAACGTGTAAAATATCAGAGTCCGTAGGCAAAATAGATGCAAATAAAAACATCTTTATTTTCCAAACAAAAAAATTCCTAAATCTGGCTCCTCAATCTCTAATGCACAGTTCTCTGTTACCTTAAATTCCAAATCCATATTACGCTACAGTGAAAGTTACGGTCAAAAACTGTGTGCTTCCTACCAACACTGTCTTCCTCCATGCAGTGAAGCCACAGTTATATAGCCATGTACTGACACCTTTTGGCCAATCGCCAAATTACAATGTATGGCTCTTACACACACTTCACCCCTCACATAAAACATATTGGATCTCCGGCTGGCCGACCCTTCTGCACATGCAGAGTGCACGCTTATGCATAAAATGAACGTGATATGCTTTTTTTGTCCCTTAAGTCTATCCTAGCCGTCATGGCGCAGCCCGAAAGATCCGCGAGATGAGAAACACAACTGGACATCAGCTAAGTGAATATGCTTGATGTGTTATGTATGCTTTGTGATGATGGATGTATAGCAGGGTTAGTAACTTGAATGTGTGTGTGTGTGTGTATGAGCTCCGGTAGCAGCGCAACTCCAGTGTGCATACACGTAACTGTGTGTGCGCTATGTTGTTATGAGCAGTTCTGTGACGATCTCCTTTGTCACATATGCACACACACACAGAAATAATATACATTTTTTAGCCAATCAGGTTAAAACACCTATATGTATGACGTCAATGTCAGCTGTTAATGTTATGTGAGAGTAATATAGACGAGTTACCAACCTACGTCACGCATGACGTCACACGGGTCCCCGGTTGCAAAAAAATAGACCGGCCGCAATAGCAAACATGTAGTGTTGTGCGGTAGGATGCCAAATTCGAAGTAGGAAGGAAGTCCAAAAACAGAAAACTTAACTTTTACCATACACCACACTGCTTTAATGGGCCTGCCGTACAGGTGTAGTTTGCTGTCAGAATGCAGTTTTGCTTGTTGATGATTACCCAGGCCTTGTAAAACATTATCTCCTTCTTTTTTCCTTGTCTTTGGCTCGGCAGAACCTCAGTTTTTAGCACTACATAGTTTTGAATCTGGTAATCAGGGAACATTTATTTCTTGCACATGACCACGCAGAACACAATTGTTGGCATCGAATCACTTATAGGCCTTTATCTTCTCTCTTGTAAAATCCCTTGGAGGTTCAATGAGATTGTATATTTGGTGCTGGATGCTTGGTCATTTCGTCTTATCCAATATCCATTGGGAGGGTGCTATCGCAAATCAGATGAACGCTACTCACTTTAATGTTAATTTTGCCGAATCGCTGTGCTTATCACTGGGTGACGAGCTGTTATAATACACTGAAAGCGTTATGTAAATAATAAATATAATATGTAAACAGCATAACTTATTTCTAAGACAACAACAAACTCTATACCGCATAAGATGTCATTCCCTCACTGTAAATGCTAGCGCTTCTGGTTTTTTCTGCCACCTCCCTGCATGCGCATCTTGAATGTTTACAAACATGGTAATTGGTCTATAGTTGTTTTGAGATTGTAAGCATAGCGGAGTTAGTGCTGATAAAACCACAAACTCTTCAGGAAACTTTCTCTTAGAGTTTCTGACTCCGGCTCTTGTTCATCTGGCAGAATGGTCTTTTTGGGTTAAAACTGTTGGTTTTCCTACACCATAGAGAACCACTTTGCACCCCTTCGCCAGATGGGGCTCGACGTCACGATCATTGGTGATTCTGTCATTCGTCACGCCTGTGCTGTTTCCGCTAAAGTTAATAATGTATGCACTCACTGCTTTCCCGGTGCTTGTGTTAGGGTACCCTCTATCCTAAGTGCTTGTTAGAGCATCGAAACTGTCGTCTTCCACGCGGGGACGAAAGACACTGGGCTGTGGCAGGCGGAGATCCTGAGGAGGGATACCAGAAGCCTGATCGAGACTGTTTGACGCACCTCACCTGACACACAGATGAATGTTTCTGGACCGCTTCCTACTTGCTGATGAAGACATAAAAGGTTCAGTAGACTTTTTGCTCCAAATTAACTGCTATTAACATGGTGTAAAGAACAGAAGCTGCTCTTTGCTAATAACTGGAATTTTTCTGGGAGCGTCCTAGGGTTTTCCGTGCTGATGGTTTGCACCCCAGTCGAACTGAAGCTGAGCTCCTGTCGGACAACATCTCCAAGATGCCTTGTTCTGTGACTAGTAAGTGAAAATCCACATTTTAGCCATATAGACTCTTGCTTGAAAGTACGAGTGATGGTACGAAAAAACCCATATTATCTCATCCACATAGATGACACTAATGATAAAATAGGTCTCGTTGTTTGTACAACCCAACGCTTAAAGCATACATTAGATCTAATTTTATCTCATTGAATACGTGTGTATATGTGTGTTGTATATATGTTTGTGTGTGTGTGTGCGCATAAAATCTTGGAATTAATCTACATTAAAATGGCTCATTTGAATTCTACCGAAGGCATTCAGAATTCAAAACAAGTCTTTGAGAACAGGTTTCTCAAGCCAGGTGGCATTAGACCAGGGGCTCATCTCCTGTTTCCAAAATGCATCACAAACTGCTTGAGAAACTGTTCTACTGTGATAATTGGTGATGAAAATAAATGATGTTGATAAGATGTACTTCTTTACTTACTGTTTATTTAGTTACACATCAATGTTGAACTGTAGGCCTACATAAAATCCACACAGTGCTTTTTGGATGACCTTAATCCAACTAAAGTCAACTGTACTAAACAGAAATGGAATTAAGACACGTGGAGTATGCAGATATTAGTGGCATTATTGAAGGAAACACCGTAATCTAACTATTACCGTCATGTAGGACTTTTCGCCATATTTTCCCACAAGATCCACACTCACGGCTGTCAGTAAAGGACTGCACACATCTCGAAATGCAGAAGTTTTTTTCTTTCCATTTGGCGTGCGTTATTAAATTCCATAACACTCACCAGTCTTTATTCCTTATCTCCGTCTAATACCCCAGTTTGTCACGGGCCATGAATGAAATGTTCATGAGTGAATGTGAAACTGCCGAACTGCAGTTATTCACCCAAAATTACCGGAAACTCTTACATAAAAGCACTTCACATAAACACCTTCATTATAATATTGTCTTTTAAGGCTAATAACTAGACTACAGATGTCCATGTAAGCGTAGTCAGTAGTGTCTTCGAAGTAAGAAAGATCCAGAAGGACATCCTGCTGATTTGAATCAGGAAATGGGTTTTTTTTTTTTTTTTTGTCAGACGGCTCACCGGTCAGGTGTATTTATTTATTTATTTATTTATATATATATATATATATATATATATATATATATATATATATATATATATATATATATATATATATATATATAGAGAGAGAGAGAGAGAGAGAGAGAGAGAGAGAGAGAGAGAGAGAGAGAGAGAGAGAGAGAGAGAGAGAGAGAGAGAGAGAGAGAGACGTGTTGTGCGCACAGACATCCATGAGCTTACATAATTTTGTTTAGGTGCAAAGATTTTTTTCAAAATTATTTGTAAATTCAGTTCTAATTTCCAGCAAACAAATAAATGAACAAAAATAACGAAGTGTGGTCAAAACACTGAGTGATATCCATAACACGTTATGCCCTATATGGTTTAAAACCTGACAGCTGGGCAAATCTAAGCTTGTTTTTAATAAAACAAATATAATTATGCATATAATAAATAATACTAATGATAATAACATTATACAAAAGCAAATTGTCATGAATAAACTGAAAAAGATCCCTGTAGAAGGTAATTTTTGTAATATTTTATTCCTTTAATTCTTTTTCATCTGTAAAGATATTTGCGTATTGCTCTACATCCTGTGTGTATTAAGCAATGTTTAAGCGAGGTGCACATTCAACGCGTTCTGCACTGGACTTTAGACCTCCTCTTAGCTGGTCTATTGAACAGTCTATTTTAGTTCCTCAAAATATCAAAAATTGCAGCATAACGAGCACAAATTGTGAGCAAATGAAAATAACATATTCGTGCACGAATATAAATATCTGATGTTCATTTCCACGGCACAATCCAGCACAAATCTAACCAAATGTTTTAGTTATATCTAAACAATAACAGAAAGTGTTTATTTTAACAGCACAAACGGATAACATGAGTTTGGTGTGATTTAGACAACCTGGGGGTGGAGAGTGACGTCACGGCTCTCGAAATATTTTGATAAGGCAATATCTAAACAATAAACATGGATACAGTGTTTAATTTAATGGCACAAACCAGCACAAACGAATGACACCAGTTTGGTGTGATTTAGACAACCTGGGGTGAAGAGTGACGTCACGACTCCTGAAATAATTTAATTATCTAAACAACGAAATTAGATTAGAGTGTTTGTTTTAACGGCACAAACCAGCACAAATCGAGCACAAACAAATGACACCAGTTTGGAGCGATTTAGAGGAAATACTGGAGAGTGACGTCACGACTCGCGAAATATTTAGCTTATATCTAAAGGAGGAAAGCAGATAATGTTTGTTTTAACGGCACAAACCAGCACAAATCGAGCACAAACGACCTGTGCTGATTTGAAGTCAATTGAGCAACATGGGGTGGAAAGTGACGTCACACGGTCAAAAAATATAATGCTTAATATCTCAGACCCCAAACCAGCACAAGCGTTCATTTTTGCGGCACAAATCAGCACAAATGTAGCACAAAGGAATGGCATAGTATTGGGGATTATTTGTTTTTATGGGGTGACAACTTCATGGAGGTTTCTTTGAGTGTTTGGGCCATCAGTTTTGATTCTACATTTGTCATAAGAGATATGGTATTTATTTCCCATTCATTTATAATTCTGCTTTCAACTAGGGCTCCTAAAGCCCTCCTGGATTTAAGGGTCATTCAAATCTGTTTCTGGCTAATTAATTTTAGACAGTTACACCTGGAGGATCTCCTACATCTTTCACATGTAAATTCTTCCTCATCAAACAGGCACCAACACTCCCTTCCAAGCAGGCCTTGACATTAACTTTTTTGATCACCAGCCACTGTGGCTAGTAGATTTCCAACATTACTAGCCACTTGCCATTTTCACTAGCCACACTTTTGTTGTTTGGAAAATATATTTTATATGAATAAATTTGACTTTGACATGTTAAAATTACTTGATTTACATGTTATGTTATGTCCACAAGCCTCCTCATTCATTTCGTGTATGAGCTTGCTTACTCTGCATGAGCAAATGGGTTGTTGCATTGCAATTAGTTTTATTTCACATGGGCTGAAAATTAAGGATTTACCAAATTTATCTTTCACCACACCAAAAAGAAATAATTATTTCTTAGCCACACATTTTAAATTAATCAAAACAGGCAAAATACAGCTGCATACTGTACTTTTTTTTGCAACAAAACTAATCCGTTCAAAGAATAATTAAAACGTAAGCAGAGTCTGCTGCTGCTTACAAAAGGATATATATATTTATTATTTTTAAATAAAATATTCAATTTTTTTTTAATTTTTTTTTATAAAAAGTCGCATGCATCACTTCACCTGTGCTCGAGAAAAATCCTTCTCTCATTACGAACCATGCCTTCTTTGATCATTGTTTCAGCTATGCTATTGCTAGCTGGTTGATATTTTACTGATTTAATCAATTTTACCCCTTCACTATTTGAAAAGGTTTCTACTTTGTTACCCGTGATATTGTGAGCATTGTCACTCCGTACGCTAAGCTTTCCTCTGTATTTGAACCATTCAGTTTTAATCACTACTCTTTAGCTCTTTCACAGGGATAAATCTGCGTGTAATTATTTGCGTTGTCTGTTATTAAATGAAAATACTTTTTCTTCTTAGTTTGAAGTCTAAGAGATCCAACATAATCCATGCTTATTTCATCAATTTGCTCATCTGTTTTTATAGATCCATATTGATTGTTGGGTGAATCCATGGCACTTCTACAACTTGAACAATTCACTTATCCTATGATATTCTGACTTGCATATTTAGCTATTAAAGCATGAAAATATAGCTCTAAATACTTTGTTGTGTAATTTATCAAGCAAGTCTTTTTGACTTTCCTCGTGGCAGCCTGTACCTTTCAGACATGACTGTCTACTTCTGTATTCCCCTATCGCAGCCATAGTACTTTGTGACGTATGGCTGATTTGATAAAGAACCGTAGGCTTAATCTCTTTGATCCGCTTTTATCAGCTTAATATCTTTTGCTCTCCAGTCGCTGGCCTGTTTTAACTCCTGTCCTTTGGATGTATTACAACCATTATTTTTCCCTGTGCCTAGGTTTTCTTCCACGGTTTTGTAAATATAGTCACTTCAGTTACTATATAACACTCGACATCATGCAGTCCTTTAGCCTTTTCTAAAGCTTTCCTGGAAGCCTTTGCTTCAGCTGCTTGGGCACTCTTCCTAACTCTAAACTGCCTTTATCCGATTCGGGGATTTTGTGACCTTTCTTTCTCATCCAGCTCCACCTTGTCTGTTCTTGCTCACTTGTACCATCAGTGTAATAGCAGACTTTATTGTCACTTTGGTTGTCTTATCCCTCTCTGGATTTTTCTCAGCCTTAAAGCTGAACTGTGTCTCGTTCAAGAGTAATGACCATTTTGCCCATGTGAGTGTGTACACGTTTGTTCCCGCTAATCAGGTTTTTATTCTCCCTCACCTTTCGCCTGCATGATTATTTGTTGATCTAGAGTTTTTAAGGGTCAGTAGTGATTTAGCAAGTGAGGTCAATATGTCAGCCCCACTTAAATTTTACAATTTACTGTGGTTTGCTGGCTTGCTATACGAAATTAAGCTAACTGTGTTTTTCATCACCCTCGTTATACAGAACTAACTCCATTTCATCTTCTGAATTAGCAATTTTCACCACTAAAGTTTTTGTCTCATCTCTTCTTACCAGAAGACGATTTATTCAGTGCTTCATCTGCAAGTTTGGTCTTTATTTAGCATAATTTCTCATTCCATTTTAAAATACCTTGTTTTGTTGCATCACAAAGGGGTTTAGCATACCCTGGGATGAAATCTCTTACAAAGGCCCCGTTTATACTAATACGGTTTAGTTTTAAAACGCTTAAGTTTTGCTACAGTTATGCCATCCGTCCACACTACGCTGGAGAGGCCGTTTTCATTCTAAAACGCTGCTTCTCCGTGTCTGTGTGGATGGGGGAAAACGGAGACATCTGAAAACAGAGGCGGGGCTTTTTCCTCAATATTAAATGGCCTACACACAGTTCAGTCCAGCATCCTCTCCTTGTAAGTTCAGATGTTGAGGCGTTGTGTAGCTGCATAATATGACCGTCATCTTCATCCATATTTATAACAAAACTGAGCCTATAACATTACTGCCTCCTTTCATTTTCATAAAAAATACATTCTCTTTCATTGAATATTAGTTTTAATAATCAATAATGGCCATTATAAAAGTATAACGTACAATACGTTTATACAATATAGGAAATAGATTCAAGCAATCAGTCAAATGTGCACAATCAGTGTACGTGGTTGCATTAATTAACTTATCTTTGCGCTCAGCCAAAACCCAGTACCTGAGAAGTAATAGATTTAAAAGACCAAAGTTGGGAAATATGTCATTAGATATAAACAACAAGATGAATTAAATATCACGTTTCACAAATATAGTGAGAGTAGATCCAGCGGTAGATACTTGATAAACAGTCCGATGTGCACAGCTCTCATATGGGTGTGTTCTCAAAGCACACTGCAGCGCATGCCAAAGTGTGTGTGTGTGTGTGGTCACGTGATGTGCGTTTACAGCGGTGTAATGTAAACGGAGAGCTGTTCTGAAACGCTGGGTGAAACGCTAGCGTGGACGCGGATCACTTTCATTCTAAAACATATCAGTGTAAACGGGGCCAAAGTTTAATGTACCCAGCATGCTCAGTAATTTTTTTTAATTGGTTATATTTTTCCCCTTTCAATTCCTTCAATTTACTTTCCATAGTTTGTGACTGGTAATAAATCACGATAAGTAGGCCTTAAAGAACTTCCATCATCATGGCTTGAAAAGCATTCTGAGAGTTCTTAAATCCATGTGGTGAAACATTATATACATACTGTTTATTCTCAAAGGTAAATGCTGTGAGAGCTCTGCTCTCAGGCCCTAACGGCACAGACCAAAATCTATTTGCAAGATCTTTTTTTTGATAATTTTTCTCTCCGGGGCTGCTCCTGTAGCATCTCTTGCATTAATCGGATATCTGGAATCTGGCTTTGTTTGTTTGTTTAATGCCTTATAATTTGTTACCAACCTCCTCCCTCCATCTGGTTTTGCAACCGCTTGTATCGGGGACTTCGTTGGCACATTAACAACTTCTATTGTACCTTTTTGCTTTAATTCCTCTATTGTAATTTATATTTCTGACAGAGCCCTTTTATTAATAGGGTATGGTTTTTGCGGTGGTGGAATACCACCTTTGATTTCATAATGCCATTTATCAGTATATTTTCCACAATAATTTTTACTTCTAGCAGCATTTATTTGATATTTTCGTAATATCTCAGTGACTTTAATAGGGTCTGCTCTACTGGTTTCAGCCATTCTTTTTATTTCCTGCTCCAGGCTTACTCGTTTCAATCAGCCTATTTCTCTGCTTTGCAATATTGTGCTAGCATCTTTCGGTGTGATTAAATTATTAACATCTTTAATAATTTGTACATTTTTCCAATCATAAACTGTATGCGTTTCTACAGTACCTCTAAAGTCTTTGACATTAAACGTGGTTTCAGTTTCTTTGTCTTCTTTAGGCAGCTGATTTACCATTGTAACATTGCTCCTGTGTCAAGGTCAAACATTATTACTTCATAAGATATGTTCAGATTCATGTTTGTCGTTTCTTTAACTTGGTCAGACAGTATGGCCATTTTTCCTGGACGCAGGCATCCCTATTCTTCTCTATTTCGTCTTTTTGTTACTGTTAACAGCTTTGTTTTTAACTGCTTTAGTTTTATTTTTAGATTTAGACCCTTTCTTTGACTTCCTTTTGTCTATTTTTTCCGGTCTCTGTTCTGGGGTCATTTTTCCCAATCCTCTTTAGAGACGGTCACTCCCTCCAGAATTGTTTTAAATCAGTTTTTTTTTTTAATTTACTTTTATTCTTTTCCTTTTTCCTGAACTTTTTGGTTCTGGCTTTTGTCACTAGTTTTATATTTAACTCTGTCTTTGCGGCTTGTCTTTTCGAGCTGGTGGGGCTCTCTGTGCTTGTGCATTTTGTGGCTGGGCTTTCTGTTTTTCAGTAATTCTTTCTTTTTCTCTCCCATCTAATGGCAAAGTTAGATAGTTTCTCCCAGGTGTTTTCTGGCCCTAACAGTTTTGTGTCTGATAATCCAGGCACTATATCGGTCACCTCTTGGAGTTCTCATCAGGACATACCCTGATTTGACTATCCTCTGTCTGTCTAAGCCAGGGGTGTCTAAACTCGATCCTGGAGGGCCGGTGTCCTAGAGAGTTTAACTCCAACCTTAATCAAACACACCTGAACTAGCTAGTCAAGCTTTTACTAGATATACTAGAAACTTTCTGGCAGGTGTGATGAATCAAGTTGGAGCTAAACTCAGCAGGACACTGGCTCTCCAGGACCGAGTTTGTACACCCCTGGTCTAAGCAGTAGGGGTAAACTCAGTGCTTAATTTGTGAATTGCGAGGTCCCGGAACAGATCGGGGTAATAGATCCGGCATGTTACCAGAGGATGGAGAGGTGTTGCGTAGGAAACCGAATGAAAGTAAGCAGGGCGGGGGTGACTGGGACAAAAGTAAAGAGGGATGGGGAGTCGCGGAAGAAAGTGAAAATGAATAGTGGACGGGGGCGGAGGGCGGTTAAAGAGGGGGATCGGTAAAATGAGGTGCCTGATGCAGATCCGGCACAAATTAAGCCCTGGGTGAACTCCAATCGATCCAAACTCGTACTCAGGAGTTTTACCTAGTATTGTACTCAGTGGGGCTACAATTGTGGCAATTTTCTTTTTGGTATGAAAAAAAGCTTTGTAAAGTTAAACCATTCTGACAATTTCCTGGGCTTTCTCCATTAGTGATGCCACAGGAGAGAATGTTATTTGTGTTAACGGGTACAGATCCCTGTGCCTTCACTCACTAACCGGCTGGGGTGATTTTTTTTTTTTTTTTTTTTTTTTTTTTTTTTAAATCATTTATTTATTTTTTGCTAGGTTTTCCTAACATCACTTATTCATGAACTGAGCACTCTTCGTCAGAAGAGGAAGTAATTTCAGAGCTCTCTGCTTCACTTGACTCACTCAGCAGGAGGCGGTCTTGTTTCTTTGTTGCCTTAGCTATTTTCTGCTTTCCTCTAGTCTCTGGTGAGCTCTCTTTTGCAAAATATTTGGTAACACTTTATTTTGATGGTCCATTTGAGTATTAGTAGACTGTCTGTTTGATATCTGTTGATATTGACATTTAACAGTCCTTCAACAGACATTTAACTAACTATAAGAAACTTTGCAAGTACATGTCAACTTACACTAACCCCAACCCCAACCCTAACCCCAACCTAACAGTCTACTTGTAATCTAATGATAATTAGTTGCAATGTAACTTAAATTCAACAAACGGACCATCAAAATAAAGTGTGACCAAATATTTCCTTATTTTATTAACACTCCTTAGTTTTGGGGCTTGTTCGCTCGATGAATATTCATCCTGCCCAAATCATTCCCCTTACTATTGCTTGTAATTAGTCTGCTACTTTATGGATCATATTAGGGCTGCAATTAACGATCATTTTAATAATCAATTAATCTGTTGTTGATTTTTTCGATTAATCGATAATTTGGATAAAAAGAGCATTCATTTCCAACACTTTATTCAAAAACAAACCAAAATCTTTAGAAAGTGCACACACATGTTGTCCCTAAACATCCCCGAGCTGTTATAATAATAATGATGATGATGATGATGATGATGATGATAATAATAATAACATCCCAGGACAGGCCCTCAAGGCTTGTGCTACAGAGCTGGCTGATGTTCTCACCTCCATTTTTAACCTTTCCCTTAGTCAAAGCTCTGTTCCAACTTGCTTCAAAACCACAACCATCGTCCCCCTTCCTAAGAAGAGCCCTCTGACCTGTCTGAATGATTACAGGCCAGTAGCACTCACTCCAGTCATTGCCAAATGTTTTGAGAGAGTCGTGCTACCCCTCATCCAGAGTCCAGACACTCTGGACCCCCTGCAGTATGCATACCGGACCAATAGGTCCACCTCAGATGCCATTGCTGCTGCACTTAATACTTCTCTCTCTCACCTGGAAGGTAAAGACACCTATATTAGGATGCTCTTTATTGATTACAGTTCCACATTCAACACGGTTATTCCTCATAAACTCACTCACAAGCTGTCTGAACTCGGATTACACTCCACACTCTGTGACTGGCTCTTAGACTTCCTCACTGGCAGACCGCAATCTGTCAGGATTGGAAATAAAAGCTCAAGCACCATCCTCACCAACATCGGCACCCCACAAGGATGTGTTTTGAGCCCCATCCTCTACACTTTATTCACACATGACTGTCGCATCCCACAAGAACAACACCATCATTAAGTTTGCGGATGACACTGCAGTGATAGGACGTATCACTGGGGGAGATGAGGCAGCTTACAGGAGGGAGGTGGCCAGTCTAGTGACATGGTGTGAGGACAACAACCTCACCCTCAACACGGACAAGAATAAGGAGATGATAGTGGACATGAGGAAGGAGAGGGGAACTCATCAGCCACTGTTTATCCGTGAACTTGAAGTGGAAAGAGTGAGCAGTTTTAAATACTTGGGGGTCCACATCAGTGAGGACCTCACCTGGACAACGAACACCACCCAGCTGGTCAAGAAAGCACAACAGCGGCTTTACTTCTTAAGGAAGCTGAGGAAACTTGGTCTGTCATCTAAGATCCTCAGCAACTTTTACAGCTGTGTGGTTGAGAGCATCCTGACCAGCTGTATTACTGTGTGGTATGGCAACGCAACCATAAAGGACCGCAAACGTCTGCAGAGAGTGGTGAGGACCGCAGAGAAGATCATCAGGACCCCACTGCCTTCTCTGCAGACTATCTACCATCGCAGAGTCCACAAGAGAGCTGCCTCCATCCTGAAAGACCCCACACATCCACAACACAGATTATTCACACTCCTGCCCTCAAGGCGGAGGTACAGGAGTGTGAGATGCAGGACTGCCAGACTCAAGAACTCTTTTTTCCCAGCAGCTATCAGACTTTTAAACGCATAATCAGTGGACACAACAGTTTCATTCTTTGCCCAGAAGCACACTTTACTCTCCATCCCAGTTTGCACTATTAACGAATGCAATTGCACTAAATCTACTACAGCCATTATACTGTCGTTGCACATAAGCCGATTGCACTAGGCACTTTATTTTTGCACAATAAGCAAAAAAAAACTTAAATACCTCTACACATTGTTTACATACTCCACAATCAGAATTATATATTATTTACATTCATTTCATTTCAAAATTATACTTTCGTCACTTTTGTGTATGTGTATGAATGTGTACGTCGTGTATGATGTGTATGTTATGTGTATAACTTAACTGTGGACGGCAAAGTAAGAATTTCATTGTACAGGGAAACGTGTTTCCTTACTGTGCACATGACAATAAACAATTGAAATTGAAATAAAATAAAAACCTAACTTAGTAGTTTTGTCGTTTTCAATCCAAATATCTAAAAAAAAAATATTTAATCAAGATAAATACTAGACACATAAAATAGCATAAATAATTGTCTTGTATTCTTAAAAAATCCACCTTAAACTTGTGTGATTGTTTAAAACAAGCTAAATTATTTGCCAAAGGGGTAAGAAAAATAACCTTAATGAGACCATCTCAAACAGAACTTTCAAGCATCACTTCATTTCCTCATGCAATTTTTCTTGTCTAGTCTTGATTTAAGATTTTTTAGATATTTGGACTGGAAACTAGAACTGGAAATCTAAATTAGTAAGTGAGAACAGTGTTTGCAGTGTAGCTATACATTACAACAGATGGCGAGTGAATAAAAACGTGTCTTTAGTCTTGCAATGCAAAGTATCTATACCACTGCTGTTTTACTACTGTTGTTAACCTTTACACTGGTGAGTTTAAAATATTCTCTGGCCCCGCGAGTGAGTTTTGTTAGGCGATCATTATTTTAGAGTGTTCACCCTTAATGTTTCCGTGGCGATGCGTCATGTTTGTCACATTTGGCACAATAAATCACAATATTTTGATCGAGCGTTTAAGATTGTGGGCTGGGATTCAAGGAAATGTTTTGAATTGGTTCAGTTCGTATCACTTAGGGAGAACCTTTTCTAATGAATTAGGAATTAAATTTTTCTTCCTCATCTGCATGTATGGAGTGTGATGTCCCCAAGGATCAATTTTTGGCGCAGCTCTTTTTTCCATCTACATGCTTCCCTTGCCTGCTAACTGTAAGAAGCATAATGTAAGCTACCATCTTTATGCTGATGATACTCAGCTTTATATGCCCATAAAATGGGAGAAAACTCTGTTTTACATTTTTTTTTTGCCTGTTTTAACGAGATTAAGGAATGGTTGGCTGGTAATTTTTTTATACTTTAATGAATCAAAAACTGCAGTACTTGTGTTTGGCCCTCCGAGTGTCTGTGAATCTACAATTAATCAATTAGGTTCGCTTAAGCCTAAGGTCAACAGTCACGCAAAAAGTCTGGGAGTTATCTTTGACACTGAGTTAAAGTTTCACAAGAAAAGAAATTCTGTCATCAAAAGTGGTTTCTAACAATTAAGGAAACATTGAATTGCCAAATTTGAAGCCTTTTCTGTCTTTTAAGGAGTTGGAAAATATCATCAATGTTTTTATTATGTCCAGATTGGACTACTGCAACTTTTGTATTTAGGAGTTTCGCAGGCTTCAATTGTACGCCTGCAGCTGGTTCAGAATGCAGCTGCTAGGCTTTTAACGGGGACAACTTTTTTCTAGTATCTCACCAGTTTTATCATCCCTTCACTGGCTCCCAGTCCAATTTAGGATTCAACACAAGTTATTGCTATTTGTTTTTAAAAGTTTCTGGCACCTACTTGCATCGGTGAGCTTCTTTACTGGCATACTTCATTGAGGCCAATCAGGTCGGAAAACAAGTTTTAGCTAGTTGTTCCCAAATCACAGTTAAAATCAAGAGGCGACAGGGCTTTTTCTGTCACAGCCCCCCATCTGTGGAATGGTCTGCCTTTACATAAGAGGTCTTGTGCTTCCCTTTGTTTCATGCATTTTGATTGCAATTAATTCATTCTAATCTGTTTTATATATTTTGCTTATAAGTATGTGTATATATATATATATATATATATATATATATATATATATATATATATATAATAGTTTAGATTTTGTATGCTGGTCTTTTTGTAAAGCACTTTGCGCAACATCTGTTGTTTTTAAATGTGCTCTATAAATGAAGCAAACAACGTGACGCACCGCAACCACAATAGGGCTGTATGACAGAGCAATCCCTTTTAATAGGCTTTTCCGTTTTAATACAACATTCACACACAGGCATGTGATACGGATTTCTGTGTTTTCCGACCTCAAGGGGGCAACCCCATGCTTTGTGTTAGATGCCAAGATGGATATGTCACACTTTGTCAGGTCTGCTTTGTCTGGCAGCCCGCAATATTTGTCCAACCTTTGATTTTAGTATGTCCATTTCACCTTCTATCAATAAAGCTTCACGCTGTGTCGCTCTAGTGGGATCTACTGGAATAAGTTGCAGATATTTAATATACTTTCCTAGCTGTACTTGTATATTATCCTCTAGATAATGTATTTCTATTCCAATATAGCTCAAACTCTCATGCTCTTCACGCTCAACTTGAAAGATGGCTTTCAACTGAGGAATGATAGTTTTAAACATTGTATCTGTACCACTCCAAATAAACTCATCCACGTGAGACCCAAGAATCCCCATCACCTGGCAGGAATCATCTAGCCAGAAAAATACTGCTGGATCTACCTTTGACACTGTAGCTCCTAGTTGTTGCATGATGTCTTTCACCGTATTGTACCAGAACAAAGAAGCATCTGTTAGGCCATAAACACATTTTTGTAACTTCCATAAAATTCCTTTCTTCTGTACTTCTGGTGGTGGGCAAATGTAAATGTCTCTGGTTAACTCTGTGCCTTGTAAAAAAGCTGCTTTAATGTCCATGGAGTTTAGCTACCATTTACTTTGACATATGACTACCATGATTATTTTTAAAGACTTTGAGGCACATGTAGACGATTCTTTTGGGAAGGTCTTGCGTGTTTATTTCCTCAAACCTCTCGTAAGTAATCTAGCCTTAGTATCAACGCCAGCAGTCGTTTCTTTAAGTGTGCACACCCATCTCATGGAGATACACTTCTGCCCTTCATCTTTCACTTCTTTAAAGACGTCAATTCTCTTTCAGCTGTCAAGTTCTTTATTGTTTGCAGACACAAAGAGATCATCATGTACTATCAATATATCATCCTCGTTGTAGTCAGTGCTTAACTGAAATTGCTCAGATGGAATCACCTGAACATTGTCCCTCTGATCCAGTTGTGCCAGCGATTTTTCTCAGGCTCACTGTACTGCAAATTATACCAGTTTTTGTGTTTTCCAATAGCCTTTCCTTCTCTGCTGAGGATTTTTCCAGTATGAGTTTTCGCACTTACATTGTCTGTGTATTGAACTATTTGGCCTATTTTTGGTCTTGGGGCTTTCACTGTTCATCGATGAGCATATTTGCACATCTGTGACTGAGCAAGATTATCCCCTCTGGGCAGCTCTGATGCAGGAGGTTCACTGCCATCTTCAGCACTGTTTGATGTTTGCTCATCTTCACTTTCAGTGTCATTGAGATCTGCTGCTGGTGTTCCTGTGGGAGTTTCTTTTGTTTTTATTTCTGTCTCCTCCAGTTCTGTTTGTGGGTCATCCACCTTTCTTAATGTAGACTGATGCACCCATAAATAGATTCCGCCCTGCCTGACAAAGACAACCACACCATCTTGGCCTAGGACCACACCTGGACCTTTCCACTTACTGCAGTCTATTCTCTTATAATATACTTTGTGCCCCGTCTCATGTCTATCATGAACGGGTCGCAGATGCTTACGAAGGGCTCTTCTGATTCTTTCTGAGCATTCGGCTTCTGTGAATGCTTTTCTCATTGCATGCAGTGTTTCAATTTATTTAGCAACCCAGGTACTTGTACTTGTTTCCAGAGCTTGTGGCTTATCAGTGAGCACTGAAGGTAAATTCAGGTTTTGTCCAAACACTAGCTGGTAAGGGCTGAAACCGTGTACATTATGCATAGCGTTCTTAGCCCTTAATGCTGTCAAGGGCTGTTTTCCAGTCACAGTTGTTGTCCTTTTTCACCTTCAGCAAAATTTCAGTGAGGGTCTGATTATGCCTTTCTAAAAGCCATTGCTCCATGGGCTGTAGGCTGCAGTTTTTATTTTGACTTCAGTGTTAATTTTCAACCATATTCCTTATTTCTTCATTATTAAATTTGCCTCCCTTGTCACTAAACAGTCTGCATGGAGCACCATGAACACTTATCCAAGAGCGAACAAAGTGCTTTACCATCTCTTTAGGTTCTTTGTGGTGACAATACTCCCTGCACTGAAGCGTGTGAAGTGGTCAATAGCATGCAAATACCGTATTCCAGGCCCAAGCTCATGCAAGTCCACTGCCACAGTCTCATTGTATGTAGATGCCATAGGCAAACCTACAACAGGTTTCTGTTTTGTCTTACTGTATCTACTACATGTATCACAGTTTTTCCACAATGTTCTCGAGAATAGTGTTGCTTTCATCATCATCATCATGATTACCTGAGCAGGACAATATTTTTTTAGTCTATCGGCTGAAGCATGTCCAAATTGTTGTAGTTTGAACAGTACTCTCTGTTTTTCTTTAGTTGTCATGTTTTCTGTCACAGATAGAATTTCTTAACTTGGTTTCTTGGTCTCACTTGTATCCTTTTCATCTATAATGCGGTCATCTCTCAAGTTCACACAGTAATGTCCTGAAGATGTTAGTCAAGTTTAACAGGTTGTTTAAACATTGTTGCTTTGTCATGTGCAGTGTCCAGAACTGCACTTGCTCTTTTGAGTGATGTTTTGCTTAAAAGCATTGGTATATCGGCAGGAACAACGTCTGTCTCTATTTTTCATTTGGTGTGTCCTAATGCTGGAATAGTAACTTTCTTTGTGGAGTGAACAACATCAAATCTAAAAGGTCTTGCACTTTTTCTCACCTATTTTTAGTAACTCACTCTGTGTTATGCCCAGTGAAATGGGCTTTGGCAAATAGCACCTTTTGTTCTTCTCTCGTATTAATCAATGGAAGCACTGCAGAGTACTGGCGCCCTCTTGTGGTTAAGTAATGTTATCGCCAAAAATAATTTTCAAGGCTGATTTCATGTCTGTGAAAGAAACGGTGGGGCAAGCTGTTAGCGCTAATTGTTTAACTTTAATAGTAGTACTGGCAGTATCGAGTAACTTGAAAGCCTAGTACAGCATCTAGGAGCTCCATTTTGAACTTGCGTAGCCTGTTGTATCGGTGTTCGAACTCGATGATGTAATCCACCATAGAAACACCGCTTTCTCTTGTGATCCGTTCAAACTCTGTGGACACTTCGCACTGTCGATCTTTTTCTTCTTTTAAAAACAGAACAAATTTTCTATTAATGTTTTCATACCATTGTCAGCATTCAAATCATCCACTGGTATTTCCAATGCACTGTTTCTTGCTCTGCGTCTCTAGATATCATCTCATTTCCAATTTTTGTCATTCCCAGCAGCAGCCATCCTCTGCTACCACTGTAAAGTCAAGTCACTACAACGGTTCTTCTTATTTGTAACACACTATTCTCTCCCAACACGTAACTCCCACAAAAACTGACAGGGATCTCTTTATATCCCCGAAAAGCCTGCGCTAACACACACACATTTACCTTGCGCATGCCCAGCTCATAAAACATAACTTAACACATAACACAGCTTACCAACTGTTTAAACGCGTTTCTACAACTTATTAATTGTATATGAAGACGTCTTACTGTTATTATATTTTGAAATGTTGTTTACACATGCAATAATGAAAGCAAGGGATGTTTGTAACTTCCTGTTTGGATGTCAGTGGAAGACTCCTGTCAATTGAACATGTCTGAAGACAACTTATATGAAAGGTAAGTTTTACTGCTTAAATCGTTTCTCTAATAGTTTTTGTCTTGACATGTTCATCACATAAGCTTTTTGCGGCACTGTTAGCTAACACTGCTAGCGTATTTACACGGATTTTCAGTCTTTTAACAGTATTATCAGCAGTTCTTAAATTGTTTTCGTTTACTGTACAACTGTATCTGTAATAAAATGTATTTAGTGCTATATATATATATATTTCAACACATTCTTTTCCCCAGTAGAATTAGAATTTTTCTTTTTTAAAGTGAAAACAAATGTAAAGTTGTAAAATAGAATGCAGTAGTTATTATAGGTTACAGCTTACAATATTTTGATTGTCGTTGTTGTTACTGTTATTTAAAGCAGACACATCACACGATGGTTGCAGTGAAAAGTAAAAGCAGAAGACTCGAGCTGCTGGAGGAAGCCCAACTGTTTTCACATGAAGACAAACAAAAATGAGTTGGAGGTTAATCAGCGATTTTTAAAGGCGAGTTCACCCAAAAGTAAAGATTATTGACACCAAGTTTTTAAAATCTGTGTAAGCTTCTTTCTTCTTTGGGCATTCTTTGCATACAATATTTGAAAATCAATATTATGCACAATAAATACATTTAGCTTCTTCAATTTTCTTTATTGGTTAATGTATTTTAAATGTTTATTAGAGTATATTAAAAGTAAATTTAAATACAATACATTTTTACATTTGTAACACATGTGGGTGTAGTGGCCATGTTTGAAGGAGAAAAGTGATGTGGCAGTGGTGATATGCTTTTTTTTTTCCAGAGACTATTCCTGCTCAGTGAAGTTGTAGATGACCTGAAAGAGTTTTTTATTTTAACACCTTGATTACACAATGCATTTATTCTTTGCATATTAATATAATAAAAAAACTGATGATTAACTGTAAACTGTTATATTAAATAGCTAAAATATACTTGACGCGCTTGCCGGAATCACAAGCATTTCTCATGTGAGATTGCCAACTTTATTTGACGAATATCAAATATCGCAAATTAAAAAAGGTTGGTGGGTTATTTATGCTACTGTAAGGTTTATTCAGTAATAATTCTTCTGTACTGTTAACGTCAGAGATTATCGATACTTCTGTCTTTTATAATGTAGTACCGATACTGATAAAGTACCGAGTTTCGGTACCCATCCCTATTAATCACCTTTCGGGTCAGCTACAACTTCACTCCCCAATTGTCACTGCATAATCAGCAAATCACTGTCGCTTTTCCCCCTCTTGTTCAGGCTTTTTGCATGTTTTGTAAGGGTTTGCAGCGCGTTTTCTATTCATGTTTGAATTGTGGGGATTTGCAACACATGTGCTGTCAAACTGAAGTTGCCGTGCATCCAACTCTCTCGTCCACGGTAAATTTCTTTGTCTGAATACTGTTTGGCTGTAAATAATATCAAGCATTTTCTACGTTTTTAAATGAAGCATTTCTTCTCTCTAAATGTACTGAAGTGCATTGTGACTTAACTCCGATTATGCACTGATTGTGAATTTTGTCTACCAAATCTAATCAATGTTCATCCAAGTATGGCACATTGTGTGTGTGAGTTTACACCTGTATTATAAGCACCTTGGTTTACAAAGACATATATTCGCACAACAAGCTGTCATCAGGAACATGTTCTTATGATGGTCCCTATAAAACAGGCTCATCGTGATACAGGTGTAAACATCCACAATAATGACATACCAAAATGAGCATGTGTGTAATGTAATCAGTAAAAGGTCATGAATATTACTAAAATACTGACACATTCTTGAACTCTACGAAACCTTAAGAAATAAGACCTTTTTAAGAACATTTTTGTGAATTCATTAGAAACGTGCCAGTGTATCTGAATTTGTACAGGGATGATCAGACTTCTTTTGCTTGGATATCTCATTCCTGGCATGTACATGTGTTTATTTTGATGTTTACTTGCATGTTTTTTAGCTGTCAGTGTTCGTGAACTCTGTTGAAAGTGTTGTCTAATATAACATTTTATTTTTGTGTTCTTAATCTTCAGTGACTGTTTAACACAGGATGAGGAGGAAGTGTATGGATGCAGGACATGAGTAAAGGATGTCCTGAGTGAATGTTAAGAGCTTTATTTAGTGTCACCATTGTGAGAGATCATCTCTGAGTGTTTCCAGGAGTTGAGCTTGTTAAAGGTTTCTGTGGATGTGATCAGTTCTGTGTCCAGCAGTGAATGATTTTACACATTTGATTTAATGAATGTCCTGTTTTCATTTTTACAAGGTAACCTAAGAAATCAATACCGAGATTGCCAGAATGACAGATTTTCTCTTATTGATTGAATTTTTTGCAAACTAACAGTAAGATATTAGCATCAAGCGGTCCCACAACCATTGACTTCCGCTCTCATTTGCTGCAATATCAGCTCAATACACTGCTTGATTTTCTTTTGATGTTAACTTGTAAATACATTTGCTTTAGGATTTTCTAGGAATTACAAATGACACAAAACATTCAAACTGCATGCTCTACAAACAAATCCCATTCTGCAGCTTAGTTCTGCATTGCAGGATAAGGTCAATACCAGTTTGGAATTATGTAAAATAAAAAGCCTGTAGTAAAATCAGATCACAGTAATATGTAGAATTTTCTAAATGTTTTGAATAGGCTGATTTCCTGAGTTTCCTGATGGTTATATGCCTGATTTACAGCAGATATTCAGAACATGCCCGTCCACAGTGTTTTGCTTTTTCTTATACAAAAGCAGTAGCATGAATCCTAAAGTTTTAAACAAAACTGAAACTCCACAAACAGCCTGAGCACTTTCATGCTAATCCATTTAGAGTTTATTTCTGGTTGATGTTATTTCCTCATTAGCCAGAAATACTGCTTTATTTCTATAATATAATACTTATATTACTGCTAATGTTCACCGCTTACTGGTAAAGTGGTGGTATATACCAGTAACAGTGTCATCATGATGTATGCAGATGTTTAATAGGCTTGGTCTTAATGTTCATATTGACATTAACAAGTGTTTAACTCTGCTTTGTTTTGCTTAGGAACTCATGTAGTCAGAATCTTTATTGGGTAGCGTTTTACAGAAGCCTCTCAAGCAGTTGACTGCTATAGTCCGTTAAATTGCCACCGCACTGCGTCCTAGCTCATTACCATAATGGTGACCTGATTTCAGCCCTCCTGGATGCCCAAATTGCCCATATACACCAACTGCTTTTGCCTTAGCTGCCCACCAGCTCCCCATTGAAAATAAATGACTTCCGGCTACTTTGATGGTCTCGCCGGCAACGGTTGCATGCACTGTGAAAATCTCATGTTTACTGTCTGTTTAGTGAAGTATTTACAATCTTTGACATGCCCATTTTTTTAACCAACTGACTGATTTGACCAATATCAAGTTGTTGTTAATTGCGTCTTAGAAATATCAAGTCATGTTTATTAGTAAAGTGCTTTATGCAATGCAGAATGTGTCCAAGAAGCTTTACCATGATGAACAGAAATAAACTCCAGATAACACTATTTCATTTCTGAGAGACATTTTCACAACAGTAATTAAACATTGATTCATTGATGGTCTGAGTTATTGACTCAATTGAACAGTTTCACTTCCATTTTGTTTGGATGCATCAATTTCAGGTAAAGTACATTTAAAACACGTATTTATTGTGTTAGAGCCAGTCGTTACTATGTTTAACGTGTTTGTAGCATGTTGTTAGCATGTCATTAACATTTTTAGCATGTCTTTTACATGTCGTTAGCATGTTGATGGGAATTTTTAGCATGTTTAGCATGTCATTAACATTCTTAACATGTCTTTAGCTTGTCATTAACTGTTTTAGCGTGTTTTAGCTTGTAAGCATTTTAAAACGTTTTTAAAATGTCATTAACGTGTTTAGCGTGTCGTTAGCATGATGTTAGCATATCGTTAGCATGTGTTTAGCGTGTCGTTAGCATGTTAGCGTGTCGTTAGCATGTCGTTAGCTTGTTAGCGTGTCGTTTGCGTGTCGTTAGCATGTTGTTAGCATGTTAGCCTTTCGTTAGCATGTTAGCGTGGCGTTAGCTTGTTGTTAGCATGTTGTTAGCATGTTTTTAGCTTGTCGTTAGCATGATGTTAGCATATCGTTAGCATGTGTTTAGCCTGTCGTTAGCATGTTAGCGTGGCGTTAGCATGTCGTTAGCATTGTTAGCTTGTCTTTAGCATGTTGTTAGCTTGTTGTTAGCTTGTTTTTAGCATGTCGTTAGCATGTTGTTAGCCTGTTGTTAGCATGTTGTTAGCTTGTCGTTAGCATGTCGTTAGCTTGTTTTTAGCTTGTCGTTAGCATGTTTTTAGCATGTCGTTAGCATGTTTTTAGCATGTTGTTAGCTTGTCGTTAGCATGTTGTTAGCTTGTCGTTAGCATGTTGTTAGCATGTCGTTAGCTTGTTTTTAGCATGTCGTTAGCATGTCGTTAGCATGTCGTTAGCTTGTTTTAGCTTGTTTTTAGCATGTTGTTAGCATGTCGTTAGCATGTTGTTAGCATGTTTTTAGCATGTTGTTAGCATGTCGTTAGCTTGTTGTTAGCTTGTTGTTAGCATGTCGTTAGCTTGTTTTTAGCATGTCGTTAGCTTGTTTTAGCATGTCGTTAGCTTGTTTTTAGCATGTTGTTAGCATGTCGTTAGCTTGTTGTTAGCATGTTGTTAGCTTGTCGTTAGCATGTTGTTAGCATGTCGTTAGCATGTCGTTAGCTTGTTTTTAGCATGTCGTTAGCATGTCGTTAGCTTGTTTTTAGCTTGTTTTTAGCATGTTGTTAGCATGTCGTTAGCATGTTGTTAGCATGTTTTTAGCATGTCGTTAGCATGTTGTTAGCATGTCGTTAGCTTGTTGTTAGCTTGTTGTTAGCATGTCGTTAGCTTGTTTTTAGCATGTCGTTAGCTTGTTTTTAGCATGTTGTTAGCATGTCGTTAGCTTGTTGTTAGCATGTCGTTAGCTTGTTGTTAGCATGTCGTTAGCTTGTTGTTAGCATGTCGTTAGCTTGTTTTTAGCATGTCGTTAGCTTGTTTTTAGCATGTTGTTAGCATGTCGTTAGCTTGTTGTTAGCATGTCGTTAGCTTGTTGTTAGCATGTCGTTAGCATGTTTTTAGCTTGTTTTTAGCTTGTCGTTAGCATGTTAGCATGTCGTTAGCTTGTCGTTAGCTTGTCGTTAGCATGTCGTTAGCATGTTTTTAGCATGTTAGCATGTCGTTAGCATGTTTTAGCATGTCGTTAGCTTGTTTTTAGCATGTCGTTAGCATGTCGTTAGCATGTTTTTAGCATGTCGTTAGCTTGTTTTTAGCATGTCGTTAGCATGTTTTTAGCATGTCGTTAGCATGTCGTTAACATGTCGTTAGCTTGTTTTTAGCCTTTAGTTAGCATGTTTTTAGCTTGTTAGCTAGCTGTCGGAGAGGCGGCGGGGTTAGATGGCGCGCCGACCCTGGCTGGGCCGCCGGTGGAGGACGCCTGAGGGAGACCGTGCGTCTGAGTCCTTTTTTTTTTTTCCCAAGGAGCGGCGGGGTGCAGAGGAGGCCCGGAGGTGGCCTCGCTCGGCTGCGTGTCTGAGGCCCGAATCGGGGAGGAACCACCCCGCCCAGAACGGTCCTGATAGACCGGGCGAGGGGCCTGCCCCAGGGGCGTCGTAACTTCCCATCGGTCAGGTTGCAGGACTCTGGGCGCTCCTCCTATGGAAGTCACCCCCCGGCAGTCGGTCCTGCTGAGGTGAGGGGCCCTTCAGAAGAGAACGGTGCGCCTTCCGGGGCCCTTGTTCTCCTCTAAGGTCTCCTCCGAAGACTTCTCAAGAAGCGCTCCAAACCAAAGTCCACGAAGTTTCGCCTTCGCTGAAACCTCGATGGCAGGTCAGAGAAAACGGGGGTGGGGAGGGGTGGGGTGGGTTGGGCTGGGGGGGTCCTCCCGGCTGGTAGGTTGACCCGCTCCTGTGTCCCAGTAACCCTACGTGTCCCAGTACTCTGACTTGTGCTGACTTGTGTTGTCTATGACATAGGGACTGTGTGCCCACAATGTCGCCATTGGACGTGTTCTGCCAGGGCCAAGGCAGCCATCTTGTGACAGACTGTCTCCCTTTTGAGACATGAATGAGCGTTGGCTCTTTGTGCCTTTTTTTCTTTCTTGGAGAGTGAGGTGAATCGGCTTTACTTTGCAAGAAATAAATAAAAAAAAATAACTTTACAAAATAAATAAGAAAAATCTAACCCTAACCCTAACCCCCCCCCCCCCCCCCCCCCCAAAGCCCCGCCCCTAAAGGGCTTCACTTTGCCCAAAAAAAAAAAAAAAAAGTCGACCTACTGCTCCAACTCAAACCCCCCTCCCCCCCACTCACTAGGGCTGCACTTTCCAAAAAAGAGGAAAGTCTAAAACTTCCTACCGCTGACCCCCGGCCATCCCATCGGCTTGACTTTGCTCAAAAAAAAAAAAAAAAGAATCTATCACACCTCTACCTTTAAAATCACACCACCATACTACATCCCCCGGACCCGACCCCCCCCCCCCCCCCCCCCCCCCCCAGGGCTTCACTTTGCCAAAAAAAAAAAAAAAGAATCTATCACACCTCTACCATTAAAATCACACCACCGTACTACCAACCCCCACCTCACCATCCTCCCCACGTCAAGGCTTCACTTTGATTAAAAGTAAAAAAAGAAAAAATCGACCTACTGCTCCAACTCATACCGCCTCCCCCCCACTCACTAGGGCTTCGCTTTCTAAAAAAGAAAATAAATACCCCCCCCCCTCCCACCCCCAAAAAAGACTTCCTACCACTGACCCCAGGCCATCCCATCGGCTTGACTTTGCTCAGAACAAAAAAGCAAAAACAAAAAATAAGAATCTATCACACCTCTACCATTACAATCACACCACCATACTACCAACCACCACCTCACCGTCCGCCCCACGTCAAGGCTTCACTTTGCAAAAAAAAAAAACATTCCGGAAGACCTACCATCCCCCAAGTGAGAGTTCCACATGAGCATGGATTGTACCTTTGTCTCTTCCTTTTAGAGTGAGGTGAGTCGGCTTGACTTTACAAAAAAACAAAGGACAGATCCACCACTCCGAGCCTGAGAGCAAGAAAGACACCAAGTGAGCGTTAAAAGTGGGGTTAAGGGTTAGGGTTGGGTGGTTTTTTATTTTTATTTTTATTTTATTAGTACTCCCTCTCTTCTAAGGATCCACTCAATGACCCCCCCCCCCCCCCCCCCCCCCCCCCCCCCCCCCCCCCCCCGCAACCCTAACCCTAACCTAAACCCAACCCCAAATCCCCAACCCTAACCCTAATCCCCAACCCTGACCCTAACCCTAATCCCCAACCCTAACCCTAATCCCCAACCCTAACCCCAAATCCTAACCCTAATCCCCAACCCTGACCCCAAATCCTAACCCTAATCCCCAACCCTGACCCCAAATCCTAACCCTAATCCCCAACCCTAACCCCAAATCCTAACCCTAATCCCCAACCCTAACCCCAAATCCTAACCCTAATCCCCAACCCTGACCCCAAATCCTAACCCTAACCCCAACCCTGACCCTAACCCTAATCCCCAACCCTCACCCTAATCCCTAACCCCAAATCCTAACCCCCAAGCCTAACCCTAACCCCCAACCCAAACCCTAATCCCTAACCCCAAATCCTAACCCTAATCCCTAACCCCAAATCCTAACCCCAACCCTAATCCCCAGTCCTAATCCCTAACACCAAATCCCAACCCAAACTCTAAACCCTAACGCCCCACCCAAGACTTGGTCGAGCATGGACTCTGTGCCATTTTGTCCCCCCTGCCTCTTTCTTGTAGGGTGAGAGGAATCGACTGGACTGTACAAGAATAGAGCAAACCCACCACCCCTAGCCAGAGTGCAGGAAAGGCGCCCCCCAGCGTGAGAGTTGGTCGAGTGTGCGGTGTTCCAGAGAGCAAGAAAGGACCCGTCATCCCTCAAGTGAGTGTTGGACGAGCATTGACTCTGTGCCTTTTTGTCCCCCCTGTCTCTTTCTTGTAGGGTGAGCTGAATCGGCTGGACTGTACAAGAATAGAGCAAACCCACCTCCCCTAGCCAGAGCGCCGGAAAGCCGTCCCCCAGCGTGAGAGTTGGTCGAGTGTGCGTCGTCGTGGCACGTGTGGTGTTCCAGAGGGCAAGAAAAAGCCTAGCATC